>RJWH01000982.1:177500-502582 GCA_004363575.1 Solenodon paradoxus
AGATTTACTTAAAACTGACTCTCTTCTTTGTTTTTCTCCGATGTGGATGGCTGCATGGTTAGAAACCAAATTCCTTCTGCCCTTGGACAGGGCTTGATTTCCCCACACTCAGTAGGTTCAGGAACCCTGAAAAATCTTCAGAATCCCAAGGATGATAGAGTAGATAAAAACCATGGAATCCAGTGTTGTTTGATATTTAGATGACAATACAAATGCCAAAGGAAATAAGTAAAAGTATAGTCAGGATTGGTGTTCACATAAAATTTCCACAGTGCCTGGAGCTTGGGGAAATGTAGTCAATAGTTATGTAGGTAATAACACCTAGTCATACTATTGACATATTACTTGTTCCTTCCTCACAATAATTAATTTGATACAGATTCCCAGAGAAACTTGGTCCACATTGATTTTTCCATATTACAATTTCATTCGCACATTATTCAGGAAAGTATGTAGGTAGTAGGTTATATCACATTATTATAGTATGTTGAGTGAGAGACGGGGGTGGGAAGACTTGGGAAGGATGAAAACTTCCTATTGAAATTAACAAGTATTCAGGTGGAAGGATTTATTTTGTTAAATTTCTTTTGGAATCCTGGGTCAGAAGAACTTTATCCTTATGATTCCTTTGTTGACCATGTGGAAATGATGTTTTAAGTACTAAAAAGTGTTCATTGGTTTTGTTTGTTGTGGGACTTAACTTGGTCTATCTTCATCCGTCCTGGTTTGTCAGAAAGATTAGCTCATGGTCTTCACATTGAGATCCACATCTGAGAAAATTCCAGAGTGGGCCACTAATTGGTCTGGTTTTTGGTATTAGTGTATTTTCTTGTGGTTAGACTCCAAAAATCCATTTGTTTAACGAAGTATCCAAATCCAGATTAGTCCAAGAGATTTTAAAGATTTGTGTTGAAGTGATAGCCATAGAATGCTTTATCCAGTACACATTGCTTGTTAGTAGACATTTCTCCATGTGTAGCAACTGCTAATGCCCATGTCTGTGTGGGGCACTCACTTATTTGTTTACTCACTCAGTTACTCCAAAACTATTTCTGAATGCTTATGTATGCTGATATTTTGCTAACCTCTGGGGATTCAGAGATAAAATCCATTCCAGTCCCTACTCTCAAGTCGCTTCCAGTCAAAAGGAGACAGATGAGCTGTCACGCAGTATGACTACTCTGACTTGGTAGTCTTTTTTTTTCCCAAAAGACCATTCCTTAAGGTATATAGAACCCTATGTTCCTTTAGTCAATATTTAGTCAGTCATTAGTATTAGAAAATATCAGTATTTTAATTCAATACAGATTCAGTATAATATAGAAGAGTGAAATGTCTTTTCAAGCTACCTAATGCAGTATTTTATTTTTATGGGATTTTTTTCACTCCCATGGCAACCATAAATGCTATTTATCAGGAAATTTCCATGACCTTTCTCTGAACAAGTAAGGCTATAATATCTGTAAATTATATGTACTTGCTTTCATTGATCCCTAATATAAATTCAGTTTAGCAAATAAGACTTCATTCCAGTTGATTTTTTAGTTCATCATTTTAATTAAGTTTAGCCTTTTGTCAACCTTTCAGCCTTATTGGTAATTGTTACTTTTCAGTAATTTCAAAGAGATTACATTTTTAAATGATTTTTTAAAAACCTCCCTGTTAATGGTCATTAACCTTACACACAGCAGATACTATACTTCTATATAATTAGAGGAACCAAACATGATTTTTTTTTTTTTTTTTTAAGGTAAGGTACAGGCAGGAATGAAAGCAAGTAAGCAGGAAGGCAGGAAGAGAGAAGAGGAGGAAGTATTTTATTTTATTTTTATTTAGTTGTTCACACTGGCTACCCCCACCCCCCAACCTGGGACTCAAACCCAGGGGCATGTGGCCTGTGCTCCTTCAGAGGCAATTGACCTAACCGTTACTCCACCAGGTCACACCCCAAACATGAAATTTTTAAGCAGCCGAAATTCCCCAGATGACAGTGGAATTTTTATCTATAGTTCTCTTTAAAATTAGACCCATAGCTTACATTCAAATAATATAGATTAGGGAGTTGGTAGTTTGGTCAAAATATTACCTACTCAAAAATATAAATGACAGCATCTTGCTTGTAATCCCGGAGTACAGTTTTGCATATCCATTTTGAATAACTTTAGTGGAGTTAAGTGATTTGAAATTGAATGCAGTGGAGTAAGCTGGTGAGACAGCTCTAAACTATTGCAGGTCAAGGAAATCAGGTGGAGTGGAGTCATCCTGGCTTTCAATCCCTTTCATTGCAAAGATGCCAGCACCCTTGGACTCTAAGCGGGGCTGCATCCTGTTATGTGTATAGGAGTTTAAAATCAATTTGATTTTCACTGGTATGATTCTCTGGTGTACTTAATATGCTATGGATGGATTTCTGAGAATAGTAAGAAGCAGTTACACTTCTCATGAATATATAGCGGGTGAGGTGCTCTGATTTATTATTCCATCTATTTTCGAACATGCTTATGATTTTTTTTAAAAAAAGGGAAAAAGAAGCAGAAAAATTCTAAGAGGCACAGACTAACAGATCTGAGTTTTAATTCTCACTAGATGACTTTGGCCCTTTAATTACTTTTGTGCCTCAGTTTATCTCCCTGTAAAATCTGATAAAACCTCCCATTTTTCTTCTTTTTTTTTTAAGGAAAGGAGCAGGCAGGAGTGAAGGCAAGTAGGCAGGCAGGCAGACTGGAAGAGAGAGGTAGAAACATCTTTATTATATTTTATTTTAGTCGTTCACACTGGTTGTCCCTTCTGCCCCACTGGAACCCAGGAGTATGTGACTTGCTCCTTTGGAGGCAATTGACCTAACCGCTGCTCCACTAGCGCACACCAAAACCTCCCACTTCTAAGTTACTACTAGCATTTTAATGAACAGTGGTTTTTGAGGTCATTCAATATATGTTTCAAAATTTTTTGAATATTTAATTATTATTAATCCATATTATTAATCCAGATATCACTTGTTTTTTATCAAAAAATTTCCCTTCTTACTAATGAATTTTTTAAACATACATCAAACTCAAGGAGATAGAGAAGGACTATGAAAAACTTCACACAAAAGAAATTAAATGGCATTAACTGGCAACACAAGTTCTAAAACTCAAGAGAATTCTAAATGAACTCCAGACCTCCAGATCCACTAATCTGATTACTTGATATGCTTATTCAAAAACAATGTTTATGCAAGGTAAAATAAATTTTGATCATGAATTACAAAGTTCGCCACAACTCTTAGTTTACTATAATCCTACAGTATTAATCTTGCTCTTGTTCCTTTTTTTCGATAATGGACTTAATGTTCAGTCATTTCATTCTGTAGTGTACCCACTCCAGCGGTATTGATTTTCTTTCTGTTCTGCTCTGTGACCTCACTCTTCCCCAGACGTCCCTGGGGAAGATTTTAATGTAGAATTTAACACCAAGAAATTAGCAGAAGTCCATGTCCCACTTAGAGAGGAGAAAATTATTTAACCTTGCTTTCTGTGTAATTGATTTTTAAATGCCTTAATGCAAAGCGTTCTTCAACACCTCTCTAACTCATATGTTGTGCTATTTGGGAGTTATTTTTAAGTGTACTAGTTATACTCACTACAGAATAATTTTGGCTCCTCTAAGATAGATTGTTAAAGAAAGAAAAATTAAAATTCCAGAAAATCTAAATGAAAGCAAGATCGTAAGCATAAAATTCTTTATTATAATTTGGAGTTTAGTTGGGAATTTACATAGATAAATGGGATTCTTTCTTCACCAGAGGCCAGGCCCTATACTGAGACTGCTAGGTCAGCAGAGGGCAGAACCCTTGCCCAGCCCCCAGGGAGATGACAGTTGGGAACCACATGCAGAGACTGTAGCTTCGGTGATGATCTGCCTTCCCTTCCAGAGCCTGCTCCCCACCGAACACAGGCAGTAGCATGAGTCCCCGTGAACTATGAAACATCTGGGCACTTGAATGAAGGTTTCATTCTTTATCCAAATGTTAGTGTGTTTGTGTATCTCATGGAGAGATACAGCGCCAGATCAAAATAGTTTCATTTATTAAATGTACCCTTGAGTGTGCAATTAAGTAATATCCTTTCTAAAAAAGGAAACATTCTGCCCAAATGTTTTTTTTATCAAGTTGTCACCCATAGATCTGGGGAACAGAGGCCCTTTCGGTGGTAAACATCTTACTGGCCCCTTAGGCTGCTGGCTGGGGCCCTGTCTCTGAATGTGGTGGTAGGTTGCAGGGAGGGTTGAAAAGAGAGACAGCCAAGAAGGAGTAGAAACAAGTGGGCATGAAAGGAAGAGGAAGGAGCGCATGTGTTTCCATGCAAGGAGTGAAAGAATGCCAGTGTTTGCTCTTCCTCCAGATGTCAGGCATTTCATATTGTACCCTAGATATTTAGGATACTCTATATACATATACAAGGCACACTATTTATTCTTATTCATTGAATTCAAATTTAGCTTGGACAGTAATTTCTTTTTTTTTTTTTTTTTTTTAAGGAAGGTGCAGGATGGAATTAAAGCGAGTAGGCAAGCAGGCAGGGAAAGAGAAGGAAGCATTTCTTTCTGTTTTTTTTAGTTGTCCTCCCCGACTCTGGGACATGAACCCCAGTCCTTGAGCTGTGTATGCACTTGGCTCAGCCAGAGGCAGCAGACCTAACCACTATTCCACCAGGGCGTGCCAAGAACAGTAATATCTATTTAATCAGCTCCCTCTCCTTTCTCATGACCACCAACAGAGCAGGTCATCTGACCTAACCATTTGGCTTTTAAAATTAAATGAGTTCTGGTGCACCCTGGTGACCCCAGTGGTGGCCACTGGACACAGTCCACATATATCCTGAGGACCCAGGTTTGAGACTCAAGGCCAAGGAGAGCAACCAAGATAAACAACTAAATATAATACGTAAAATGTTTCTTGCTCCTCTCTTTTCCTGCCTGCCTACCTGCCTTCATTCCTGCCTGCACATTTCCTAAAAAAAATTAAATGAACTCTAAAATTGTAAGATATTTTTGAGAATTGAGGTGTGGCAGACATATACATTAATTAATATTTTCATGTTTTTGATAAAATTTAATGCTATGATTTTGTTCGTCTCTGAAAGAAAAGTTCAAAATGTCAGCTAGGATCTGTAATTGAAACATCAAAAATTTCCCCAGTAAACTGAAACTGCAGAATGAATCTAGTCAGAATTTACAAATGAACTAAAATGCGGGTATTTTTTAATTCATTGAAATGTGCTGGTGCTTTAAACCCCTTGTGACAATCGAGGATTCACACTAGCATTAGTTTGCATTTGTTTCACAAACCAGACTGAACTGAAGCGAGCACAAGAGGTCTTTACTGAATGTATTTGTGCACCCTCCTAGGATACAGATGATGGCAGCTACTGTCTGGCAGGGCTTCCCTCTTCGCAGAAAGCAGACTTTTGAACTGAGAAAAACCAGCCCAGCATAGATAAAACGCTAGACTATCTTAGAAAGTGACAGATTAAAGACAATGAGAACTTAGAACTTCAGTCCAGAAGGAACTGGATCAGTAGCATTTGCTGAAGTTGGGAAAGGCTTTGTAGAAGAGTAGAGGTTTGGGTGGCGTTCTGATTTGATTTTATTCATTTTAAAGGAAAAGTGCAGGCAGGCATGTAGGTGAGCAGGCAGGCAGACAGAGAGGAAGAAGCATTTATTATTTCATGCAGTTGTTCATCTTGGGTTTTCTCCCAGGCCCAGAAACCGAACCCCTGTCCTTGGGGTATATGTGGATCTCACCTCCGGGAGGCCGTCTTAACCACTAAGCCACCTGAGTGCACCAGCATTCTGATTTTAGATGCCAGGGAGCGGTGGGCAGGAAACACCTTGGGTGAGAGAAATAGTATCAGGCAGAGCCAGCACATGTGAGAAAGAAAGGTGCGATCTCTGTAAAAGGTTTGAGTTTGGTGATAGAGAAAGACAGCTTGTCTTAGACGACGGAGCAAGGTTAAAGGAGAATCTCGAGGCTCTAGGAGGGGAATTTACAGTGAATTCTACAATGTAGACCACAGGGAACCATCACAGGTTCTTGAGCAAAGGTAGAGAGTAAAAATTTACCCTTGTGCTCATGAATCCATTGGCTGTTTTTTGGGTGGTTTTCCAGGGTTGGTTTTTTTCCAGGGGCTATGCCAGTCTCCTCCCTGCTATTTACTGTTCAGCGCTGCTTCCGTGTGGCACGTCTCACGTCCCTCCCTCTTGTACTAGGAGTTTCTGATAGCTGTGCCGGCACAACCAAGCCTGGGCTGGAGGACGCTGGAGAGACTAGGAAAGCAGAGACCAGGTGTGCCTGGGCCCTGCCGTCTCTGCTGCAGTGACATGGTGCTGCCTCTACCCTCCAGGGCGAGCAGTCTTCCCCAGCCCTGATGCAGGTCACCGGAACTGGACTGTGCGCTTGCGCGGTCCGGGCAGCACCATCCTAAGCGTTGCCTTCCGGTCACATCAGTGCGCAGGATGCTTTTTCTGTCCCCATTACCCATTGGTCTCCCACGTCAGGTTTTCTTTTACAATCTGACTCGAGATATCCTAGAGGCTGGGGCCTGAAGAAAGGTGTTCCTTCTATGTTATTATTTTCTCTCCTACAACTCCACACAATTAAGAGCTGCATCCCGTCCTCTGCCTCTTTGTAACGTTTTTTTAAGGGAGTCTGTAATGGAAAGGACAGCACTGTCATTTGGGGGCACCTCTAAAGTCATTCATTAATTTTGGAAAAGTGAAGTGCATCTGACCTGATGGAATATTTATAAAAACTGGAAGCTCATTGTCAGCTAAATCTCATTTATTTAATCTAGTATTAGACTGCCTTGTGTTTTTTTTTTAAAACCAGATGGAAAACATTAGCGGTAATAGTGAACAAACATGTTGAGGCTCCCAGAGGTCATTTTTAACCACCATTAACAATCTGGTTTTCACAGATTAGTAATATACAAAAGGCAACAGTCCAGTAAAAGACACACAAAAGGCAACTGTGTGCCTTACTTACCTAACATTTAACCACTTAAAAAAAAAAAACCTTTCTAAGTGAGACATTTGAATCTTCTAAGCTCAAAATTGGCAGATTTTACCCAGATGTTGCATCAAAATATCTGTTTGAAATAGATACTGATGTAAAATATTCATAAAGCTCCACAAAGCTGATAAAAGAGAAGCTTATTATTAATGTCATCAGTAGAGTTGCCTGTGGTTAATATAGTTTCCATTTACTAGCTATTTGTTTAATGATTTCATACCTATGTAAACCTCCTAATTGTCAAGTGCAAAGAAATGCATTTCTACAGTGTATTTTAATTTTTTAATTTAATAACCTAATTGAAATGCAATGTAAGATAAAGTCCACAAAAATATCCTAAGGAATCAGAAAGAATGTGGTCTATAATGTGATCATATGGCTTCTGGAGCTGCCTATTCAGAAGCAAGCTATCTCATTTAAATCATGTTTTGAGTGGTTCAGAAAGTTGTAGAAAGATAAAATCCCCTTATGTCTACAGACAGCTACAAAGAGCTTGTTTCTTTTCTTTGTCCAGATTTAATATTATAAGTGTAAGACTTTTATGCATTTAACTGGTTACCTGAGGCTACAGTAAACATAGGCAAAACTTCACCAACATCCATTTATTTTTGTTTTCAAAATTCCATTGTTCTTACTCTACATATTTATTATTTATTGTCAACCTTCATGTTACTCTTTTATTTATTTTTATTTTTTTAAAGGAAAGGTGCAGGCAAGAATGAAGGGAAGCAGAAACAGGCAGCCAGGAAGAGACAGGAGGGAAATTTAGTTGTTCTTCTTGGCTGTTCACCAGGCCCCAGGACACGAACCTGGGTCCTTGGGATGCACATGGACTGCGGAAGGTGGCTAACTAAACCATTACTCCACCAGGACACACCATAATCTTCTTTTAGATGCTAGTATTTTATAAAAATTATACTGAGGTCTATATTTTAAATATTTTAAAGATATTTCCTAATTATTTTCTTTCCTCTTTTTCAAGGAGAGGGAGAATGGGAGAGGAGGAGGAAGCATTTTTTGTTGTTTATCTTATTTATCTTTTGGTTGTCACCTCACCCTTGCCTCAGGTAGCAAATCCAAGTGCTTGGGTTTTACGTGGTCTACACCCCAGTCACCAGTTTCGTGCCTGCACCACCAGGACATGAAGCCTCATTATTTTCTTATTCAATGGAGAGGAAATCAAAGGCTGAGGCTTAAGGGCCTGAAGAGAGGAGTTACATCCAAGGTGGAGAGGGAAGGTGGTTATGTAAATGATTTCGATTGCAGAGAAACTGCCTGCCTTTATGAACCTTAGGGATGCCATAGATCGTACTGTCTTAATGACAGGGAACCAGGCAACCCTTCTTCATATAACTATGTGAACTATGTATGTGTATGGTAACATTTGCATATATGCGTATTTAGATATGTATATTTACATGCGCACATACTCCATCAGGTGCAATGCAGGATGCAGAATTGCCATTTATAATACCATGTTGAGGATCTTCCCATCTGTCCTTGAGACTGTAGGCCAGTGCTCTGGGAGAAATTGTTTCCCTCTCTGCAAAAATTTTACCTTGACAGGGAAATCTCCCAGTATTCCTGCAAGTACCTGGGTCCATTACATTCCATTTCTTCCTGAGGAAGGGAAGTGAATAAATAGTGAGGGAATAGAAATGCTGCCTTCTGGCCTGTGCTCTCATTTAGAATTTAAGACTTCCGAGGGTCCTTTTCAGTGATAACTAGGCTCTTTATTGAATACCCTTTATGTGTCCAGCACTGTGCCAGCCACTGGCTTTGTGGGAATACAGAGGCCTGCCTCCAAGTAGCACGCCACCTAGTGGGTGCCAAAGGGAGGTGAGCAAACAGCACCCTGGGTGCTGAGGAGGTTGGGGATCAGAGAATCCTCCAAACACCTGGGTCTGTAAGGTCAATCCTCTTTAGATGAAAACAGAAAGCTTGACTAAATTATGTGGATAGTTGCATATATCAGCTTGAAGTTTGAAAAAAATTCAGATTCACTGAATGACTGTGTCTCTGATATATTTACTTTCTGGGCTATGTAAGACTCACTTTATGTCCGCAGATAAATAGATTTTTTTGATCATTATCCTTCTAGTTAGCACAGAAGGAAAATGGGAGAAAAAAAACTCTCAATCTAATCTTTATCTACCAGTTTTTTAAATTATTTATCGAGGTAACTTTGATTTTCAAAATAATGTAAGCCCATATATATAGGCTTTCCATTCTTCAAATATGTGCCCACACACCCTGCCCACCATCACATCACCAAAGGTCCTTCATCCCTGTCCATTGGACCCACCACCAGCCCCCATCCCGTCCCCACTGGAAACTTCAGTTCTACAATCAATGTCCAAGAGTTTGTTTTTCTTTTGTCTATTCCTTTGCTTTATTTAATTATAATCCACATATAAGTGAGATTATCTGGTATTTGTCTTTCTCTTTCTGACTTATTTCACTTAGCAGAACCCCCTCTAGTTCCATCCAAGTTACACAATATAGTTTTTATTGGTGAAAGACAAGTCATGAAGAAGCTAACAGCAAGGACAAAGTAATATGAGGTAACTTACTTCACATCTCTGTTTTCGCTTTATTTCTTTTGAAGCAAACTAGCAATGATTAGGAAGTCATTCCAGATTTATCAGTTCTTCCCCAGGCTTATTAATTCTCCTCCCACTTCTTTTTTACTGCTCCAAATGCTGACAGCTTAAGAAGATAGGACGTTTCCTAGATCTTCAGGGCCATCTAGCTGACACCACTTTCGGATTTCTCCCAAAGACACCCACCTCCTCTTCTGCCCCTTCTAGCAATGGCTGTGGGAGGTGTACCTTCAGGGGTCTGCTTCCATAGAGCTCCCTTCGCCAGGAGACTGTGTCCTCATTTTCTGCCATCCAGGTTTAGAGGATTGTATGCGAGTCTCCATACATCTGAGAATGTCTACTTTCATGTTATTAAATCAAGCTAGATAAGTAAGTAGGTATTAATGAAAACCTTCACAAAACTCAAATTTTTTCTCCCTTTTTTAAAGGTGAGCACACACAAGAAACGAATTCACCTCATTCTCTCAAAAAGGATGTAGAAAATATGGGGAAAGGTAAAAAAAAGTTTTAATTCTATAGAACTTCTCTTAGGTTTAAAAGACTATAGAGATAATAGGAGGATATTTTTGTTCTACTCCATATTTTAAGCTTGACAAGCAACATATGAATAATATATGGACCATTGGGTGGATATAATTGAGATTAATGCATGCATATCAATCAATACATGACACTGTAATATAATACTTTAAAATAATATATTACATTGATTTATATTCATGGATTTCTGCACAAAATCTATCCTATGTCTATGTAACACTTTTTAAACTGGTAAAATATTTTGTCTTATAATAATAAATTGCCATATATAACAGTTCTCTAGAGAGTTATTTGTAAAGATTAGTAAAATGACTCTTCTTTTTTTCATTAGAAGAACTTCAGAAGGTTTTATTTGAACAAATAGATTTACGGAGACGACTAGAACAAGAATTCCAAGTGCTGAAAGGAAATACATCTTTCCCAGTATTCAGTAAGAAATCACTTTTACTTCATTGCATTTTTGGTATTTGATGACATTTCTATTATTAGGCTTAAGAGTATGCGTCTAAGTACTAAGTGATTATACAAAACCCCACACAGTCTTTCCGTGGTCTCTGTTTAAATATTCAGAAATTTTAGTGTTTTATTTATTTTTTGAAGTGTTTTACACATAAAAAAATTCTTACAAGAATTTTTGGTAGTCATTGTATTGGTATATGTATATATGTGTGCATATGTTGTTTATACTTAAATGTATATGAAATATATTGCCACATATGTAGATATAATTAAAGATTCAGCTCAATTTAGATTATATATTTTAAAGC
This sequence comes from Solenodon paradoxus, assembly GCA_004363575.1. Classification (NCBI taxonomy): domain Eukaryota; kingdom Metazoa; phylum Chordata; class Mammalia; order Eulipotyphla; family Solenodontidae; genus Solenodon; species Solenodon paradoxus. The sequence continues at coordinate 188,465 of RJWH01000982.1, forward strand.
AGAATACTCACGCAGGTATTTTTATTCTCTAAGGTAGGAAAAAACAAAAAACAATGAACTTATTCTCAGATAATGCTGGCAAACTGACTGATGCTTGATATATGAGTATATAAGGAGATTTAAAATATAGCAATTCAATGTGCATTTATCTATTTCTATCACTGAAATTAGGGTAATTTTAGTAGTTTTGAGTCCTTGAGCCATATTTAATGCTACAATTCTGTTGTGTTGGCAAACACATTGTGTTACTATTCCAGTGTATTGGCAAACATGTGGTTGGGTAAAAACTATTGATTCTCCTCCTAGAAATCCTGGAATTTCAGAGAGATGTACTTTATAACAGGTATCCAGATTTCTGAAGCCCACCGACCCCAGTCTGGGTCACATTTGGACAAATACATCACAGTAGTGCTTTTCAAGCTTTTTTCAGACTTTCATTTAGTCATATTCTTCTCTCCAGAGGTAGGAAAATGGGAAAGAAAATAGTATGTTAGCTTCTATTTTACATTATATAAATTTAATACTAGGTTTTTTTAATACTAGGTTTTTTAGAAAATCGCATGCTCCCTTGTTATTAATTCAGGCGTCCCAGAGCTCATATGGCAATTCCTGTGCTAGAGCCAGCATCTGGAAGATTTTTCAGTAATTATGACCATTTTAATAATGGAGCATGAAGATTTGCATTCACCGGGGCTTCTCCATGGTGATCACCAGCACCAGGAAGGACAGGATCTCTTTTCCGGGGTCCATGTCAAGCTGAGTCCCATCTGAGGCTTAGCAGGATGGAAGGGAGGAGGGTGCTTGATGAAAGAGAGCTCTGGCGGCAGGAACAGGAGAGTCTGTGAGCTCTCAGTACCCACAAGGGAGGTTGGGGGCTCACATGTTTCTATAGTTTGAATTCAGAGAATGCCTGCTGAGGCTCAGAAGAGATCTAATGACCAATAACTTTTGACAGTTGCATTGCCATCCCCTTTGCAGCTTGGATAAAAGGAGAAACATATTAGAAGTACCTTCGAAGTCTTAAAAACCAGGTGCTTTCACAAGAACCAGAATTCCTTAATTTCTAAAAGTGTAACTTAAGAAAGACAGCATGGTTCCTTGCCGCCGTGAGCAGACATTGAATGATTTGTGTCCCCTGTGTAAAATGATGTTTGTCTAATGGTTGAGCTTGCAAATCCCTGCTTTTAGATCCAGCAGAGTGAGTCCAAGTCCCATGGACTCCCTGCAGAGGCCACCTACTTCCCCATGAAGCCAGAATAGGCATAATTTACCCCATTAGTAAATGCTAGTGATCCTTTCAAGGAATTAAGTAATTCATAAGAACTCATACATTTTCCTTGTTGTGCTTCTGTTTAAAAAATTCAAATGTCAAAGTACAACTAGGCAGTTTTGATTCAGATCTGTCATTCCTCCTTTTGATTATGAGTTTAAAAGACTCTTCAGTGATGACCACATATATGAAACATTTCTATTCAGCAATCACAAACGTTTTTTCTCCTCTTTTGTATCTGCTATGTAACTGCTGACCAAGGAAGTGGCATGTGTGTGCCCAAGTTTGAATAATGCATGATTTAGATACACCACAAACAGGCAGTTAATTTCACACTGATGAAAATAGCAAAATAGCCACTGCACATCAGGTGCTTGTTAAATAAATCTGAGAGCCATGAGGCTGGCAGACAGATTCAGACTTGCTCAGACGGAAAGGGGAGAATGGAACTTTGCGTGGCACCTAAGAAGGAAGGATAGAGGAATCCCAGTCAGAGGTTTGTACGAGGAAATGAAGACAACCACAGTCATGACACCTAAAATCCAATGCACTTAGAACACTGGGGACCTTAGGCTCCGCCAGAGCACGTGACAGTTAGGAATCCAGGCTCCGGAACCCACCTGACCTGAGTTCACCTTGGGGTTCTGCTGCTTCCTCGTTACAGGACTCTGGAAACTGTAAAATGGGCCACAGACCCCTGTTTTGTGGGAAGAGGAGATTCTGAGCTCTGCACTGCAGGAAGCCATTTATAAAATGGGCCCACATTTCTGAGTTTCTCTTGGGCTGCCTGTTGTGCTTCTGAAGGTTAATAAGGACAGCAGGGAGGAGTCCTGGGCATGGGGAAGGTTAGGCTAAAGCTTGGAGAAAGAAGGAAGAGGATGGAAGGAAGAGGAAGGTGAAGAGGAGGAAGAAGGAAGGGGAGGAAGGAGACGAAGAGGTTGAAGAGCAAGAGGAAAAAAAGGAGAGGAGGAAGAAGAGAAGGGGAGAGGAAGAGGAAGGAAGAAGAGCGAAAGGAAGGAGGACACAAGTCTCCATACTTGGGAGGCAGAGGTCCGGAGGAATAGTCTCTCCACTTACTAGGACAGAGGCTTCTAGAACTGCTTTCCATAAGTACTTCTGCATGACCCTGCTGGGGAAATGACGGAGGAGGGAAGGAGATGAAACAGCAGGCCAGGCCAGTGCTAATGCTTAGGATGGAGGCTGAGAGGCTTTGTTTTTGAGCCAGGGCTCCAGGTCTGGACCCTGATTCCCCCACAATGACTTAAGTAAGCAACCTCACCTTCTTCTCAGCTGCGAAACAGTGCTCCCACTGACCTCATTGCGGGGCTGAGAGGGTTAAATGAGTGCAGTGTGATCAAGTATCCAGCGCAGTGACTAAGCCACAATAATGTGACTCATTCCTGCTATTACATTTTAAAGTTTGATGCCCACATGCCTACAGGGACTTCGTAGTAAACCAGCTGATATTAGAAACCAGCACATCTGAAAATGTGTTGGGCTGTTGTTCTAGACAGTGGAACAGACAGTGAAACTTGTCTAGATACCAGACAATTTTGCTGACAAACTGGAAAGGATAGGTAGGGGGGAATCCCCAGGAAAGGCGGGCAAAATGTAATCTAGAAGTGGGTGGAAAAGGCATCTGGAGGGATTGGATGAAAAGGAGATTCACCCTCATCAAAGCCACTTTGAGATGACAATAGGACAGCTGGTCAAATGCCCTACAATGACAGTTATGTTTAATTGAACAGGAGTACGTGGCTGAGACCCAGTTCCCAATATGTCACCATTCCAAACTGCCCCTCTATTACTAGTCTCATTATTTTTGCAGCTGGAAATTCTGAAGTCTTTCTGTCCACCTGCCTTGCAAACCTGTCTCTCCTCCTTTTCCCTCCAACAGGCCCTGCCTTCCTTTGTTGTAGCATTCATCCCATGCTGTAGCTTCCTGCTCACTGTGCTCTCTCCCTGCTCCTCACCCTGTAACCCGACCTTGGGACCTGCTCAAGGGCTGCTTGGTGAGGCCATGAATGGAGAAGGCCTTTACCTCGCTCTCTCCCATGTCACGGTAGCAGGTGCCCTGGGTTCTCACTTCCCTTCCCACTGCCATTAGCTCCAAGTCTTCCACTCAAGAAGCTATATTGATTCTCCACTGCTGATCAGACTAGAGTTCATTGAACTCCTAACTGCCTCTCAAAGTCCTTCATAACCGGTTCCACCTTGTCTCTCCAGCCTTGTTTACACTTTCCCTCCTACTCAACCTGTTACCCTGCAGGTGCTCCCCTCACTTTCTGCCTCTGCACACTGTGCTTCTCTAGTCCGGATGCCTCCTGCTCTTCTTTCTGACCCGGCTCAGGGCTCAGTTTCCACCACCCCCAGGAAGCCTTCTGTGAGTAGGCTCTTTTCTTCTGAAGGCCCACTGTGCTTATTTCTCGTTCCTCGGGACTTTTATAGTGACTCTTCTCTAGTTGTTGTTTTATGTGCTACCCTCCATGACACCATGGCCTAGTAAACAGGTTCAGGCAAGCATGTTCTGTTGCTGCCCACACAGTGCCCGCATGTCGTGGGCACATAACATTCCCTCAGTAAATGGCTAACGTGACTTTCTGTGTCATAATCAGATGTTCAGACAGACGTATCTGAAGAATGCAATTGGATCACTGAAAATTCTTGTATAAAGGAGAGTATTGAAGATTCAGGAGTGATGTCTTTGGGTTTGCAGGATAATGACACGTTTGTGGAACTTGGAAGAATTGAATGCGAAGAAAGGCCAGTCAGTTAGGACAAAGGACTCTTAATGACTACGGCTTTATGAAATTCTTACATAGCAGGTTTTGACTATATCATCCTTTAGATTCTTATAAAGAATAACTCTTCCAAGTTGCTGTAAAAGTCAATTCATATTAAAAACAAGCTATACACAATCAGTATGAACGACTAAAAGAAAAGTAAAATACTTCTTCCTCAAAAAAACAAAAACAAAAGACCAACTACATTTCATTTACCCTGAATATGGCTGTCCCATTTTTACCTGCAACTGTTGAAGTCATTCAGTGTCCGTGGTTCCATCCTTCCTTCCCTTCACTTTCTGTAGCTTCTGGAGAAGGAGAGATGAAGACATTCTAAAATACTGTACCTATCAAAACTCTCAATAGTTGTTTGAAAGCAATGAAAACTATGCACATGAAATGAGCCCCCAGCCTGTTATTTGATAAATAAGCTCTACTGGGTAAACCAGCTGTACCATTAGGCTCTTGTCTTATTTGGGGCCCAGAAAAGTAGGCTGGGTATTTTTCTGTTTGGAAAATTCATGCTTTTCCAACTGCCCACGTTAGCAGACTACAGCTCTTACCACTTTGTTGCTGGCAGACTACACTCCATTGCTTTTCTCTGCTACCTCCTTTCATGCTCTCATTTTCCAAAAAGACTTGGGTTTTAAGTGATTGTCCTTTGAGAAACTGGCTTAATGATTTCTTTCTTTGGTAGTTAAATTGTGCTTTCATTAAACTTCAGAACATAGCAAAATTTTTATTTTTTTCTGCCAGGGATCAATTAACAATCTTTATGTTAAAGGATTTATATAGCCAGGAATGAAGGTGAGTAGGCAGGCAAGCAGGAAGAGACAGGAGGAAGACTTTTTTTTTTTAATCTTATTTAGTTTTTCATCTTGGTGGTTCCCTGCCGGCTCCATATCTCAAACCTTGATCCTTGGAATGTATGTGGAATAGTCCAGTGGCCCCATTCATTGAGCGGCAGTATGCTATCTGCAAAATTACACATATGCTGATTACAGAACATCTTAAATATATAACATTTCAAAAAAGAAAAGAAAAGAAAAATCAGTGTTAACATTTTGGAGTTTCAGCCCTCTTAATGCATATTAAATCCTTTTTTACAAACAAAGTAAGTATTCCACACACCCTTTTTTGCCCACTTTTTTTTCCACTCCCATAACCTCTTTTTCTCTTGCTACACAGCAGTCTGTAAATATCCTCTTATTCTGAACAATAAAGTTTATTCAAGTGTTACATGATGAACATCATTGTAAGATTTACTTGTGATAAATCTTTGCACATATCCAAGATTGCGTCCTTAGGATAAACACCTAATGGAATCGCTATTTTAGAGAATGAACTTTCTAAAACTCTTGATATATAATTTCAAGCTGCCTTATAGACAGTTTTTACTAACTTATACTCCCATCCTCGGGACACCAGATATCTTTCTTTTCATCTTTGCAGACCTAAAAATGGCACCTCCATTGTTTCCTTTTTTTCTTTGCTGAGGATGTTGAACAGTTTTCATCTATTACCCCTTTGTATGTTTTGTAAGTGCCAATTATTTCTTCTCATATTTCTTTTAATATGCTCATTTTTCACTGATCTGTATGAGCTCTTTCTCCACTAAAATATTCCTTATCATGCCATAAATATTTTTATTGGCATCAAGTACCTTTCATTGTTGAATATCCTATTTTGACCTTTTACTTTGATTGAAGTTTCTTACCAAAGCAAAGTTTACAGTTTTTTCTAATCAAATCTACCCATCTTTTCCCTTTTGGTTTTTGTCCTCCATGTCCTTCCCCACCCCAATCTTATAAATAATATTCACCACACTTTCTGGCTTCATATGTTTTCATTTAACTTAGAGAATCCTATTAAGTATGCTCTTACAGAGCAGTGAGCCGGAGTGAAGGAAGACCACTTCTCATCATTCCGCTCTGACTGGCTCTTAGCTCTTTCCTCCTCCAAAATCAGAATCTTCTGGGATCCCAGGGAGGCGAGAGCTTCAAGCAGTCCCTCGTTGCTAAGGCATCTCAGTTTACCACCCTGCTCAGAGGCACCTCAGAACCCTAGAAGGACAGAGGAGCCTCTCCAGGCTAGAAAGAGAGTCTCACCTTCACAGGGAGACCTGCCTGCCATGTGCTCTGATGTCTGGAAAGACCAGACCTTCCTGAAGGTGTCCGGGCCCAAGCACAGGACCGTGGGCACTGGAAGCGCAGAGGGCTGCTTCTCTTGTTGCCTTGATTCTCCCTTTGCCCTGTACCTCCTGGCCTTTGACCCACCTCCTGAGCGTCCTGAGATGCGGGCTGGGTGCCAAACCCCACAGGAATCTCACTCTTAACTGTTATCAGTGTCTGTAGGGATCCCCACTCCCTCTTCCCTGGCACAGGGAAGACAGAGCTGCTGCTGGAACCCGACCACACCAATGTGCTTTCTTCTCAAACTTTAAAGCACGCACAGGAAAGCCCCTCACCCAGCACCAGGCCTCACCCCTGCGCTTATTCAGATAAGAGCATGAGCCTCAAAGTGCAATAGTGACTGTGCTTGACCGAAGCCAGACCCATGGTGGGCGCTTCAGTGTTCTTGTCACTGCCTCTGCCTCGTGCAGAGAGGTCAAAGGTGTTTGAACCTCCCTCCCTGCCCTCCAGGGACTCGGTGCACACTGTGGATGCACGACTAGGGGTGTGCACTGAGTGCTACAGTTGGAGTGCAAGAAAGGATGGCTGACTGGCAGAAGGGGACAGAAGAATCAAAGGGAACTTTCTGGAACAGAGAGTGTTTGACTTGGACTTCAAAAAAAAGGGAAATGATGGCTATGCTGACAAGACCATAGCAGGCGGCTTCCCCGACACCCTCTGCTGCGACAGTGCAGTCACTGGCTGTCCCTCACTCCTCCCTTCAGGTCCTTTTATAGAATGCCGGCCTCCACAGCTCTGCTCAAACATGCTGTCCCCTCAGTTCCCCAGAGAGGGAGGGCTCCTCCCTTAACCCCTGCATTGCACTGTGTACTTTCACATCAAACTCGGAAGTAAGAATAGGGAACAGGTTTTTAAAAAATAAATTATAGGTACAAACTGGTGGCATAGCTCTTTGATCAGCTGCCTTCAGCTGGCACAGTCCACATAAATCCCAAGGACCCGGGTTCACATCCCGGAGCAGGGAGGAGGGGGACAACCAAGATAAACAACTAAATAAAATAAAATGCTTCCTCCTCCTCTCTTTTCCTGCTTGCCTGCCTGCTTGTCTTTATTCCTGCCTGCACCCTTCCTTTAAATATAAATATAAAAATAAGTAAATTATAATATGGTGAAAGAAGAACTGGACGATTGGTGCTAAACTTAATGTATTACATTCAGATGTTGATTGACACTGATGTGCACCTTCAGCCTATAAAATGTGACAATGCCGTGTTCAATAACATTCATTTTAAAAAATGGTAAATTATAGGTACTGACACACTTGGTGTGTGAACCGAGTCCACAGACCCAGATTTGGGTGGGAGAAGGGGGAACCCAAATAAACAAACAAATAAGTAAAAATGAAGACAACTAACTGATCAGTGGTTGCTGACAGTGGGTGGAGGGGAGGGTGGGTAGACAGTACAGAGGGTTCTAATGAAAATACTCCGTGATATAATGATGGACATGTGTCATTTACATTGCTCCAGGCTCATAGGCCATGCATCACCAAGCTAGCCTCAGATAAGCTATAGGCTTTGGGGGATTATGACATGTCAAGTAGAGTCATCAGTTATAACAAATGTGCCACACTCATGGTGGGTGTTGATAATAGAGGAGATTATATGGTAGGGGGGAAGCAGGGGGTATTTGGGAAATCTCTGTGCCTTCCTCTTAATTTTGTTGTGAATTTAAAGCTGCTTTCTAAGAGAATCTTTATAAATAAATAAATGCTTTAAATTATATGCTTGAATTTGGGGGAGGAATTCAAATAGTATAGAAAGCTAGAAGTCCAAAAAATAATAATAATTTCTAACAACTCAGGATCCGATAGTGATAAAGGTTTATTATCCTGAAAGCAATGGTATTTAAGCAGAAGAATGAAAGGGATTTGGAGAGGGAGGACCTGGAAGTCAGGGGTCATCTGGCAAAGTATTCAAGGACGAGCTATCTGCCTTTGAAAGTGATGATGTCAAGAGAGAAGGGGACAGATGTAGAATGTTCAGGACTCACACACCAGTGACTGTGGAGGTGAAAGGAAGAGAGAAGAGGTGATGATAGTTTCTGGTTTCTTCTGTCTGCTGTACTGACTGTCCACCAGAGACTTCATGTGAAATTGTGCTAATTTCTCATTTAAAGCAAAAAAATGAAAAATGAAAGGCTGAAGTTAGCCAAAGGAACATTTTCATTTATTTATTTATTTTAAAGGAAAGGCACAGGCAGGAATCAAGGTAAATAGGCACACAGGCAGGAAGAGAGAAGAGGAAAAGACATTTTCATCTATTTGTTTTTTAATTTTAGTTGTACAGCTTGGTTGTCTCCCCTGGCCTGGGATGTGAGCCTAAGTCCTTAGGGAATATGTGGACTGTCCTGGCCAGAGGCGACAAACCTAACACTACCTCACCAGGGCTCTCCCCCAACCCACACTGTTTTTAAAAGATTGCGTGGAGAAGATGCAACAACGCCGTATACATTAGGACTTTCCCTCAATGCAATAAAAATGATCAATATTTAGAATAGCAGACTGAGGCCAGGTCTGAGAACCTTGAATCACACCAGGTTCAAGGAGGACCATAAAATAAAGCTGATTCAAGGGGAGATGTTGAGAGAGTCAGGCCGGAGTTCCTTTATCACTCTCTTGGGGTGAGCTGAGCAGTGGTGAGGCCAGACAGGCAAAGCTGAAGGCCTTATAGCTTATCACCCAGAAGGCATTATTACATGCATGCTCTCTCTGTGATCAGCAATATTTGTGGTTCACCTCTCTCCCTCTTTGAAGGCAGTGGAAGCTCTCAATACTTGTGACTTAACCAAGTGTGCAAAGGTTAGAGAACATGATCACACCAGATATTCCTACATAGTTGATACTTCTAGGGGATTATACTAGATTGACGATGAGATATTATAAAATGTAAGCTATAGACCTTAAGCTTTCAGAATTCACTGCTATTCTGATTCAATTATAGAGTGTCAAAAGCATCCTTCCAAACAATCATGTTCTTTACTCTTTAAAATACCAGAAAAGAGGAGGAAATTTCTGTGGGATTATCGGTACTATTTTTACTAAATATACTGAAAGAATTTGCCCTTCAATTAATTTTTTCTGTTGCTCTCTCTCCTACCAGATAATTTTCAGGACCAGATGAAAAGGGAACTCGCCTACCGAGAAGAAATGGTGCAACAGTTACAAATTGTAAGATGCTTTTCTACTTAAAAATAAACTTGCTGAGCTTGCTTTCAAACCATCCAATATGTATGAAACTGTTGATGTTTTTTGCTGTGAAACCCTTTGGTCCACCAACCTCTCAGCTGGCTTAGATGCTAATTATCAAGAGATTTACTTAGACACAGGATAAACAGATGTGTCAATTCGTTCCCTCTAAATGTAACTACCTACCATGTGTTAATAGACAGATGTGTGAATTGTCTCTATGAGCAAACCAGGGGTACCTGCATGTCTTCCACTGTGCAAACCTGTAAACACAAAACTGGGATGTTCTGGAAGCTCTGAGGAGCAGTTGTCTTTCGTTTTTCCCTCCTTTCACTACCCAGACCCGAGCCAGGCCCTTCTCTGTCAATAGAACTTATTATAAACACAATTAATTAACTTCGCTTGAAGGACGATGAAAAGAAACAAATTATTTCCAAGAAAATGTTAGGTGTTCTATCCTAATCATGTCTAAAAGTGAATACTGTCCAAGATCTACTTAAACAGAAACGGGGAAACAAAAAGATAACTGACAAATCAATGTAGTGAGTTTGGAGATTTTCGTTTTCTGAATTCCTCACCCTTTGTCCACATACAGAAACATCTGGTGTTTTTCTTTAGTGTTTTTAAAGCAGTCTCCCACACATCCTCGTTTTCATGGGTGCAATGGGGAAAATAATCTCTGCTCACTCTTTGTAAGCTATTTGGGATTCTCTGGATAAAGACAAACACTGATCCTTAGTGGTATTTACCGTGTGCTTGTTGTAATTTACGTCGCTTGACATTTTTGAGCTTGTCCTTATGCCGTTAAGCACGTATGGAGCGTATCTGCCTGTCTTGTGTAGAAAGCTGGGTGTCTAGTTCTCTGTCAGGATTATTTGAGAGAGGTTTTCCTTCCGCTGGAGAAATTGTGCTTGTGTTCATGGAGACTGCAGAGTCATTTTTAAAGCAACTTGTAGTATTTCACAATGCTTTCCCCCATTCTCAGGCCTCCTGGGAAGAGTTCTTCTAACTCTACCGCTTTCACAGAGGCTTTCTAATCTCCAATGCTGATCAGCCACTCAGTTCCGAGAACAGCACCCCCCTGACCCCCATAAGATGACTCTCAGATGTGTTTCTTTTGTTGGCCTCGCAACTCAGTGGGGAGCAGCAGTTTCTTCACCGATTGGCAGCTAATTCCACACAGGTTTGAAGAGTGAATTTGTCATTCTTAGGTTTTGATACCAGATACTAAGAGCTGCTTCCTGTGTATTTGCTTATTGTTTTCATCAGCTAAAGAAATAATTTAATTATAGTATTGGAGGTAGAGGGATGTTAAATTTTAAGACCTTACTGATTTGACACCTCCATCAGAACATCATTTTGAAACAAAAATAGCCATATATGTAACCCCAAATTTGTGATTTCAAGGTGGAGGTGAGTGTAGAAAGTGGACATTAGGAAAAGAAATCAAGTATTTTCTTCATTTCCCCTGTTTAAAACCAGTTACACAACTGGTATAATTAATGTCTTAATTTTCTCTAACTTTTGGTTTCTCTAATAAATGAGGAAATTATATTGCATCTGTGTAATATACAGGCAGCAGTGATAAAAAAAAATAGGTCTCATATCTTTTCATATATTTGGTACTGGAAGATAAAAATGGATATAACTAAAATTTTTACGATACTATATTACAAAACATTTTACCAGCATGTATGCATTGATCTAGACAAATGTTATCAATTCACTTTCCTCTAGATGGTAAATTATTCTTGGTCTCTCTTTGGGAGAAGCTGGAGTTTTTCTTCCTGTAGATATCATATAATTCCTGAACTTTGCAATGGCACATCCAGATTAACTCATGAAAATTGTGAAATAGGCACGATATGTCCCTCCTGCTACTTCCCCTTCGTTTGTGCCCCCTACAGTAAAATGTACAGAGTTTCCATGTGACTCCCAGCATCTAACATGATTTCTAGCACCACAAAGCTATCAGCAAACATTTACTGAATGAGTCACCAGTGAATTCCCCTAAGCTAACTGACTATCTCATGTAGCAGTCCTCTTAATTCTTTTCCAAATTTTTCTGACTGGGTCCTGATTTCCTCAAATGTTCTTCCACACTACTCACTGTGACTACCACCAAAACGACTAAAGGTAGGCATTCAGGTGAATGCCAGAGAACTGTGTGTTACTACGCCAGCTTTATTACCAACAGACACCAGCTTTGAGGTCTGCAAACTCGAGTTCAAGACTCATCCCATGTAGTTCATCATGTCAGTTCCTCAACCAAAGGGACCTGTTGTAAGGTCTAACCTAGCGCTCTGACAAGGATACATAATAAGACACAAATATATAATAAACATGAAACGCACGATTAAATCACAAAATGCTATGCTGAGGAATCCATTTAATGACCTGTCTCTTCTCCAAGTATTACCCCTAATAGTGGAACTGTTTAAGACCTAGGGGCTAGAGAAATATTTCTAGAGGAAGGGTCTGGATTCACGTTACACCATTTTCTAGAGAACTGAAGTTGTAGACTCAAGTTTGCTTAGTGATTTATCTAGTCCTTTATTTCAGCTTGTTGCATTTCTAAAGAACCTAAGGGAAAATAACTTTAGAAAATTCTATCTAAAAACTACCAAGATGTTGCTCAGAATCACAGTGATGGACTTCCTCAATATTTTAGTTGAATGATCCAATTTATCGGTAAATATGGTTACATGTTTTGCTCCCTGAGAACAGAAAAATTCACTCAGTTATTTTATTATCTTATATTTAAGTTTACAAAGTATGTATTACAGAATATCATTTGCCTATGGAATAGGCATATTTTTCCTTCAGATGAAATACAAACTTAGCCCATTCTGCAATCATGGAGAATTCAAATATATTAAAACTATCATATTTTGTAACAATTCCCATAGACCCACAATGCATTTATCCTGTGCTGTTGCAGTGTTCTTATTCAAAAGATGAAATCTAAAATATCTTGGGTATCATTGCCATAAAAAGAAAACTTATGAATTTCTTTGGCTCCTGCGTTTTTAGATTCTCCACTGACTATAATTTCTGCACCATTGCTTCCTTTTCCAGTTTGCGAAATGCAGAGTTGTGATGACTATAGTGTCAGATGATTAATGTATAAATGAATGTTCATTGACCGCAATGTGAGACTTAAAGCATAAGCAACCGATTTAACCTTTATATGTGAATACAAGCTACATTTATGAGAAACAGCTTTAGATTACAGTTTTACAGTATTTAACATAGTTTGTGTTAAAGTCCTCCACCCTTGCCCTGAATTTTCAAATGCTTAGAATATCTTCATTAATAAGCCACATTGATTTATACAAGCAATACAATTTATTTCTCTTACTATGAACCAAAACCAACAGTTTTTAAATTTAGCAAATTCATGGAATTGTCAATGTTTAGCATAATAAAGAGCAAAGCATTTCTCATTCACACGCAAATTGTGATTCTAGGAAAAATGTGTTCAATTTTGAAAGCAAAATCCAGCATTCCTTCGGGTTAAGAAGACAGTGAAGAAACTAATACAATGTTTTATGTCAATTATATCTAAATTAAAAAAATACATTTTAAGAAGATATTTTACTCAGTGTATCATCTTTTTATTAGAGCTTTTCTAAGAACTGGAATAGAAAATTATTCCCAACCTGAGCTGAGCCTATCATATCTTGATAACGTTTTTATCACTGATAATTTGGCAACAATTTTTTAAAGCAAGTACATGTATGGATAAGCTACTGCTGTGAGTTAAAGCTGTGTTCTTTTTCAGACATAGTTCTTGAAGGACATGATGAGGCTGCAAGATAAAGAGAGCGTGATAAATGATTAGACCCAGATTCACATCCCTTAAAGTTGCTGGACTGATACGGGAGTGGGGCACAGCAGAGATGCTGTGCCGGTCCTCAAGTGCCCTCTGCTGTTTTTCCAAAATGCTGCGGTCACATGCAGCCAGGGGAACCGGTGGCAAAGGTCTTCATTAAAAGCCTCAGTTAAAATAATGCTCCATCAGTAGATTGAGTACAAATGTGTTGCTCACTGTGGACCTGTGAAAAAGCAGTTCACACCTTGCTGGTGATGGGAGTGCAGTGCTTCCATGCAGGGAAAGGAGAGGCAGAGGTGTTCGTCGTTCTGCCGCAGTGCTCTCTCTTTGGCAAGGGTACAGCTCTTGGGTGATGCGGGCTTCTCTTGGAGATTCTCCAGTATTCATTAGGATAAGAGCTTGCCCAGACTCTGTCTCAACACAGTTTTTTAAAATATGATTTACATATTTTTTTTAAAAAGTAGGTAGAACACTTATTATTTTTGCACTCTATTTTTGCACCCAGATCCCTGGGCTACTAGAAGATGTTTGGTTTTGTGACTAAATAGGCAGCAAAAAAGGTCTCTGCAGCCCTGAAGACTTGATACAAGTCTGAACTTCCAGGGAAGCTCCATAAGGTCCTCCAGCAGGGGACAGATTCTGACTCCAGTGGGTCCTCTTCCAGTGTTTGATCTGTGGGCATGCATCTTGACAATGCCATCACTTGTTCCTCAGTTACATAGCTTTGTCATCTTTCTTCCTTTGAAATGTTGGCTCACCTGAATGTTTGAGCTCAGGGCTCTCTCAGCATAAATTAACAAATTGTCTTTTTTGATGAGACTCCTATACTTTTGACAGACTAGCACCAATACAGCCTTAGGGAAGGTGTGTGGGAACTTTGAGGTTTTTTGTGCATCTCAATCTTGGTGATTTCCAAGTCAGTCAAAAGGAAAAGAAAGCTATTTAAGTTCTCTTATAGGAAATTTTGTGGAATAATTAGCTTAAGGGAAAGCTCTGGGATCCTGCTTCTTTATATCCAATATTGCATTTCATGGAATCTGAAAGGACATCAATTGTAAAAAGTACCATCACTTGATAGATCATAAACAAAGGAGCTTCCAACTACTATTCTAAGATACATCAATTACATGCACTCAGTTTCAGAGATATTAAAATATGAAGAGAGAAGTATAATTTAGCGTGGATGAAAACGAGATCGTTTCCATGAACAATTGGGCCCTGTGCTAATATAGTCTTTATTTGTTACTCATAATTTCAGATTTAGAATTTAAAATACATGATATTCAGCCCACAAGCTTCTGTTATTTTTCTTTGTTATTCAATATTATTTTATTTTGTTTTAGTGAAATAAACCCAACAGTCAAAGTTTCTTCACACAAATTTAAATATCAGCTTAGAGATTTGGAGATCGACTGTGCTTATTTGGAAATGTTCCTTTCTTCCTGAATTCTTTTTCTTTTCCTTCTCAATTTCCCATCTAATGAAATGCTGTGTTGTTGTTTCTGAAAAAGAAAAGGACATTCTGACTTAGATCTGAAAGTGGTACCTGTCAGGGAGTTTTCTCTGGGTCAGGATGAATCGTTTCTTGGCTTTGATGAGGAGACCCATGGTGATGTTAGTTAACTCTTGCAGTGCCTGCCATAGAACAGACACTTAATTAAATATTTGTGGCATCTAATCTTAACAGTGAAGACTTTCTCAACAGAGAGTGGCACAAATACACTTATTAGGTAATTCCTCTTCCCTCAAGGTTTGCATCACTTCTACATGTTATCCTCACCAGTAGAATTCCCTGCAGGGCTCTTCTGTATCATGCATCTAAAGAGACAGGCGATCCTCGTGTTCTTGGCATATTGCAGCCCACACCACAATGGAAAGTCAAGACTCAAGTGTGTCTCTGTTAATAGCAGGTGTAGCATAACCTAGAATGAAAAGAAGAGGTAATTAGAGTAGATCCCTGTGTAACTGTTATTGTCATAGTTATCTAGTTGAACTCAGCGCACGTCTTAAAATATGAGATTAGGACACCAAACTTGTTATGGTGCTATATGAATCATTAATCTCAATGATGCTATCTATGCCCTTTATCAGATATGTACCTATCAGATATATCCATGTTGTGACTGTGTATCAAAATAGTGAGGTGGTTCTTTTAGTCTGCTCGCTTTTATTCCATGAAAAACAGTGTTTGATCAGCTGACCAGCTATGGCAGATCAACACAGCTGATCTTAGCCACTAGCATATTGTCGACTCCAGCTTCTTCCCATGGATGAAAGTTCCTCTTTATAGACTAGTGCATCAGGAGAGCAAAGCGCAAGTATGCTGGAAATGTGAGGACTGTGTTTAACAGTTATCAAAAACATTATCTAATTGGCTGAAAATAATTTTGTTTCTCTCCTGCTTTTACAAAACAACTTTACTTCATGATACATCTAGAAGGCTGAATAGACAGTGAGTGTAAAATAGATTCAAATCTTTAGAGATCTGAGTTCAGCATCGTAATGATGAAGGTAAATAATGTAATGATTGTCATGACAGAGCCCTGCAACTGGGGTTCGTGCAGAGGCAAACCTAAATAATACATGTCGTCCAATTTCAGCCATTTGAATTTTCTAATGAAAAGTAGCATATCAAATGTGATAGGCTTTCATTCAAAGCCCCAGTATTGAAAAGTACTTTTCAAGTACATCCAGCTAGAATTCTCAAGGGTCATATTTTCCATGCAGTGCAATTGTTTCTGATGTTTCTTCGTAGTTATTGGGAAATTAACCAGAAAAACAGTTTGTGTTTAGTTAGTTTATTTTGTGTGTGACATAGAATGATAGCCTATTTTATCACTTTTCATTAAATGAAAGATTGCATTGAACTAGTATATAGTCACATCCTTGTTTAATGATCTTGGGACATAAATTATAATACCATGCTTCATTTTTGTACCTAAATTTAAAAATAATAATGCCAGATTATTAAATGCACTTTTTTAAATTTAAGCATCATGTATTAACCTCAGAGACTAACAGTGGCAACAATTCAGTGTGATCACCTGTTCTGTCCTTGGGTTGCTGGCTGCTTTTCAACAGATCTTATACCCCCAGAAGCCTCATACTATTGAGGAGATAGAGACCTTTTCTCCTCAGGGAGGATCCATTAGCATTCAAATAGTTAGACATGATAAAGGGTCTCTATCATATGTCTGTCTCCAATTGTAGATTACCCAGATAATTTTACTTCTTTTTCTCTTACAGATCCCCTATGCAGCAAGCTTGATCAGGAAAGAAAAGCTTGGTGCCCATCTCAGCAAAAGTTAAAAGGTGAGCTCACCAAGGAAAGAGATTTAGCTTCATTCTGAATCATTGCCAGGCTGCCTTCTTCACTGATGCATTTGAAATAGCCCAAGGGATAAGGTACATTGGTAAAGTTGCATTCTGTGTTTAAGCCAATCTACCGATGAACTTTGTTATGTCTGGGCGTGGGACTTGCTCAGTGAATGGATCGATGCATCTTATAAATTCCACAGAAAAATTCCCCAAACTAAGGAAATTTTCTACTCAAGTCTGCAGAAGTGATCTTCATTGGAAGTTTTCTGTTCTTTATAGTTCTACCTGACACCCTGAATACAGCCCCTCTACAGGAAACCGCAGTGTCAGTGTTAGTCTTAGTGTATATCATCTTCTCAGTCTCTCCTTTGCTCCACCAAATTATGTCTGACTTTCTGTGAGTTATTAACATGGTGAAATGTAGACCTTTAAAAACTTTTGCTCTAGGAGTAGTAATTAAGTCTTTCCCTAAATCAATAATAGTTTCTCTACAGCTGAAGCCAGGTTCAGGGTCACATCCCTGGTAGCAATCTAAAAGACAAATATTCTGGACTCCTAAGAAAAAGAAGTCAATAAAAACTCAATGACTATATTCAGGACATACCTAAATATGTCAAAAGCCACTTTTAATCATATGGAAAAGATACATATCATTATTAAAAATGAATATAAAATGAAGACATTGTTATTCCTGTAACAATACTTTGGGATGACCTAGCAATTGCAGTTGCTAAATCAGGAAAAACTCAGATGTTATAGGTAGCTCCTAGCTGACAAGAGTTGTGGTCATTTATCAGTTTGATTCATTCCCATCAGAATGATCTTTCTACTCCTCTCTGGAACATATTTTCAACTCAACTAATTGGCAAAAAGAATTCTGTACAATGCAGGCTGATGATTCCTTTTCTTGTCTCTCTTCTGCACGCCACAAACCTCCTTTGCCATGTGCAAATGACAATGCTTACCATTATTTTATTAGTTTTAATATTCAGTATTTGCATTAAATAATGATAAAATATGTCACATCACATTTCATCAGAGCTAAAAATTCTGTGAGACAGTCTCCTACTTCCATGCTTTGCCTTAATTTTATGCAGAGGGAATTGAGAGAAAAATGATGTGATGTTTTATGTCTGTGTTGCAAAGCCAGGAAGAGATTCTAGGATTTCTGACTTTAGATCCAGTGCCTACCTGCTCCTAATGCATGCATTTCCTGCCCTCTGTGATCAGAGTTTCTGTAATAGAGATGCTCAGATAATAAGTCATGCTGTTTCCATCTCCATGAAGTTTCACACAGGTGGTCCTATGAGTTGACTTTATTCTATATATGCAAGTATTTTTCTTAAGTCTGAAGCTGGCTGTGGGCCTTTTTTTTTTTCATTATAGTAGAACAAGTATGCACCAGCAGTGCGAAATAGATAATTTTAGAACATTTAAACTCCAGTAAATCTTAATTCAGAAATTAAAGTAATTAAGGCAAGAATCATCCAGATTAATGTCAATAAACCCATAATAGTCTGGAAGTGTCAAACTAATTTTCTTTCAAATCATAGAAAATATACCAGATCTATTTTTTAAATAACCTTCTTACTGAAGTATGACACAGATTTCAGCAACCTCACACAAATCTTGAAGTCTACAAATCAGAGCTCAGTGACTTTTCCCAAGATGAATGACTTCACCCAGATAGCCACCTTGTATCTCTGCCCAGTTATTTCACCACCCCAACAGAAGATTAGCTTGTCTGTTTTTGAACTTTAGTAAAGGGCATTGCATGGAATGTTCTTGTATCTGACTTCTATTCCATGTTTGTGAGAGCCATGTATTAGAACATGGTTTGATTTATACTTAGGAACTTGAATAAACTCTCTTTTTACTCCTCTGACTTCCCCCAACTCATCTTCCCTGCTTCTCAGACATGAGCTGCTCTTGTACCTACAATATGAAGACTTATTGCCCAGAAGCCACGCCTCTGAGGTGACATAGCGCACAGCTAGGTGGAAAAAAGGAGATTGATTTGTGTTTAGTAACTAATGCTTCCTCCATGCTGATTTTGTTTCCATCCTTGCAGACAACAGGGATTTCTCTAAGTAGACCCTGGTGCTTTCAGAAGATTAGTGGTTACTTAAATGCTGAGCTAAATCAGTCAAGCAGAGAATCACGACCATATTGTTAGAGGCAGTATTTGATTCTTAACATGCCAAGCCTGCAAGGAATTACCCCAAGAGAGATTACAAAATAGAAATCATTACACCAGGGGAGAGAGACGAATTCTGTCTTGCTGAGTGACCACAGGTTTCCAAATTAGGGACTGATGCATTAATGTCTTATGCAAGAGTGACCCTTAAGGTAGTGTGCTGTGTCCTTGCCACCTAGTGGATTCCAATATGACTGTTAAGAGGAGGAAGCTCTTCAAAACCACAGGCAATCCACTTAATAAGCTGAGCAAGTACTGCCACATATCACTGCTCTGCATATCTTTTTTGCCCTGTGTTAGGACTCAAGAAATTCCATCTTGAATCAAAATAAAGGTCCACCCAGTCCAGGAGACTAACTCTGCAATTCCATTGGAAGAGCCAAATTGTAACAATACCAACCACAAAATGTAGGCATATACACTAAATACACTAAACTTTTCCTTGATCACCCTTTAAAGATCCATTAGCCCTGGATTTATCTAAGCCTTTCTTCAGCCTCGGCATCATCTCCTTTGGGGCCAAAAATTCTATTTGTGTAAGCTACTGACTGTATAAAGGTGGTTTATTTTATTTATCTTCAAACTGCCTTATAAAACAAGCCCTAGTAGATTAGACATTGCACTGCTCTGTATGTTCATTTTTGTTTCTTCTGTTTTTTTGGGAACTCACGAGTACAATGAAAATGATTTGAAAAATATTTCAAACTCTTATATGTATTATACTTTCTTCTGGAGCCATTTTTAACACTAGATTTGTTCCCAATGGTCTTCCTTGCCTTTGGTGGTTTCTGTGATCCAGTTTCCACCCACCCCAGTGTAATCTAGGTGACGTCTGTACCCCAAGTAAAAATGCCGTGTTAACACAAATAACATTGTTGCTTTACATTCCTTTTCTTCCAAGCATCTTTTTGCTTTTCTTTGTTTTGTTTTGTTTTGTTTTAAGGAAGGGTACAGGCAGAAAGAGAGAGGAGGAAGAAGCACTTTCTTTTCCTTTAGTTATTCACATTGGTTGCTCCTCCCGACCCTGGTTCCTGAACCCAGGACCCTGAAATTCTAGGCCCCCAGGGCACACTTCTTTTTTTTTTTTTTTTTTTTTTTTACATAAAGTTTAAATCACAGCGAGCAGACAGGAAGAAACGGAAAGAAGGAGCAATTTATTTATTTTTATTTAGTTGTTCATCTTGGCTGTTCTCCCCAACCTGAAGCGCGAACCCTGGTCCTTGGGATGTATGTGGACTGCACTTCATCCGGAGGCTGTCTACCAAACCACCACTCCACCAGGTTGCACCTTCCAGACATCTTTTAGCGTCATGTAAATGCCATCTGTGAAATTGGTTAAAACAGCCATGTGTTTCAGAGAGAAAACCCTGGTCACTGTACATAAGTGAAAAGTGAATCCTGGGAAATGGCTTATTCATAGTCCTTTCCCTCAACGACCGAGATGGAAGGATAGTGATGTCACGTGCTGAGCACGAACTGTGTCAGCTACTGGGCCCTCTTCTTTCCCACGCTATCCCTTTTGTTCCTCAGCACTCTGCGGGGAGATCCTCCTAGCCCCAGTTCATCCGTGAGGACACCGGCGCTCAGCGAGGCCCGAGCTAGCCAGTGACGGAGCCAAGAGCCAGTCCAGGACTATTTGACTCTAAAAGCACTTCTCTGTCTCTCTAGGGTCATGGGGCTGGGTTTGAGTGAGTCCGGCTTCTAAATTCGCCACTACCTCCCTGCGTTATCTTGAATGATGTCATTGTATCTCATCCATACAATGCAGACTACCAGACGTGAGCAGTCTCTGCCTGCTCCCCACTTCTGACTCGCTCTTGCCGGCGAGTCTCCTGCCTCTCTGCTTTCCCACACAGGCTCTGCTTCTATCAGAGTTCACTCAAGACCTCATTTAACAACCCAGGGCACGAGCCCCCTACTTTTACCTTTTGTCTGAGGTTTTTTGTGTTTTTTTTTTTTTTTCATCACTAATTGCTACTTGTATTTTTCTGGAGAGTTTGAAAATAAGATTTTCCCTCTGCACTAAAAGTATGGAGTACTCTCTTTGGTAAACTCCTATCATGCTTCTTTCACTTCTGGAACGCTTGCCATACAAACAGTAACAAGAGAAAGGGTCTCAAAAGGACATGAAAGGAATGGTCACTGAGTACTCTGCCTGCCTTTTGTATAGATCAAAGATAAAGAGGGATTAGAATGGGATATCTGTTTCTCTCATCTGTGGTCAGACGTAAAAGGACCAGGTGCTTTCAAGAGTTTCCAGTGAGAATGACAGCGTGCTGCCCCTCTTCTGTCCTAAGCGCTTACTGTCAGTTATCTTATTTAATCATCAAAGCCCATGAAGGAAAATACTGCTACTTTCTACAGATGAGAGAACCGCAACAGAGAGTTAAGTAAATTGTCTTTGGATTGACCACTAGTGAGGGGCAGCAATGGAGCCAAGCCCTGGGCTCTGCAGTCCCCACTTCATTCTTTCTGTGACTCAGAACCTGAAATTACAGCCCAATTCATACTATCTGCTATCAGTTACTACTGTGCAGTTAATAACCAATCCAGTGGCTCTGTTGATGTTCAGTCACAAAACTTCCAGTCATACAGTTGCTCTAAGACCCCAGGGCAAGAAAAGTAGATGCATACTTAGACCGTTGAGCCAAAGCCAGCAGGGCCCGGGAGCATGACGTTCTGTCTGTCCCTGTCACCACAGGCTGCCTTAACATTTACTTCCACACCCCAGAACTTCTGGAACCCAGCAAAATGGCTTTCCTGTAACAAAAGCAAAACAAACCAGCACACTGAAAAGTTCTAGTGTGGCTCCATGTCAGCAGAGATGCATAACATGAAGTAGCAGGGAGATACAAATAAAATGAAAAGCAATTCCATGGTCATTGTTTCCATGTTTTAATCCAAACTGTGCTGAAAATATCTTCTCTTATGACTGTACTAAACATTACTTGCAATGTTCTGAAGTTAGCTGATCGTATCATGCTAAGCTTGCCATTCTGTGCTTTGTGTCTCATCACAGGTGCACAGAACCACTTACTCTTGTTCTCTTGTAAGATACACTGAGCACTTCCCACTGCGTAGAGACTGCACATTGAAAGGGCTGGGGAATCAAATGCAAAATCAGGTTCGGGAGAACCCAAGGACAAGTGACCTCAAAGCAGCATGGACAACCATGTAAAATAGACCGTAGCGGCCATTCATTAGTAGGGGGAGGGGGGAGCCAACCAGAGCAGTCAATGCTTGTCGCATCTTCTGGTGGAACCAAAGTTGGAGTCTTCGTGTTGTTGACGGTCAGCTGACCCCAGAGCGTGGGCGTGCTGGTAGCCAACCGGGGTGGGAAATCCGTGGACGGTCCCAAGTGGTCTCAGTGCTACAGAGAGAGCAGCTCTGCAAGACTGCCTTTTATGTTTGAAGAAATGATTCTTGGTGAAAAGAAAACACAAGACCTGTCCTGGGGGTGGGGATCCCGTTTCGACAGCTAGGTCGGCGTTAAGCCGGACCAATCTGCTTTTCATAGCAAACTGGACAGACTCACGTGTGGCCCTTTCCTCTCTGGTTCATTGCCTGCTGTATGAATGAAGATTGTATTCCTCTGGAAATATTTTACAGTTTAATATTGAGTGTAATTAAGAATATAATCACGTTATCAAAATGGTATTTAACACTGTTGTAATTTCTTTAACATTCATGTGGATAAAAAAAGTCTATAATAAAAAAAACTATGAAGTAATAGTTGTGTTCATGTACTCAAGTGCACATTTGCTTGGGGGCAGCTAAAACAAATACTTTTTAGAATTATTTTGGCATAAAATATTTGAATAAATTATTTTTGAAAACTGAATTCCAGTCCTTCAAAAATGAGTCTAGATTCACCTTTGACCATTGTCAGCAATTAGAGATCTCACATCCTGTTAACGATCATTGCATATGTGAAGGGATATTCTGCATTCCTGCGAGGTCTCCTGACAGTGTTGGTAATGGACATGGTGCCTTCTTCCTTACTCTGGTGTCGAATCAAAGTTCATGAGATCATTTTATGCCAAAAATTCTTTTAGAATTCTTTTAGAATTCCTTTTAGAATTTATGCCTTTCGGAGAGATAGAAGGGTATAAATAGTGACCCCTTTGGGGTCAGAATTTTCAAGATTCTGGTTTGTTACACAGAAATCCACAGTAGATGACCTCCTACCCTGAGGTCGCAGAAGACCATCCTAATTAAAGAAATATCTCACCATTGGAATCCCTAAGGAGATTTCAAAAGAGGTTTAAAATGTACCATCATGATAGTTGATATTTTCTTTCCACCATCTTCAGTGTCATGAACTATTCAAAGATACTTCACAGTTTACTCTTGAGATCAGATATTCTTCTCCTTCGCTGCTACATTAAGAAACCTATGGAGGGATATTCATTTGTGATTTTCTTCCTAGAAAGAGAAATCAGGTCAGAAAAGGGATATGACTAAGTTCTGGAGTCTGAGGACAGGTCCACTGTGGCCACTAGAGGAAAAAATAGGAAGACGATACACTGACCACTATGGGCAAGATGTTCTGGGCCTGGGCTTGGCCTCATGCAGCTGTTCAGACAAGGCACAAGTTTCTAAACTTGGCAATTGTGCTTAGGGGCCTAATGAAGCAGTCAAGTTGGTGGAGCATTTACCCAGATAGGATGAAAGTCCAGTGTCCTTAGCTTTGTCTTTTAAGCCAATAATACCAGAAATGACAACATTTTCTAGGAAGACACAACTTGGCTTTGTGACTTGCCATCAGGGGACAGCAAAGGTCATTTGCCCTAGAACCCAGTGCAAACTCTGGAACCAGAGCCCTTCTCCGAGCCAGAGCAGCAGCTCACCAGGAGTCCAGAGGAAGATGTAAATAAGAGACTTGAAATGAGTTATTTTATAGTCTTTGTCTTGTAACTGCACCAACTGACAGTGTAAGCAGGCTGAAATGTTCTCTTATTTCCAACTGCAACTTTAAATGCCTCAGAGTTATTAGTGCTAAAATATCAACAAGTGATCTTGTAGCAAAAAGGAAATGAGTGGCATGGCTCTGATTTGACGCAATGGTCGATTTCCCCGTAGAGGACCATTACCCTCTCCTGCCGAGAATGTGCTAACTACACCGCTGTCTTCTGGTTCTCCACATAGATTTAGGTGCCAAGGGAGCCCGACTGTACATTCCTCCCTGAGCACTAAGTGACCCCCATTGTCCTTAATTTCATGACTTTAGTCTCCCTGGTTTTCAAGTATTTTATCAGATTGAGTCTACCCCTTACAAGTATTACAGCCTAACAGTCCTCCACTCAACCAGGAAGTGATTCACCAAACCTCTGGACGAAATGAGTCAAGGAAATTCAACTTAGTGATGTAGAAATGTCACTAATCCATATATTTTCTCATTAAGGAGAGTGAATACCTCTTTAGCTGTACTTGAATCTTCTAAGTTGGAACACAAGGAATTTACACCTACTAGATGTGACTGCATTATCTGAGCTGCCTTGTAGACACAGACAGGACATCCATCTAAAGTACTGTATGGGGCTAAAAATAAAGCCAGTCTTCATAAGGACAAATAAAAATTCTTGGCTTCACAAAATGATAGCAGAAAAATGCTGTGCTCTTTTCCTTGACTGTTTTATCATGTCAAAATTCCAAGGTCAACCCAAAGAGTAGCTAATGAAGAATACAAACAATACAAATAAAATTCTCTTTTAATTCCAAATGAATTTCTGAGATCAGAAAGGACCCTAGCAAATCAAAGCAGAGATCACAGCCCTGTTGGGATAAAGTAGCCACTTCACACTGATGACTTTGAGTCACTGCTCATCTATGTGCCACAGGCAAGGAGAGTGGGATATCACATCCTAATACCTGTACATTGAGCAGTCAGTGTAGCTTGGCTCTGTGGAAAATAGAGGAACAACTCCCTCCTAGCTACAAGAGATGTTATCAAGCAGATTGGAGCACTTTAATTTAAGAGCAAGCATTAAGACAGCCTGGTTGTAGTGAAGAGGGTCAGAGAAGAGGATTGCTAAATCAACTAGTGGGGTATTTCCAGCTACCTCCAATCCCAACCAGGAGAGTTCTGTTGTCTCTCTCTGCAGAGCTGAGCACACAAAGTTCAAATCTGACCACAGTACAAGGCCTTCAACAGACAACCCACACCACAGTTTGTAACTATACAATCTTCCTTTTGTGGGAAGGTGTGTGCTATAAATTTTATGAGGGCAGCGCAATTCGTTTCAACTCACCACCTTCTCCTTAGTTTTGAGCACCGCCCCTGCCATTTAATAACTATACAAAATTTCTTGTGGCTCAGGTGTTTGGTGATGTTTGGAAGTTCTTATTAGCCAGTAGTAACACAACTTCTTATTTGTGTGATGACTTTCCAATGCATAATTATATCGTTTACCTTGCTTTATGTTTTATTTAGCTAAGGGAGTTCAGTAGATATGAATGCGAGTTAGTCGCAGAATCAATTACTGCTCTGGCAAGCATTTCCTACTCAATCTCTTGACTTCACTGTCACAGTGGAACCAGTCCTTAATGTCTCTGGTATCCCCCATTGCAATATATGGATAGAAAATACGGAGAGGATGAGGCAGGAAATTCATCTGCTGCCCAGGATAAGAAGGGCTAGGCTGGAAAGGTCACTGTCCAAAAAACCTCCTTGGTTTTCATGGGATGCAAACAAAGCTGTTACAGATGTGTAGCCAGGACCTTGCAAAGGATTAGGGCTCAGCAGCACAGGCAAATTCAGGGGTAGGAGGCTGTCAATCATCATTATCCATGATAACAGGACCCAGCTGCATGCTTGGCATTCTTGGGCAGGTTCCAGCTTCAGGAAAATTATATCACTGAGAATGAATGACCAGAAGTAAGCTTGGTCCTTGACTCAAGGACATGATGAGGTGAGAGCAACATATCTGAGAACTGATGTGAGCCCCGGTTCTCCTCATCAGAGAGCATCGTGCATGGGAGATCAGGGGATCACCCTGGAACTCTCAGGCGTGGACCAGTAACCACTACACAAGACAGAGAGAAGAGAGCCAAGTCTTTCTAAATGCCTTCTGACTCCAGTCTTGACTTGGGGTCCATAACCGTGTTACACCTGCAGGAAGAGGAGTGAAAGGAGGACTGGTTTTGAGTCAAGCAAAGATCTGAAACCACTAAGAACTGAGAATATCTTTCTGCAAATGGCTACCTATTTCCACACCAGGCCTAATATACACACGCTTTAGAAGTAGCAAGCTCACCTTATCTAGGTAAATAATCATTCTGAAAAGCCATGACTACTGCAGGAAGAACTTCCCCGAAAGCATTGTTAAGCGATGGGAGTTCTCAAACAGTAAAATTCATTCTTCTCATCCAACTTTCACATCATCTCACGCTTAAGGACAGTGACTTCCTGGATGATTGTTAGTGATGGTTTTCTTTATTATATTTTAGACCATTTAGCAAAGTTTATTGATTTATACTTCCTTGTAATTAGTTGTAGTGATTAAAATAGCTTTTATGGCCCTCTAGAGATTGACTTTTTAAAGAATCAACATTTCCCCCAAATTGTGTGCTTTAAAACATGGTTAAATACTGTTTGAATTCAGTACTAAACCATCACGTGGTGAAATGGAATTTATTTGTATTTGCTTTCTCATCCCTCTGCTTATATGGCACGATCATCCAATTACTCGGCAGCCAATGATAATAACAGCGACCAGCTTTCACTGAGTGATTACAATAAACTACTTTGTGCTGTGTCTTAATGCATTATTTCATTGAATCCTCTTAACAACCTGATGAGGTTGGGACTATTTAACTACTTAACTAGTTAATTGAATCTTGAAGGAGTTAAGTCACTCAGTTGATAAGTGGAAATCAGGAATTTGAACCAAGGGCCATTGTGACTTTAAAATCTCTGCTTTTAATCACTAAACTCCACTGCTCACTTCTAAGTGAGCTCAGCAAGACTCCTTCTACATACAGGTAAAACAATTTGAAAGGTGCGAGAAGATCTCTCTTTAAACAGTAATATCCTCTCGGCAAGGCCATTTCAAGCTGAATCCACCATTAACATGATTCCTTTAAGTTATTCTATGTTCCTGCAATGCTATCTACTCTAAAATAATGCTGCTTGCAGTGTGGTCCATCAAAGAGCTGAAACTATAAAGCTCTTAGAGGAAAACACAGTCATGACTTAGGTAATGATTTCTTAGATACGACACCAAAAACACAAGCAACAAAAGGAAAAAATAGATCATTGGATCAAGGTTACAAACGCTACTGCTGTGGACAATACCATTAAGAAAATGAGCAAACAACTTACAGAATGGGAGAGAATATATGGAAATCACATACCTGGTAAGGAATTTATATTAAAAAAACTCTTAGAAATTTTTAGTGAAAAGACAACCCACATAAGAAATGGGCAAAGGATTTGAATAGACATTTCCCCACAGAAGATATACAACTGTCCAGTAAACCCACAAAAAGATGGTTGACATCAGGAGTCATCAGGGAAATGCATACCAAAGTCACAAGGAACCCACTTCACTTCACAAATCATCCTACACCCATAAGCATGCCTGTTATCAAAAATAACACTAACAGTGTTGCTGAAGACATGAGGGAATTAAAACCCTTGTGGGTTGCTGGTGGGAACGTAAAATTGTGCAGCCACTGTGGAAAACAGCTTGATGGTTCCTCACAAAATTAAGCACAGAATTACCATGTCACCCAGCAATTCCACTTCTAGAGATATACCTGAAAGAACTGAAAACTGGTACTCTAATAAATGTACACAAAATTTTCATAGCTACACTATTCACAGTAGTCAAGAGGTAGAAGTAGCCCAACTGTGATGAATGAATAAACAAAATGTGACATGAACTTAAAATGGAATATTGTTGTCGTAAGGAGAAACAAAGTGTTGACACGTGCTACAACATGGGTGAAGCTTCTAGATGAAGGAGGTCAGACATAAGGTCACCTGTTCCATGATTCCATTTATATGAAATATCTAAAACAGGCACATCCATAGAGACAGAAATCAGATTGGTGGCTTCCAGGGCTTGAGGAAAGGGGAGAATTTGGAGAAACTACTTAATGAGTACAGGGTTTTCTTTTTAGAGCTGAAAATGTTTTGAAACTAAATAGAGGTTGTGATTTCATATAACTGTGAATGTATAAAATGTCACTGAAATGTCACTTTAAGAAGGTTGGCTTTACATTATATGAATTTCACCACAATAAAAAAATTTAAGAATAAATATATCAAAAATATGTAAGACCAGTATGCTGAAGAGCTGAAAACATTCTTGAGAAAAATTAAAAAGACTTTTAAAACACGAGAAATACATATGGGCATAGATTGAAGTATTTGTTGCTATTAAAGTATCTTTTCTCCCCAAATGTATTTATAAGCTCAACACAATTTTAATCAAATTTCCAGCAGCACTTTTGGGAGAAACTGGCCAGATCACTCTGTAATTTGCACACAGACACAAAGATCCTACTACCCAAGCAATTCTGAAAAAGAACAAGTTTGCAAAAATGTACATTGCCTGATTTCAAACAAAACTTAATACGAATCTCTAGCAATCACAATAGTGTATGACATTGGCTTAAGGCCTGACAAACTGAATAGGGAGCCCAAAAGTAGACCACACTTACATGGTTACTTTATTGTTGACAAAAGTACGAAAGCAATGGAGAAAAGAAAGTCTTTTCAGCAAAATGGTGCTGTAATAATTCTGTATCCTTATACAAAATTAATTTCAAGCTCCACCTCACCATACATGAAATTTAATGAGACAGATGATATCTAATTGTAAAACTTAAAATCATAAAAATATTAAAGAAGACCAAAGAAAATTTTCATGATGAGAACATAAGCTAAGATTTCTTAGACATAGGGCATAGACAAAGATTTCTTAGGCATATAAAGCAATAATCACATACAAAAAAGTAAAAACCAAATCTGATAAATTAAACTCTGTCAAAACTTTAAATGTTTCCCATCATGACACTGATAAGAAAACAAATATGCAGACTACAGCCTGGGAGAAAGTATTTGCAAGTATATCTGATAAAGAACTAATATCCAGGATATACAAAGAAATCTTCAACTGAATTAAAAAAAAAAAGAAGCAGCAACCCAAATTTTAAAAAATGAACAAAACAACTGAACAGGCATTTCACAAAATATGCAAATCACCAGTAAACATATGAAAAAGTGACCAACATCACCAGTCATCAGGAAATGCACACTGAAATTACAATGTGCTACCATTGTACACACATTAGAAAGACTAAAATTTAAAAAACAAACAATCCCAAATGTTGACAAGATTGTAGAGCAAGTGACAATCTCATGCATCGTTAATGGGAATGCAAAGTAGCACTACCTTTTTCAGAAAAGATCTGGCAATTTCTTATAAAACCAAACACACACCAGTGACACAGCACTTCCAACTCTAAGGATTTATCCAAGAGAAGTAGTTACTTCTATATTATAGTATTTTCATATGATGAAATCATACTCTACTATATAATAATGAATTACTGATATAAGCAATACCACAGGTGAATGTCAGAAAGCATTTTACTGAGTGAAAGAAGCCATACTCAAGAGTTTATACCCTAATTATTTCATTATAGTTACTTAATCTTTTAGAATAGTTCAATCAATCTACACAGGTTAAGAATCACAACAGTGACTGTCTCTGGGAGAAAGGAGGTAGGAATCAACTGAGAAAAGGCAAGAGAAAACTTTCTGGGATGCTGGCAATTACCGATGTGTTGATAAAGACTTGGGTTACACAGGTGCAAGCATTTATCAAAATTTGGGAAATATGCTTAAGATTGGTGCATTTTTTGCAAGTAAAATTTTATACCAAAGGAAAAACAGAAACAAATATAAACTCTTGTTAATGACCTGCATGCGCAAGTATTTCAGAGGAAGTATATTAATGTCTATGGTTTACTTGGAAGCACACCAGAAATAAGATGGATTGATGAAGGGAGAGAAGGATAAATATGTGATTAAGCATATACCATAAAATCTTAATGGTAGAATCTAGGCAGTAGGCCTATGAGTGTTTATTGTAATTTTTCTTCAGCTTTGCAATATGCTTGCAATTTTCATAAGATGCTAGGGAATCAGCACAGATGAGATAGTAAAGAGCAGACACAAAACAAAGTCCTGTGTATGCTTGCTAGGAGTTACCTCTATGCTCCTTTCCATTCTCCACACATATTTTAATTTTCCCCATATTCCTTTGAATATATTCCGCTATGTTGGTGGCTAGAAATCATAAAAGCCATCCTTTAAGGGGTAATCAATATTAATAATAACTACTGATGTTTAAGAACATAACATACCAAGTACTAAGTATTTTATCCTACAATAAGCAACAACCCGGTGAGGTAGGGATTCTTAGGATCATTTTATAGATT
This sequence comes from Solenodon paradoxus, assembly GCA_004363575.1. Lineage (NCBI taxonomy): Eukaryota > Metazoa > Chordata > Mammalia > Eulipotyphla > Solenodontidae > Solenodon > Solenodon paradoxus. Next base: position 218,701 of record RJWH01000982.1, read on the forward strand.
CAAGAAGTTGGGTGACAGAGAGTTCAAATGATATGTCCAATTAGCATACACACTGACTGGCATTGGAACCTCACACTGTCTGATTCCCAGACCCAAGCTGGACCACTGAGTCAGGCAGCTGGTAAGTGGTCCTGTAGAGAAACAGTGCGGCCTAGCACTGGCAAGGCTTTATGGAGGACGCGAGGTTTAGGCTGCACCAAACAGAGGGACAGGAAGGGCGTTGGTGAACGGTCATCTCGACCACTGCCCTTATTGCACAAGCATCTTCTTGGATGTTGGACCTGTGATTGTGGCCATGTTATACTAATGGCAAGATTATTTCTCTGTAAGTGAAGAAGAAGTTTCACCTGAAGGGTAACATATCGTGTCATCTCAACAACAAACACCTGAGTGTGCCCGGCATGGTCAAGAGACGAGGGGATCCTAGGAAACCTGTGCTGTCAGGATAGGTGCTGTTTAGTGACGTCTACCTTTATCATGTGGTAGAAATGCTTTTTTACACACGGGCTACTTTAGGAACCTACAGAGACACCTGACCTAGACTGGAGGCCGAGGAGAGACTTCTAACATTTTATTTGTATCATTCTTGAGCTCTTCTGACTGAAGAAGGGGATATATGAACTTACCGAAGAGAATAAGGAGTTGGCCAAAGGAAGTGTTAATGCCAGGAATGGGATGGTGAGGACTGTGGAGGGAGAATGTGCCCTTGACCTAGACCTGTTTTGGGATTCTGGGAATCTGAATTGGAGAAAATGACAGTGAGTGGTGATGGCCAAGAGCAGAAGCTGAAATACTCGGGAAGAAAGAAGGTAGTAAGCAGAAGTCATGGGCAATAAGAGTAATTAAAAAGCAGCTACTGAGCGGAAGCAGGGACTGTGAGTAATCTGAAGCAATGAGACAAAGAAAAGAGGCAGAGAGAAGATGGTTGTCAGAAGCTGAGGCAGCAAATACCAAAGTCGCCTCACAGTCAAGCACAAAATGAGGGTGCTACAGACCCACCACTGGGCTGAAAACCAGTAGTCAGTTCTACTGGAGTCTTTGAGAGCCCAGTTATGCAGCTCAGCTGAGTACATGCAAGTCCCAGAGGCACACACATGAGTCCCGTTATTGCTGCCATTCTATTCTTGTCCTCTCTCATCTCCTGAACTAACTAGAACAGGTCTTTCCAAACAAAAGCTACAAACAGTGAGCGCCCATCTGCGCTACTTTATTATATTCTCATTTTTACTTACTTCTAGGTCTAAAGATTTACAAGAAAAATAGTTTCTGTGTTCTCTGCTCAGAGAAAAGTATGTTGAAAGAAAACCATATGGTTTTTCTATTACTTAAAGAAAAAATCTTCTCCATAATATAACACGGTTTCAGAGCCCTCTGAGTCCCGAATTCTTTTTAACATTTGTAGGCATTCTTCCTGATTTACTTTGTTTTCTCCTAACCACTCCTCCCACTGCCTGACTGCCTGCTGTCTTTCCCAAGTTTATGAGGTTGACTCAACAAAGATGAATAAGGTAATGTTTGCAAAGAGAGTTCTTTTCTTTAATAAGCTACATAAATAACAACAGACATAAAGTCCCCCTGGAGATACTAATTAATTCTCAGAACTCCTAAGAGGTTCCTTCCTTGAACATTAAGTAATAAGGAAGGGAAATCTTGGCAATAACAATTGGGTGCTCCATCTTGTGGAAGAGAATTTTCTATTCTTAGCTCTCAATAAGCCAAGGCTCCCTGACCCTTGTAGATGCTGCAGAACCAGACTGAATGGGGGTGGTAGTCTAACATAACCAAAGGCCAAAAAAACCAATACTAGAAACATGCATACAGTCTAAGGTTTTGTAGCACCACTTTTCTCTTGAAAGTGTTTGATGCTATCTCTTGTCTACAAAATAAACCCCATATCCTTACTTTTGTTCTAAGCCCTGTATAATGTGAACCCCATCTGCAGTGACCATTTCATAGCAGGCGTTGTCCTACGCTAGCCCCCAATTCTTGCCTTTGCCAATATCACTTCACTTCCTCTCTGCTTGCCTAAACTCTGTGCAGACTTTGAGATTCAGCCACTGGAGTCCACCCCAATTCCTGGCTCCCCAAAACCTCAGATTTTCTCTTTTCCTCTAAATTCTGTAATGGTACTTGCTTTTCTTCACCAGTCAGTTGGTGCTTCTCAGTGCTGGCATGGTTTTCTTACTGCTCGTTCCATCATATGTTTACCCAGTAAAACAGCAAACTCCTTTAAGGCAGGAAGAAAAAGTCCTACACTGAGCTCCTCTTGACAGGATAAATGCATCTGCTCTATAAGCATTTTCTAACACAGATGACTTGAGTGATTTAAATACTCTAAGTGTATGTAGGTTTGCAGGGAACTATCAGAACTTGGGGAAGACTGAAGATACAGAAATGTAGCCAACCAAGCTAATCATCCTGAGCCATGCTCCGTTTGTTATCAGCACTCCTCCATAAGCCCTCCCCAGGCCTCCACTGTCTGTCTGCCTCTGCTTATACATAAGATGCTTCTTCACTTTCAAACTCCCATATATTATGTAACTTAGGTCCAGATCCAAAGTAGGTCAATTCCACCAAAATCAGCAGATCACTCCTTTTTGTATACTATCACTAGGTACAAGAATAAATAAAACAGTCCTCCCTCCCCACTTATGGCTCAGGCAGCTTAGGTATAGTGTATGAAAGCTATCAACCAGGTCGAGATTCAAGTCCAAAGGGTTGAAAAGAGACTAAATAAAATTATCACAGTTGTTCTTTAACTCCGCCTTCTCCCCAAGCTGTGCCCCCTTTCTTCTTGTCACCACCAATTTCTCTTTCTTAATGCTTTGTAGATGCATCTGCTTCTTAGAACCTCACAGATGACTATGCTTAACGACTTTATATTAGATCATAAATTCATTGTTCTGCATCTAATTTTGTTGAATCCTGATCATATTTCTTGCTTTCTTTTGGTTTTTTTTTTTTTTTTAAGGAAAGATGGAGGCAGAAATGAGGCAAGTAGGCAGGCAGGAAGGAAGAGAGAGGAGAAAGACGCACTTTATTTTATTTAGTTGTTCATCTTGATTGTTCCCCTCACCCTGGATATGAACCCAGGTCCTTGGAATGTACATGAACTTCTCTCTCTGCTAAGGCAGCTGACCAAACCACTCCTCCAGGGCATGCCATTTTCTTGTTGCATATTCAGAGAAAAGGTACTGTCTCTTTTCCTTTTTCTTTTTAAACCATATTTGTAGTTAGGGTAGGTTAAGAAATGAGGCAGAAACAAGTAACAAATAAAACCCTGAAATTTTGGTCAGTCAGTAACTTGACACTATGAAAGTTTATTTTCTGATGGTATCACAACCACTATGGAGAAAGTTTTCTTCCATGTTGTGTCCCTAACAACACTGGGAATTTCAGAGCCTCCAGCAGGGATCACATGGAAATCCACTGTTTTTTAACTACCTTATCCTGATAATGAAATTCACATTGCATTGGCCACACTCAATTACACAGTCTCTGCTACCTGTAGAGAACGCTGAGAAATGCAGATGCTGATTCTTACTGTATCTATTAGATGGAATGCTTTCATTTCTCCTTTTTATAAGAAATTCCTCATGGAGCACACTGACTTCTTGTAATTTGTACCAATGTTTTGAACTATGGCGTATCTCTTCACTTAAACTTTTTTCACTGACTAGTTTAGTTCTGTCATTTGTAATAACCTCTTGGTTTTTCACCAATGTACTGTGGGAGTATGTCTTCAAATAACTTTCTTAAAAAGGATACATGAAACTTCTTTCCATTAGAAGTAGATAATTTTGAAGTTTAGCCAAGTTTGGGAGACATTGTTCTATATTCTTTGGTTCTCATTTTCTGTATATTTTAAGCACTGAGCACTTACTGCTTACTGAGCATTTTCCTCTTTACATTCTGTGCTCATTTTCCTCACTAGTTGATATTTTTTCATCACAGCAGGAGCATGTCTGATTATTATTTGCACTTAGCTTACTGCACAAGTCACTCAGCCCCTTGCACATCTAAAAGTTCAATAAATTGTCATTGAGTAAACGACTGAACAAGTGAATGAGTAAGTAGAGGAATGAAAGTCATGTGAGTAAGTAGTTTCTCTTTTTTTAAAAAAAATTCTGCTTTTATTTACTCAGGTGGTATTTTCTGAAACAAAATCAGTCAGCTATATGTAGCCATTCAAGATTAATTCCCTTTAAAAATAGAAACAGTGATTCATTTTTATTTTGTAAAGAAACTTTCCATTTTCAAGAGCTCTATTTCCAGAAATACATCATAATGCACAAGCTTTCAGCTTGCAAATGGTTTTATTTGAGTCTCATACCAGGAATAGCTTGTATGAATCCATAAACATGAATGAGGCTCTTGTGGGATTTTCCTATTTTTGTCCAAAGTTTACCTCAAATAGAATCCATTTGGGTGAATTCTGTTGCCATAAACCCATTTACATTCAATATTGCCAGTGTAAATAACAGGATTAAAAGCAAACATACCTCAGTCATCATTGATTCATATCTCAGACATAGATAATAAAATAAATATATCTATTAAAATACATTAGGTTAAAAATGTTAAAACCCAATAATCCATTTTTATCATTCTCCAAGATGAGTCTGAATTTTTAATAATAGCAAGCATAATTTTTACCTTAATGAACTATTTTTTAATGAATGCAAGAATAGAAATGCTGAGTTTTAAGAAGTAAGAATGGAACGAGAACAGTCAACACATTTTGAAGACTTATTCTAAGATATGACTTGTAAAAACGTTTTCTTAACCACATATCTGATATTTTTTTCACTGGGTTCGTGGAAGGTTTTAGTCAGTTTAAATAGTGACTATAGTCTTCACTCAGCAAATGTGTTTTATTTTTTACAGATGACTCAGTTATTGTGCATAACATTGAAGTCAGACTGGTCTGGTGGGGATGCCATCAGCAAAATTCAGAATGGGGGAAGTTCTACAAGATAAATGGCACAGTTTTCTCAACAAATAAATCGTTTCCCTGGTTTGGCTTTAAAAGCAGTTCTTGGACTGCTCTGGAGAGAATAAACCTTCAAGAGATGATAGTGGAGACTTAAGAGACCTCTTAGGATCTGTTGCACTGTGTAAGAAATGATGGGTTGGTCCAGGGTTTTCGTGGTAAAGAAGGTGAGAAATGGCCACATTTGGATATATGTTGAAGTTAAAGTCAAAAATATTTTCTGATAGGCATGTCCTGGTGGCCTAGCAGAGAAGTCTGCTGCCACAGTCCACATACATCCCAAGGACTGGGATTCATGGCCCAGGACCAGAGGAAACAATCAGGATGAACAAGTAAATAAAATACATAAAATGCTTCATCCTCCTCTCTCTTCTTGCCTGCCTGCCTACTCACCTTCATTCCTGCCAATACCTTTTCTTTAAAAAAAAAAAAATTTGTTAATGGATTGCATATAGGGTGCTAGAGAAGGAAACAGAGCCAAGGACAATCCAAGGAGTTTTCCCTGAACCACTGGAAGGATGTCATTAACTGAAATGGGATGGCTTGAGGAGAAGCAGGTTCCAGGGGTTCTGAATCAGGAGTTCAGTTTTAGGCAAGGTAATTTTGAGATTTCTAGGAGACACTCAAAAGACTTAAAAGTCAGTGGGAAATATCAGCAAAGAGTTCCTGAGTTCTGGGTAGGTGATATAAATTTAAGAGTCTTCAGCATGCATACATATTTTCTAGCCATTAGAAACATGAAGGGAATGACTGTAGGGAGAGTAGAGATCTATTCTTATAAAACATTAAGAAACAAATAGCCTCCCAATTTAGTGATTTAAAACAAAAATCACTTATGCCCATGGATTGGGGTTGGAGAAAGGTCTGCTGCTTGAGGCTGGGCTTGGCTGGGGAGACTGGGTTCTGCCCTAAGTGTCTCTCATCCTTTATCTAGAACCAGTGGGCTAGCTCAGGCATGCTTTTTAGCATGGCAACGTTTCAGGCCCGCGAAAGAAGCAGAAACACATAAAGCCTTTTGATGTCTAGGTCATCACTTCCTTCTCAATCTGTTGCCAATGCAAGTCCATAGCCTGATGTGGACAGGCCAAGCATACGGATCGTTTTAAACAGGGCAGTACAGTTTGTTTTCATATTTTCTAACCATCAGTTTTGTCCCATTTTTAATAAACCAGGGATGTCTGGAACATGGGGCAAAAGGGGCCATTGAGGTGCCCCAGGCCCTGCCTGTGGAGGGGCCCAAAGCACTGTCCTGTTTCTGTCTCAAGAAAATATGGTCAGCTTAAATATGGGGCATAGCTGGGACCCTGTCCCAGAAGCGCAGGAGGCTGGCAGAGGAACAGGCAGGATGCCCTGTGGGTCGCAGGTTTAATAGGTCACCAGCCTGCTCTTGGTTTCGGGACGTACCATGGAAACCTGCTGCCAAGAGAGCGGCCTCCCCAGTCCCGGTCCCCTTTCCTTTTCTCATCTTGCTGGTTCTTTCCTGGCCCCTAGTGCTTGCTGAGTCCTGAGTTCAGTCTCCAAAAGGAATTCCTGGACCACTGAAAACATTAATGAGTAAAATGTTTTTTGGAAAAAAAAAAAAAATGTTGAGAAAGAAAAGGCTTTCTCAAGAGTGAGAACTGTCCTCTTTGGAAGATGGGAAGAAGAGGCAGGTTGGGAGATGACCCCCTAGACTCATGCAGGCCAGGTATTAGGGAGCTATTTTGGTGATTTGTTTCTTCCTTTCTGGCCTATTTCTCCTTTGCCAATTAATTTTGCCTCTTCCCTTTTATCAACATCAACCCCACATTCTGTCCCTTTCAAATCCAAACTCAAGGATCAGCAAAATGACAAGGCAAAGGCATTGACAGAGGGAAGGGCACATCTCTGAGTTTAATAATACAATCTCTCGTAAGTCCAGGACTGAGTCCTTATGGGCAATTTTAACCCTAAAGGTGAGTTTGAATTTTACATCTACCCTGCTCCCTACGTCCAATCAGGGGTCCAGCATAAACATTACCGCGACATAATCTTGACCATTACTCTTCCTTGCCTAAAGGATCTTTATTGAAGGCACGGATTCTCTAATTCCTGTCAAAACAACGAAAGCATTGATTCCATACTGGCAATTTCAAAGGAAGTCTGTGGCAAGATGCTGAAGTGTGCCATCAGTCTGAAGAGAAAGAAAATAAACTTAAGCAAATGATGAGTCATTGTGTATCTGAATTGGAAAAAAAAGTTTCATTCTTAACAGTAACATCTGATAGAACATACAACACAAGGCTTGACCTGGTGTAGTGGTTAGGTCAACTGCCTCCAAAGGTGCACAAGCCACATACCCCTGGGAGGAACAACCAGTGTGAACAAGTAAATAAAAATAAATAAAAGTGCTTCTTCCTCCGTAAAAGAAATTAGCATTTCTTTTATTCAATTTACTTTATCTTCCTGTGTCTCTCTCTACCCGATGTACTCTTAGGGTCAATTTTGGAGATGATGTTTATGTATATCTGTGGGAAAACATACACATTTCTTCCCTGTAGGCACTAATTAGTTGACCTATTTGAGTTTAATTTCTTTTTAGGAGATTAATTCATCATCATCATCATCATCATCATCATCATCATCATCATTATTTGTTTTTGGCTACTTTTTAATCCAGCAGCAACAATATGTGAGCTTTCAAAGACCTTTCTAGAATTGAGTATGCTGCTCGCCTCTTTTCTATCTTAGCTGGGGGGCCAGGAGGGACCCTAAGAAGTTCAGGAAGCAATTGCTTTACGTGTCCTCAAAACATTTATCTAAAATTTAATGTGACTGGAAGGTCATGCTCTTAATGCTGCTGTGAAAATGAAGCTAGACACCAGTTAGAGGAGTAAAGGCAGTAAGGCACTACTGTACTAGAGAGCTGAGCTTGCGCTGAAAAGAGATTTGTGGAGAGGTGACTGTGCATTTTAAAGGGAGAATGAGTGAGTAGAGGGAGATGAGGAGGGAGAGCTCAGTAGACTCAGGGAAGTGAAAAATTATCAAGGCTAATCAATATAATTGGTGATTAGGACAGCTGTGCCTGGCAATGATCAAAGTTAGGATTCGAGCCACCTACTGAGATAGGAAACTGAGACCCTATCCTTCCTGATAAATACGTTTTGAAGGAGTGACTTTCAAGCCCTTGAGAAAAACACGCAGGAATCATCGAAGGTACATATACATCTCAAAGGGACAGAGGAACGATTTACAACTGTGAACTCTTTTGTTCACAGTTTGGGGCTATTTTCAGGTGTTGGTTAGAACAATAAATTCTTTGACAGTCTTGAGCTTTCTCAGGCAGGTAATTTAAGGAGAGCTGGGGTTTTGCTAGGGATGGGTCTTGAGCTGTTAGAAACTGTTAGGGTTTCAGTCTTTTAATGTGAGGGTGAGGGAAGGGTGGATGAAATCATTTGTGTTAATTCTGTAGTTTGTAGAGGCCATGGTTGAGTCTCAGTCCCGAAGAGGGCCCAGACAAGTCCAGAGTTTCATCAAGAGAACGCTTCTCGCTCAGAATTTTGAGACATTTTTGCTTTAATTTCTAGAACACTGTATTTGCCAAAGCCTCATCTTTAGCTGTAAAATGGGAATATAAACATCTCAAGCAGCTCTTGTCCAGGTGATATATAATGCAAGTCTTACGTGTCATTATCACTGCCCTCACAGCCACAGTTGGGAAAAAAAAGTACAAAGCAGTAAAATTTTAGTGATAGTAATTTATTTTATTTAGCTAATATATTCAAAATTTAATCGACATTTAAAAATGATTGGGAGATTTTTGCCTTCTTGTTCTCGTCCAAAGTCTTTGAAATCTGGTGTGAATCTTACACTTAAACCACCTCAATTCGGAACGGCCCCATTGTGAGCGTTCCCTAGCCACCCGCGGCTGCTGCCTCGGAGAGCACAGGTCTAGGCCGCTGAGCAGATGCGCCGGGTCGGCGTGTGGGCGGGGCTTAGCCAGATGGGGCGGGGCTTCTGGGAAAGTGCGTTTGGGGCCTCATCGGCTCCCGTAGAAAAGCGCTGGCCCAGGCGGCGCCACGTCCCCTCCGGCGGCGGCGGCGGCGGCGGCGGCCAGAGAGGGTTCCTTCGGACTTCGGGGTGGCCATGGCCTTCACACTGTACTCGCTGTTGCAGGCGGCCCTGCTCTGCGTCAATGCCATTGCAGTGTTGCACGAGGAGCGCTTCCTCAAGAACAGTGAGTGGGGCCGCGCGGCCCTGCCGAGGTGGTGGTGGCGGCGGCGGCGGAGCCACGGGCGCGCGGACCCGAGGCGGCCGGCCGGCTGGAGGGACCGACGAGCCACCGGGGCTCTGCTTTTAAGGCCCTTCCTTGGGAGCAGAGGCGGGGAGCCAAGTCACTTTGGTCTCCCCGGGTTTGAACTCAGCTGTGGAGTGACGATTGCTCAGCAGCACCGCGGCATGCAGGGCCCTGGGGGTGCGGGGCCCTGGGGGTGCGGACGCGGGGCAGGGCCGCGGAGGCGAGCCCGGGCGCCCCTGCGGCGAGGGGCTTGGCTGAGCAATTTAGCGCTCCTCTCCGTGACCGCAGCGGGTGGTCAGAACCCTGGGGTCTGCGTTTTCAGTTAGGGAGGGAGGGGCGTGGCTCAGTGGGAACCGAGGTAACCGGGAGAATCAAAGTACTGCTGGAGGACCTCAGGGATTCCCGGGCTTGGGGGCTAAGAGAAAGGGGAAAATGAAAATGCTGGGGCTATCAGGACATCCAGCTCCCCACGTTCCAAGCAGTTTATTCAGATAGATTTTTGGGTGCCTACGGTATGCCAGAAATTGTATTCGAATCTAAGAATACAAAGATGAAAATGCAAAGTATGCCTACTGTTGGGACCTCACAGTCCAGCAGTCCCCATACCATCCTGGGCAGCCTGCTTCTTGCTGTATGAAGCACAACTGACGCAGGATACTGCTTGGCAGGCAAACCAGATACATTGGTATTTGTCACAGTATGCTAGATATATGATTCAGTCGTGTGAATCACTGAAATTCAAAACCATGAGCAATATTGCTTCATTTCATTTGTTCCTCCACGTGAGATTTATTAAACCCATATTATGTGCCAAGCCATGTAATAGTATCTTAGGTTGCAGCACTTACCGTGCCTTTCTAAAAAACTGGACAACTGACTAATATGTTAACTAATAGGTGCAGAATGTTATGAAAGAGACATGCTGGGAAGTACTAACTTGTGAATCTCTGAAGGCTTCTTGAATGAAGTGTGACTAATTTGAAATCTGATAAATGAGTAAACTAGTTAAAGTGAAGGTGAAAAGTTGGGAGAAATTGGGAGGCTGAAGAGTGAGAGCTGGTATGAAAACTCTGGAGGAGGTGAAAACAAATTCTTAGCAGGACAGTGATCTGACCGGATTGTGTACTTTGCAAGATCTTTCTGGTTACAATATGGAGAAGAGATTGGTAGGGCAGGTGAGTAGATGAGGAAGCCCCCTGCCAAATAGGGCAAGTCGATGGTGGGTATAATATCAGTTGACTTGGTGCAATGCACTTACCACTCAACTATTTTCCAAGATCTGTATCATGTGTTTCACATGTTAAATTGTACAGCCCTCACAACCTATGACATAGGTACTGTTTTCAAGCCTCTTTTACAGATGGAGAACCTGGAGTGCAAAAGGGAGTAGGTAACTTTTCTGAGATCACAGAGCCAGCTAGTGGCAGAGTGGATTTAAATGTAGGCAGTCTGACTTGAGTCCATCTTATTACCACTGTACATAAAAGTTGGAAGGATCGTGTGAGTGAAACTGTGTGTCCGTCCCCTCCACCCCCCAAATATATTGAAGTGCTAACCCTTGGTACTTGTGAATGTGTCCTTATTTGGAAATAGAATCTTTGCAAGTGTAGTCAGATTAAAATGAGATCACACTGTTAAAATAGACCCTGTGTCCACTGAGGTGTCCAGAGATAGGAGATGTGCACACGTGTGTGTGTGCACACACATACACACGGAAAAGAGAGACATAACAACAGAGACAGGGATGGGAGTGATGCAGTTACAAGCCAGAGTGCCGAAGATTACCAGTAGCTACCAGAAACTAGGAGAGGAATGGACAGTATTTTTCCTGAGTGCCCCCACAAGCATCCAACACTGCCTGATTTTGGACTTCTGGCTTCAGCACTGAGAAAATTAATTTCTCTTGTGGTAAGCCACCCAGTTTGTGGTGCTTTGTTACAGAAGTTCTAGGAAATAGTTGCAAATAAAATGTTTTAAAGACAGACAAAACAGAATTTACTGTTTGGACTTTGGGAGGGAGGAGAAAGGAAAATGTCAAAGATCTTTCTTGGTTTTCTGACTTAAGCAACTTAATGAAAGGTATTACCTTTACTAAGTTAAAGAGTGCTGGAGGAGAATGGGGTGTGTGGATAAGAAAGTGAAGAGAATGAAATAAGTTTTGGATATACCGATGCATAAGATTTTATCTGTGAGCTCTGCCAGTGGAAATGAGGAATATGGAATTAAGTTAGACTTCAGTTGACAGAAAAGCAAGAACCAGAGTGGAGATTGAAATTTCAGTTTGTCAACCACATGCTAAATGAAGCCATGCGAAGAGATGGAAATACCCGGGGAAAGAATCGAGTACATAGAGAATTGGTGACTGGGATAGCCTAGGACTCTCTTCCAATATTTAATATTTAGGTAGAGAGGAAAAAGATGACAGGAGAAATTGATGCCTGAGCAAGTAGAGAGATGGAAATAGCTAGACCATGAGGTTTCACAGAAACCAAGGAATGTTTGAAGGAGAGAGTTCAGCAGTGGGATATTCTGAAAACCATCTAAGGTAAGGACTGGAAAAGATTCTGTTCATCATGTGGATGGGTTCTAAGACATAGGTGGAGGAGATGCATTAAAGATACTTCCTCAGTGAAAAAGGAGGAAGGATTAGCTGGAGAAACAGTCTTAGATTTGGGACAGAAAGCTTTTTGTTTTTGTTTTCTGATAACAAGTGGGCCAATCACTAAGTTAGATGGAAAAGATGTAGCAATGAACATACCTCAATGTCTTTGTTCTCACGTATTGTATAGTCTAATAATGGTAATAATGGTAGAAGAGTTCTTAAAAATAAAATAATTGTACATTTAGTTCACTGAGTCTGGGGTAGAGGGTTTGAAGGAAGAGAACTGAATAAGAACCATGTGAATGCAACTTCTTGGTTGAATCAGGGCAGTGTCATTTCCTCAGGAAATAACATTTAAAGCTCAGTTCTGACATGAGTGGAAATCAACCTATTTTAAGTTAACCTAAGACTTCCAAGTGGAGATGTCATGCAGGTCGCGGCCCATAGGGAGGTCTGTAAATACAGACACGTGGGATTTTCAGTATTGGGTGGAAATTTGTAATGAAGGTTGTCTCACAAAGAGAAAGACAGACATAAAATCTTGCAGGTGACATAATCTTGTGTCTGAAAAATTCTAAGGTGTTACAAAAAACTATAGAACTCATGAGTGAGTTCTGCAGGGGTGCAAGGTACAAGATCAATTACAAAAGTTAATTTTATTTACAATTTCACTAAAAAAGAATAAAATAGGAAGAGACTTAGCCAAAAAAAGTGCAGGTCTCATGCTATGAAAACTCTGAGGCACTGTTTAATGAAATTAAGAATAAATATTTTTAAAAATAAAGACATCCGTGTTTGTGAAGATGACAGTGCTTCACACTATCATAGATTCAGATCACAAAATTTCAGTTGGCTTTTCTGCTGAAACTGTAACATGTTCATTCCAAAGGAAAGGCAGGGGACCCACAGCAGCCAAAACAACCTTGAAAGAGAAGAACAAAGTTGGAGGACTCATGCTTTCCAATTCCAAATTTTACTACAAAGCTACAGTAATCAAAACATTGTGGTATTGGCATAAGGACAGACGTGTAAATCAGTGGGACAAAACTGAGAGTCTGCAAATAAACCCCTACCTTTATTCAGGTCAGTGGCTACTTGAGATGGGTGTCAGGACAGCTCAGTGGTTAAGGAATAAGGAATAGTCTTTGTGCAGCAATTAATGTCCACGTGAAAAAGAATGAAATTGAACCCCTACCTCATACCATGTACAAAAGTCACTCTAAATTGTGGACTTCTAAGCTGTCAGACCTAAAGCTCTACAGTTCTTGAAGAAAATGCAGACATGAAACTTAGAAACTTTATTAATCAAAGCCTTCTTGATGAAACATCAAACGCATCAATGTCAAAGAAAAAATACATGAATTGGGCTTTATCGAAATTAAACATTTTAATATCTTAGATGAATTTTAGCATTGTGAGCTAATAAATAATATTACTCTAAAATGTTTTTTAAACTTTTGTGCCTCAAAGGACACCACCAAGAACACTCCCAAGGACAACTACAGAATGTTTGAAAAGATTTGCAAATCTTATATCTGATAGGGACTTCTAATCAGACTATATAAAGAACTATTACAACTCAGTAATAAAAGATAAATAATTTTAAAAATAAGAAAGAATCCGAATAGCCATTTTTCAAAAAAAGATATACAAATGATTAATAGGCACATAATATAGATTCTATATCTATTAATCATTAGAGGACTTCAGATCAAACCATAATGACATATACTTCACATCAACCAGAATGATTATGAATAAAAAAGACGGTAACAAATGTTGGTAATATTTTGGAGAAATTGTAGTCATCATGCATTGTTTGTGGGAATGTAAAATAGAATGACTATTTTGGAAAATATTCTGCCCGTTTCTCAAAATAAACATTAAGAGTTACCACATGACCTAGTGATTCCAATACAAGGTGAACCCAAAGGAAGCAAATTCCCACATAAAAGGACACAAATGTTCACAACGGCATTACTCAAGAGTAGCCAAGAGGTTGAGTGTCCATCATCTAGTGAATAGATGATGAAAGATGGCATATCTAGGCTCTGAAATGTTGTTTGACAATTAAAAGGAGTGAAATAGTGATACATACTACATGGATGAACCTTAAAATCATTATGCTAAGGGAAAGAAGCTAGTCATAAAAGACCACATAGATCTAATTTATATGTAAGGTCCAGGATAGGCTGTTACATACAGCGATAGAAAGTGAATTAGTGGTTGCTTAGTGCTGAGGATCGGAGGGGATCAGAAGTGGTTGCTGATGAGTGTGGGGTTTCTTTGGGGAATGATAAAAATGTTCTGAAGTGAGTTTGGTGATGGTTGCAAAGCTCTGTGAACATGCTGAAAGCCATTAAATTTATATTTTAAATGTGAACTGTATGGTAGGTGAATTGTAGCTCAATGAAGCTGTTTGTTTTTTTGACTTGGACTTTTTTTGTTTAAACTCAAATACTTTTATATGCAGGACTAGTTATGAGTGGTACAAAGGCAACATGAAACCGGTTATTAGCTCTGGTGCCATTAAAAAATATAGACCAGGTGGCTTAAACAACAGAAATTTTATATTCTCCATCTTGGAGTCCAGGTGTCTGAGATCAGGGTGCCAGCATGTTTGTTGTGGTGAGGACTCTGTTTTCCCCGGCAGAAGGTAAAGATGGAGGGAGAGAATCGAGATCTTCATCTCCTTTTGTAAAGCCACAGTTCTATCAAATTAGGTCCCTATCCCTCATTATCTCATCTAACCTTACTTATCTAAAGATGCTTTCTCCAGATACAGTCTTCTGAGGGGATAGCTTCTAGTATATGACTTGGTTAGTGGGGTCGAGAAGGAAACACAGTTCAGTCCCAAGCAGTTAACATACTATGGCTGTTATTGATTCAGGATTTAAATGACTGCTGCATTTTAATACTGGCATTTATAACTCTGGGATTTGTGTAAGCCTAAAGTAATGGAGAATTTCCTAAATGGGATAGTTCTTGAACAGTAAGACAGGTTTACATAAAAGTATAGAGAAATGAGCAAAACATTCCCGTCCTAGTACTACTGAAGAAAATGAAGATGTGTAAGTTTCTCTTGAAATATATGCGCCTACAACACATTTATTGAGTTTTATCAGATACTAAATGAAAATGATTATATTGAACTGGGAATTAATATTGAACCACAAAAAGTTTGTTTAAGTATACCAGATCTTTTACTTGAGCATTGATCGTTTTGATCAGGGTAATTTTTTTTTTTTTTACATTTTATCAGCATTTTCTATGTTGTTGATTAGGTCCTTTCACATTTATGAGAGCATTTGAGTCACATGCAAGCTTGGAAGTACATTAGCCAGTACTTTTTCTTCAAAATGTGTCTAGCTGAGGAGCGTTGACCGAATCTGAAAGGATTGCCTCTGTGTGCCTTTTGGAAGTTTGGTGTTTGCAGTTAATAACTTTTTCTATTTAAACTCACTCCTGAAATTTTGCCAACCACTGCTGGCTGGTCTTAGCATTTATTCTCCAATAGGGCCTCCAGCTATGGAAGTGAAAAGAAAGCCCCAAAATTGAATCTTCCTCTTAAAAAAAAATAAATGCAAGCACTTCAAAGTTTTGGTAAGGTTTCTTAGAAAAACAACTGAGACTCCCTAAGTAGCAGTTTGAGGGAAAACTATTTGTTAGAATAGAAGATGCTCTCCCTGGCACCTGGTCTTTTACTTGCCACCTTTCTATTTGTCTGTGGAATATCTAGGCAAGTTGCTTACTCTCTCTACCCAGAACTTAATTTTGTTTTGTTTCAATTCTAGTGACATAGTAGAAACTGGGCTAACATTGGGAACTTAATATTTTTTTAAAAAATTGCTTCAGTGCAGATGCTTAAATTACAGCATTTTGAATATTGTAAAGCATTCTGTTTCGTTTTCAAAAGTAGTTTAATGTAGGAAAATACATTCTTTTTTCTGGAGTTATTACTCTCCTTTACAAATATATACTCAAGCATCTTTTTTGGAAAATGCCTAAAAGAACAAAAGATTGTTGGAAATTATGTTTTCTAGTAAAAATTGAATGCATGTTCCACAAAGTACTTACGACAAATCCTTTTTACCATCTAAAGGATTATGACTGTGGGTGGAAAAGACTGAAATTTTAGCAATGAATGATAGATTTAAAAATAACAAGTAAAGAAAATGAAACCAACAATACAATTTAAAGATGGTTTGAAAACTTGGTGTTAAATAGTCAGACTGACTCGTGGCTGAAACTGCTCCCTTACAGACCTCGTCCCCGGCCTTGGATGTCCATGCTCTGGACAGCCACCCCTTCCTCGTCTCCAGCTGCGGTTGGTTTCATCAGTATTCCATGTCCATCTTGTGTCACATACATTACTGTAACTCGGAATATTTCTGACACCTGAAAGATAGCATTTTTCTAGTTGATTCTGTGGTTTGGATATAGAGTTCTCGATTAGAACTAGTGTTCTGAGTTTTGAAGACATTCCATTTAATTTTCTCATTTCCGTGACTGCTATTCCTAAGTCTAATGCCATTCCGTGTCCTGATTTTTTTTGTAGGTAACTTACCTCGTCTCTCTGAAAGTCACTAAAGTATTGTCTTTACCTTTAGAGGCTCCAGACTTTCTCAAGGCCGTGGCGCCGTGTGGGTCTTGTTTCACTGAGCTGTGCTCTGATCCGGCCCCTTTAGCCTCCGGGCTCATGCAGCTCCTTAAGTTCTGAAACACTCTCTTTATACTTCTTGGGTATGTTCTTCCTGTCTGCTGCTTCTCTTTCTGGAACTGCTGTTATTTTGACAGACTGATGCTCTTTTTCACCTTTAGTCTTGTCTTCTCTGTCATCTCGCTCTATCAGCTGCTCTTCGGAACTTTGTAAGTGAGCACAGCAAGACTAGGAACTCCTTCCTGACTCCTGAATCGTCTCCTTCCCTAGCGTGTAGCTGTAACAGCTCTTCTCTCAGTATGTTAAAAAACGTGTTTTTGTGTTTCTTGTGTTGTCTCCTCCTCAAAGGCTCCCATTTTGTTTTTGTTCTGTCTTTCTGTGTTAAGAATTGTTCCCTCTTGATTGTCAGTTCATTTTGACAATTAGAGGCTTCTTGGACGCTCTGTGTGTGGTTGGGGTTAGTTCACTGTTGGGGTCACTGTAGATGATTTAAGAAGGTAGGTGTTTCACTGAGGCCTCTCATGCCAATCTGAACTTTCTTCCTAGGCAGTTGACCAATTTCCAGTTTAATTTTCTAATGTCCTCCCCGCAGAGCATTAAGTGTGACATGTCTAGACACATATGAGAGACCAGCTGGAAAAACTGATAGGAATCACAGTCACAGACTTTCATTCATTCCACCCTCCCTGAATGTCCCTGGGTGCAGAGCTTCTATAGTTCACCCTGTTGAGAGCACACCTTTGTCTTCTCATGCCCTAAGCGAGGGACAGTCTTCCCATCAGTTTAGTCTAAGAAAGGGGAGGGGCCAGCAGCCAGTGGCACGTTACTGCTCTCTTGTGGACTTTCAGCGGCCCCTGCTGTTTGTCATCCCTGCTCCTCCCCACCCGCAACTGGCATTCTCTCACTGGTTCTCTCACTGGTTCTCTCACTGGTCCAGGCTTCACACTGCAGTTCAGTCCAGTTTTTCATTGTGTGCTTCCTGTGCAGTTTGCATCTCAGCTTTCCTTGCTGTCTCATTCTTCATTTTCCAAATTTTGATTGACTTCTCTTGCCTGGAGACTTTTCTCTTGTTAACTTATTCCTTTATTGTTATTTTTAGTAGGGTTTCAGGAGAAAGCTACAATAAAAAGGTATATCCATTGATGGAGTTCAGGACATAATACTCTAAAATATAGCACCTTGACATATTGTTTCTTAAGCTGAAGGAGTTTGAGAAAATGGCAGAAGTAAGAAGGTGACTCTCACAGTCCCCCAGTCCTTCTACCCCACTTCTTTCCTGAAAGCAGGAGATAAATCTCCCATATGAAAGAGTTACCTTTCCCTATAAGTGGAAAGCAGATATTCTTATCACCAGAGATAGGGAGGAACTGAGAAGGCTGTATAATCTTTATTATTCTTTTACTATTTCCAAACCCCTTATTTTGTCAGTTCTCTCCAGATTGGTCGGGAATTTTTCGTCTAAAAGGTATAAAAGTTTTCTGCTCTGGTCGTTTGTTCTCCGTGAAAGCTCCCATGTATACATAAAGAATATAAAACGTGTATGCTTTTCTCTTCCTAATCTGTCATTGTCAGTTTAATTTTCAAACCCAGTCTGGGAACCTAAGAGGCTCCAGGAAAACTTTTTCTTCCCCTACACCATCATGTTTAACCAGAAATCAGCTGCGTTCTTATTATGCAGAGCTGTTACATAGGTTTAAAGGTTGAGAAAAATAGCGTGTTATTCTGCTTTCCCATGGAAGTTTTTCTGTAGCAGTTACCAGTTTGAGAAGATTACACAACTGATGGTGGGTGGTCATTTTGTATTTCATGTATGACCAGAGAGACCAGTGTCAGTATTACCACATTATGAGTCATTAAAGGCTGGTACTGCATCTTGAACTTAGATTATAAGAAGAGGACTGCTGTGTAGAGGAGAATGCTGACTGAGCTATCTTGAGGAGTGAGACAGATACTTGGAAGAAATTATATTAAAAATTTCAAATACAGTAAAAGCAGTGTTAGGAGGCAGCCTGAATGTATTTGCTTGCTGGAGAGAGTAGATCTGAAAGTAGGAGGGTGATTTTGCCCAGGCACGCTGTAGGTTTAGCTTCTGAAATTGTTTATAACTACATTAGGTGTGTATATTTAATACTGGAAGCTTTTCCCCACTTCCCTTGAAGCTATCATTGATTCATGACACTTCATTTGTCTTAAAAATGAATAAATAGAATTCTTTGGAAGTTTTACCTACCTCTCATAAAAGTTATCTTATCCTAGACTAACGTAATCTACTATAATTCAATATAACGACAAACATTTACTGAGTTCTTGCTGTGGGGTGGGGGTATGGTGGGGGTGGGGGAGAGTGGAAAGATGAAGAAAAACTAAATTCAATTAGTCTCTTCCAGGAGTTTATAATCTAATGAGAGGCACTTGAAACCAACTAACCAAGGAGGAGGAAAAAGTCTTTATAATAGCTAGCAACTACTTGGGGAGCAAAGAGAAAGGTTTATTGTGACATGGATGGAAATTAGAAAAGGCTGACATTGAAATTGGGCATATACAGCAGTTAGTGGGCAGTGTACTAGGAATACTTGGAGGGTTCTGAAGGGTATAAGGCTAGAATATCAATTTAGGAGTTTTAACTTCATTCAGTAGGCATTGATTGAGATAGAAACATCCAGCCCTTTAAGAGAGAATGCTCAGGCATTTATTGAAAGTCTCACAAGAGGTAGTAGAGTTGTGATGGCCTTGGGAGTAACTAGGGGCTTCACGAAGAGCACGGCTCCTGGAGTCTGGGAAGGCTGAGAGCACATTGTGAACCAGGCCTTGAAGAATGAGTGGGAGTCAGCACATGGGCTCTGTTGTGAACGTGATTGTTAGGTTAGTATATCTCAGTGTTTGTGTGACAAAGCAGGCAACCATTATTTAACCTTTATTTCAACCAAATAAAAGTTGATCAAGGAAAGAGAATTCTTATTTCCTGGTACTTGGTTTTTTCGTGTATAAAACAAGGATTTTTTCTCTTTGTCTTCAAGTTTAAGGTTACATGTCATGAACTAATTAAGCTCTATAGTCATTGAGACAGGACAGGTGGACCTGAAATGAGGACAGGAGAAGGGATTGCCAAAGGGAGGACATATAAGTCTTCAGAAGAATATGTAAGGCAATAGGGAAAGGAATAACATAGATAAAGAAGTAATGATTTATACTATCAGGAAAATTATGTCGAAGGTGTAAGACTCGTTTACAGAGAATAAGGGGTTGTGGGCTAAATATCTCAACTCACTGAGAAATGGGAGGGTGGAGTCTGCTGTGGAGGCCTCACGGAGCTGACAATATTTATTTTAATATTTATTTAATATTTATTTAATAATTTATTTAATATTTATTTATTTTCCCTGAGTAATGAAGACAGTGAATTTTAGCTAAAGCGTTTTTATACTGATAATTACATTGGGTTTATAACTTCTGAATTGAGGTGGTTAATTATTCAGTTTGACAGTATGTTTTGGTTTTCAGTTCTGACCTGAAAAAATGTTTTGTTACTTTAAAGAAGGAAAAACAAAAAAGCAGGTGTCACAACAGTTAACTTCACTGAATTAAATGCCGTGGAACAATTTAGACTACAGTTTCAATTTTGTAAAGTGAAAATGAAAGTACATTTATTTCTGCCATCAAAGTGAAAAACACTAATTTATTTAACTCAATACTATTTTCACTTTTAAGTAATATGACTATATTTTATGCCCTTAATAAAGATTAAGATAATCCTTTAGAAGATGACTAATGAGGGAGTAAAACGAGTACATAATAATATATTTTAACACAGCGTTATCATCTTTATATTATACAGTTGGCTGGGGAACAGACCAGGGAATTGGTGGATTCGGAGAGGAGCCAGGAATTAAGTCTCAGCTAATGAACCTTATCCGATCTGTGAGGACTGTGATGAGAGGTAAGAAAAACAAAAAAAAATTTTAATTTTATATTTATATATTTTAATTTTATATTTTGATTTGGGTAACAAAACTTCTGAGTCTGGATACTCTCACATACCATTTTTTTAATGGGATTTTTTCCCCCTCTTTAATCAGGCTTTACTTAGTTACTGGTTTCTTAGTTTGTTTGCTTACTTAGTTTGCTTCTTATTTCTCTATAAGCCAGCTGATGCAAAGAAAATGCTCAGTGGTGTTAAGGCCTTTTGTATGTTATCTCTTAAAGCTAAAAGATAATGATGTTCCTATCTTTTGGAAACCCTGTTGGAAACCTAGAATCAGAAAGACTCTACAAAAAAAAAAGAAGTAAAGGTTCCGTTTCTGCCATGTCATTGAGAAATATTTTAGAGCTTCTCAATACAATATCCCCCAGTTCCCGTTTCTCTGTCTCCCTCTCTCCCTTTCTCTGTCAGCTGCTTTAATTAAGAATTGGGTAGGTTGATAAATAAGTTTATTCTTAATTTAGGTGATGGAAGCACTTTCCTACTTTTGAATCTTCCCTGCTGTGTATTTCATATCAAGTGGCAGCCAGGGAGTCTCTTGCTACCGGGGCCAGTGTGCCTTTGTTCCCCTAGCTGCACCAGCACTGTCCACACATGGTTGGTGATGATCTAGTTGTTCCCATGCAATTTTATCCCGTCACTCGAGCCCTTTAGATTTTAGGATATAGTGCATGTTTGAAAGTTCCTTTGTCATAGCTATATACAACTTGATTATGATGACGTTGTTAGATATTTCCATTCTGTCCAGATGCTAGTAACTGTTTGGTTTTTTTTTTTCTGCTCTTTTCTTTATAGTAATGAACTGTTTCTTTATTGTTTTCCCCCTTTACAGTGCCACTGATAATAGTAAACTCAGTTGTAATTGTACTACTTTTATTATTTGGGTGAAGACCAATTGGGGAAATGGAAACTCAGAAGAAGAGATGCCAACGGAAGTTATTACTTTGGTCTTTATTGGAATATGGATATCTTAACTGGCTGACCTTGCACTTGAGAAAAATGTAAAGCTGATAAACCAGAGTCCCTATTTATCTGATTTTTTTAAATGTTACACTTAATAGTTTCATTACAAAAAGATCAGATCATTAGAGGCAATAACTATTCAAGATTGGAATACATTTGATTGCTGACTGTTAATCCATATATGGTAAAAATTGTTAAAAAGGGTACAAGACTGTCACTTCTGTGTTTTTAGAGATTTTTCTCTACTCAGGGATGAATTTTTTTTAAAACAAGGTTTTGAAGTTTCTTGTGACTTAGTTATGATGAGTGATTATCCTCCTTAATAAAATCTAAAGAATTTCTTTTTAGTAATTATTATATATATAATGATAAATAGGTAATGTGGATTAATTTTATTGTTCAAAATAAATAGACAATACATAGATGTCTATATATTGTCTTGGATATGAAAAATTCAAATTTATAGTTATCTATTGAGAAGTAATACACTCTGATTTCAGGAAAAATTATAATTTTGTAAGTCAGATAGTCACTTGATTGTGTTTTTGTTTTAAGTTCTTGTTAGGCATTTGTTATTTTATTAATTGACCTGAATACTGAGACCAGACCAGTATCTACCATATTTTCATTGGTAGAAAAATCTGCATATAAAAGTCTATGCCCTTTTTACAATGATTTATTTTTAAAAACTAGCATAATATTAGCATACAGGAGCAATCCTAACTAATTACAATGAAACTACTATTTAAGCAGACTTTATTACAAAACATTTACCTCTCCCTCAGATGATCACATATCCACTTTTGGGAGTAAATCACATTAAGGAATGTGATTCTTCATTGTTGGTTCTGTCTTAGCATCTATGCTGGAAAAGTTTTTTGTTCTTATGTCTTAGACCATCTCATATATGTTCATCCCATAATACTCATGTAGAAAGATTGAAATTATGTAAATTATTTTTCTGGAAATTATCAGTTATAATATTTTAAAGGGATGGTCTGGTATCTGTTTATAGGAGACCATTTGTAAATAAAGTTAAATTTAAATCAAGCACTTGTTTTTGTAACTTATACCTATACCTATCAGTGTTAACTGCATTAATCTCATTTTGTATGTAACATTTGTTATATATGTTCTTTGCTATAAAATCACTGAACAAAGACTTATTGAAAATAAAGTTCACAATCATTTTTTCCCCCTGAAGAGCTGAATTTCTGACATACACCAAGAACACTTATGAGCAACTTTTATTCCATGACCTAAGTTACTTCTAAAACAACTTTAGAGCAGATATTGATTCCTGTTGCCATGCCTGAGTTTGAGATGGATGATCCCTGGACCACAGGCTTAGAGCTGCACCAAAGAAACATACCAGGGATTCTTAGTTGTTTACTTGACTCATGTGAGTAACTATTTGGCATTAAGAGGCAGTGTTCTTTTGCCCTTGCAAAAAACTAATGCACGAGTCCAGTTTAAAGCACTGAACAGATTCAAAAGCAGTCCTATTTCTCCACATACTATTGCCAAACAGAACTTTAAAAAGAAAGAAAAGAGAGACCTTGACCATAATCTGATTCTAGAGATAATTCAGCCAAACAGATGTTCTCCTGAAGTAAGTTATTTTGATGAAGTAAATTATTTTCATATTAACAGTTTCAAAGTTTCTACCAATAATAAAATGTTGACACTAAATACCTTTTTTTTGGCTAAAATTTTCTTTATTTGTCATTAGACGTCAAATGCTGTGAAAACATTCTGTCCAAGAACCTGGGGCATATAGTGGACAATGTCCAGGATATTCTGGATCAAGAAAGTTTGGGAATCCTCTTAGTTTGCTTTGATACTACTTTATCTCTCCACTCCCTTTTTGGTTGTTTTTTTTGCACCATCTTTTTTCTTTTTCAAAATCAGTCCATCCCTTTTAAAGTCCCATCCCTTCTTCACTCATCTTGACCAACAGTCATTTGAGTCTTTGGTGAGGAAATCACTAGTTCTGTTCCATTTCGCCACACCCTAGTGATAACCATCACTTTCATAATCCCATTGCTCAAGTCTAGAACTCTGTAATTATCTTGATACTTTCCCTCAACCTCAGTTTAAGCTATCACCAATTTCTTTTTTTTTAACCTCCTAAAGATCTCTTGAATTTGTCTTTGCTTTGTTTCCACATATTCTAGTTTAAGCATCTTTTGTAGCCCCTGCAAGGAGCTTCTTATCTGATCTCACATACATTCTAGCACTTCTCCCATCCATTCTCCATATTGCAGTCAGAGTAGCCTTCAGAAAAAATGGATGTCTTTTATTGCCCACTTAAAATCTTGTGGTGGCTTAATTTGGTCAAAAAGTCAGCTACGACTTCTGAAAGGGAAAATAGGAACAAGTTCCTTTTCTTTCAACCAAATAGGCCCTCATACAAAAACTTTACAAATATGAGTAAGACAAAAACAGTCTCAGACACAATGGGGAGGAAAAGCTGAAGGTCTCTCATTCAGAACACAGAAAGGGTTAGAGCTCACAACATGTCTGATTGGAGCTCTGGACCGGGGATGGAATGTTGGGTGATGTTCTGGGAACATACATGTCCCAGCCAAGGGGAAAAATGCAGTTTTTCTAAGAGGTTCTATTATGTGTAAACCAGTGTAATCCTATTATGTCAGAGTGCTACAGAAAGTTTTTTGTTTTGGTGAAGTGCACAGAATGACCATCTCTGCATTCAGGTCGTTTATCTGAACCAAAGGGAGATATGTGGAGACTGGCAAGATGGAGGGTGGGATGGGACGGTGAAGGCGGTACCCTCCCCTGCAGAGCTCAGCTGTCTCCAATGGAGAGGTAGGATGGAGAGCTTGACAGTGAAAGACTCCGCAATAGTCGATGCAGGGAAGGAACATCACTAGTAGTGAAGAGACAGCCATGTGCCAGATTTTATCAAGTAGAAAGCAGGAAATGACTTCAGAGACTGGGTGTTTCAAGTACACTGTCAAGATGCCTTCTGAGTTACCCCTCAAGAATGAGCAAGTGATGGAGGGACGGCGGCAGCAAAAGTGATTCCGTAAGCGATTCAACAATGGTGCTGTGCAACAGGAAAGCGCTACTGCGCAAAGGCCGACATTCTTGTTTTCGCTCTTGGAACGGCCTGGCAGCCGCGCCCCAGAGGAAGCACGTCTCAAGAACTTCACTTTCTCCACAGTGGCGAAACAGCCGCTCTAGACCTGGAATCAGGCTCGGAGACCCGGAGGGAAACCCGGGCGGATGGGGCGGAGCTGGGCGAGAGGCGGGACTTCCGGCGCAAAGCCGGGTCGCTTCCGGCGTCAATCGGCTGCTGCTCGCGGCTGTCTGGGCCCGGTGCGAGGGCGCTGCGGACGGCGCGGCGGTGCTGCCTTTCCGGTTACCTGGGGCCTCGGCGGAGGACGGCGTGTGGTGTGGGGTGAGGAGCCGCTCTGTTGCGGGCGGCTCGCGGGCTGCCTGGAGTCCGCCTTTCTTTGTGAGAGGGTTCACGGACTGACCGGTTTGCCTCTAGGCCGCCCCGGAGGTTGGGCCAACTGCGCGCCGGCCCGGGGTCACTGTCCCTCCCTTCGGGCGGGACCGCCCCCTTCCCCGCGGCGCTACGGCGCTTGCGCGGACCGGGTGCAGGCGCTGCCGCAGTCACACGGGATCTGACAATTGTTTGTAGCCCACGTGCGCTCGTGACTCGCGTGTAGTCGTTCCTCGGAACGTGCCTTTGGACTGTATTTAGAAGCTGCTGGCCCTTGCGGTCAGTCTGGAGTTGCCAGCCCTGGAATTTGGGCCGGCGAGTGCAGTGACCTGTCCCGAGTCCCCTTCCCAGTCTGGGGATGGCGGAGATTTAGTGCTGGAAGACTTGTGAAATTCTTCCCGTTAGAGAGCTCAGTTAACCCAGACACATTTATTCTGCGCTGGATGATTGAGTGGAGAAAGGCATCACACCCCCTGTCCCCGCAGTGCTAAGTGTAATGATGGGAGCGCGTGCGGGCATCCTGACCCAGCCCTTGGAGAAAAGGAGTTGGACTGGTGGCTGCCAGCGGAAATGATGCTTATCTGAGACCACGGACTGGAGGGCTTAGCCAGGGAAAAGGAGAAAGTAGCGGGCCGAGTTGGTAGAATTTAGGAAGCGAAAGTGGTTCCAGGTCAAAGTCCAGCAGTGAGGCCTCGTGGCCACCGTGATGCCCGTGCAGTAATAGACGGATGAGCTGGAGAGGTAAACCAGAGTTCTACACACCCGTGTTCTTTGTTCAGACTTTATCTTGAGGGCATTCGTCACTTGGGGAGTACCTGAGTAACGACATCAAACTTTTTAGACGTCCCCACTGGAAATGTTTAGGGAAGAAAAGAGAATTTGTACACCTCAACAAGTCTGGAAGCATAGTCTAAAGACCCAGTCTCCCAGGAGAAAAATTTCATTGAAATCTCTTGACTTACTATAAATATTTATGAGCTTTTAAATTACATGCCACAACATATTCTTATTTGAATATAAAATATTTTCTCAAATCCTCAAGTTGCGTTAATGAATTGGGACTCTGAATCTTATTTATTCTATGATTTTCGCAGTCCTTGACAGATGCATCCCCTCTTCTTCCCTCACACCTATATAACCCAGCCTTTCTGTGTATAGGACGCTAGTCACAATACTTTGCCTAACTTACTTTCTTTAAACCTCCTATCAACTATTAGACTTTCTACTTTAGGTATTCTTTCTACTTAACCTCTCAGAGACAGATCTTAGGAAAATTGCCCAGGTTCAGATCCAGGCATGTAGAGCTCTGGAGTTTTTGTTCTTCACCAACTGCATTACTGTTTTTCAGGGAATGGATTCTGGGCTGGAAATAGAGTGAAGATTTGAAGCAGAGAAGACATTTAGGAAGTTGTTAAATAGGATAGATTGGAGATGAAGGTTTCAAAATTAAGTTTTAGTAATGGGGAAGAGACCATTCAAGACTGAAGGAGGTAGAACTGACACAAGGTACTTGATTGGATGAGAAAAGTAGTGGGAGAGCCTGGGTTGATAGTGCTGCGGTTAACTCACAAGGATTGCAGCTTGGAAAGTTACAAGGATTTGCTGGATTGAGATGTCCCTGAGATATTCAAGGGAGATTCCTCTACAGTATCTTGAATAATTTATGATAAGAGCGAATTTATTTTGCTTCTTTGCATTGTATATATATCACTGCTGGTTGTTTATGACTCTTCTAAGTCCTACCCCAGAGGACTTGTTCAAACTGTGGGAAATGGTGGGACATAGATCTAAAATAAACAAACTACCTTTGAAGCCTTTACAGTTTTGGGGAGTGATACTGATATTTTACAGTGATTTTTATCAAATACTAGTCTGTAGTTCAGGTAACAAGTATCATAAAAGTCCAGACAAGAAAAGAGATCATAGCAAAAGTGATCAAGGCCTGCAGTGGGCCTAACTGAAGATGTATATTTTGAGATTTTAGTCGGGGGCCTGGTTTTGTGCTTCTAGGACTCAATTCTGTCACTCTCAGATAGGCAGTGTTCCCCGAGAAGTTTTAGAGGAATTTGAAAGGTATGTTCTCTGTAACTGGATCAGTGCGAAAAATGTAGACTTTTTAAATAAGTCTACATTAAACCTATATGGGTGCTTCTGTAAAAATTTAAATGATCGATATTTATGATGACCATTCACTTGTTCTAGTTGGCTAGATTTTTTTGTTTTTGTTTAGATTTTTTTAAAAGAGAGGAAGAAAGGGAGAGGAATAACATTGGAACATTGTAGGCAAAAAGGATATTTATTTTGGGTTTTCGCTCTGGCCCAGTTGTGTACCTGTGTCCTTGGGCTTTACATTTTCCACATGCTGTCTCAGCCGCCGGAGCCCCAGGGACCACTTGGACTTTTAATTTTTTTAACAATGCAATTCTTTTGTTGTTTTTCCAGTCTTGTTTATATTTCATTCTTTAATCACTTTCAGAGTTAATATTTGTATGTTTGTTCATTTATTTTTAAAGGAAAGGTGCAGACAGAAATGAAGGTGAACAGAGGCAGGGAGGAAGAGAGAGGTGTAATAAGAAACACTGTATGTATTTTATTTAGTTGTTCATCTTGGTGGTTCCTGGGAAGTGAACCTGGGACCTTGGGATGTATGTGAACTGCCCCCAACAGCTGCTCCACCAGGGCATGCCAACATTTTTTGTTTAATATTAGGTATGCTACAGAAGTTAGGTTTTGAGAGAGGCAATTTTAGATTCTTCTGTATATTAAAAAAAGGATGTTTTGTCTTCATTTCTTGTAGTCTTTCATGGTGCAGTATATTTTAAATTAGTAAATCCTTTAACTTACACATCCAAATAGGATCTCTAGGAACAGTCTAATCCTTGACTAACAAATTGTTTCCCTGTTTAGGCAGGTAATAGTTGTTATTGATTGTTGGTGTACTCTTCTCCAAGGTCACAGGGAAGATCAGATGTAGGCTAACGGGCGGACTTTTACAAAAGAGAGGATATTGCAGTTAAACATTGATTAACCTAAATTCTTAAAATCGTCTTTTGCCTCTGTACTTTATTTTCTATTCATATTTGCTCTTTTATATCTTTTGTAAAGGGTATGTTGAGATTCTATGCCGTTTGCTACTGGATTGTTTTTCTCTTAATATTTATTATCTCTATATCTTATATATTTCCTCGATTCTGGTCCTTTCTCACATGTATTAGAAATTTGTTTTTCATTCAGTCTGTATATTTTTACTCTTTAGTACTTTTAGAATACAGTTGCATTTACCTGTCTTTTTCCTTTATTTATACTTTTTATATCTTGTTTAAGAAAACCATTCTTATCCTCATTAAAGTTTTACAGTTTTGCCTTAAACATGTAGTCAAAACTTTTTCTTTGAAAAAAGCGTATAGAGTGATTTGAGTGATTTCATCCTCCCGTGGATATTCAGTCATTCTAGCACTATTTTATTGACCACTTCGTGTTTTCCTTCACTCATCCGAAACACTGCCCCTGTCATATGTCAGGTTTTTCCATACGGAAGTGGGGTGTCTTTCTGGGTTCTCGCTTCTGTTCCATTGATCATTTTGTCCCTTTACATACATATACCATGACATCTTAATTATAAGACCTCATTATTCGGTTCTGGATATTAGGTACATCAGGGTCCCACTTTCTTTTTCTTCAGTATCTGCTGAAGTGTCTTGGCTGTCTTTGGCCATTCATGCTGGTGTATAACTTTGAGCATCAGCTTATCAAGTTTCATCGATCTGTTTTGGGGATACTGATTGGATTGCTTTGAATATGTAGATCATCATAAGGAAAACTGACAACTTCACAATATTGGGTCTTTTAATCTGTGAAAACGGTGCCTCATTAATATTCAACAGTTGTTTATGTCTTTCATTAAAGTTTTAAAATTTTGCCATAAAAGTGTTGACATCTTTTCTTAGACTTTTTCTGGTAGCTTTATGTTTTATGACCCTATTGTAAGTAATATTTTTAATTAGTTTTTTTTATTATTTGTTGTAACATAGAAATGATAGTTTTGTTTTCTCAATTAGAGGAAGGAAAGGTGAGGAGGAAGAAGCATTTTTAAGGAAGGAAGAGGAGGAGGAAGAACTTGTATTTATTTCTTTTTGTTTGTATTTATTTGTTTATTTCTTACCTCGTGCCCCCACCCTGGCTGTGACTCCTTGAGCTTTCCTTGCGTGAGCCAAGAGGACTTAGAAACAGTGGTATCCCCGTGAGCACTCCCAGTGTCCATATCTTGGTTTCTAAGTACTGTTTTCTAATAGTATATCTATAATGATTTCCTGTTCCAGGTTCACCCTTGTACCCACTGCTGCCCCACGGTTTTGTGTACGTTAGCTGTGCTCACGGCTGTTGGAGGGTTGTTGCCTCTTGGTCCACTCTAAGAAATGTGTATATATTTTTAAATCGTGAGTTCGTAACGCCACCTCCAATTCCACACCAATTCCACAGGTTCTTCCTCTGCTCCTATTCCATATATATACTGTATAGCTCTCTTCTCCCATTTGAGAATCCTTTTTTTTAAAATAATATATTTTCCCATTTGCTCAGTCCTGCCATTCACACAGAATAATTTTAGAAGAAGTGGCATAACATTGTCATTACCAACAGCAAACCTACTAAGTATGGTTGAAGATTTCTCGAGTTCTGTTTGTCCTTTGAATCTATCCTGTTGAAGGCTCGAGTCAGAGTTAACAGATAAAAAATTATCTTCATTACATTACTTTCTGCTTATATTCCATTTTAAGGTCTAACTTAATGTAAATGTGAGTATATAAACCATTAACTTAGTTCCTAGTAAAAATTAAATGCACAGGCAGGTTAGTAACTTTCTCGGTGCTTTGGTGTCTTCATCTGTGTCGAACTGCTGAGAAGCTTCCATGAAGTAGTAAAGACTGCAGGACACTTAACATGGTGTAGAGCGCTGTGCATCCGTGTGAGCTGCTTTTCTTCATGGAATTCTCCCAGTTGCTTCCGTTTCCTTTTCCTGGTCTGTGACCCGGGCCATACCTTTTGGGGCACAGGGGGCATCTGTTAGCTGCTGATGAACAGGAAGCATGAGGATTCACATCTCTCATGTTCCTACTATGTGCTTATCACTGCTCGACATTCTCTGTCGTTCATTAAACCCTTAGAGCTCTGCAGAGTACTTATGATTATAACCCTTCATAGGTGAGGGAGTGCAGGTTTGCGATGATAAATGAATGCTCTCGCCCATGACCAGTCAGCTGACTCTAGACCCGAACCTGCTGGACCCCCACCACTTGGCTTTGTTTCCTCAACCTTCTGCATCTCCCTCACTTAGACCCCAGGTTCGAGCTCTGAGCGTAAACTCTGCTCAGGTCTGGGAAGCATCTGTAGGGAAGAGGAGCCCTTCTAGCTAATGGATGCCCAGGACCCTCCAGAGCACCATGTCTGTATCGCCTTCCTTCTTCCCTCCCCAGCCTGCACCATGCTTGTGGGAAGTGCAGCTGTCCCCCGGTGCGCCTAGTTGTGTGTCCACTAAGCACGTAGTAGCACTTGCCAACAATTGGCTCTGGTTCTGGGACTCACCGTGGGTTTATTTACTTTTTATACCTTGTGTGCACGGATTACTAATACGGAGTGGGAACAGGGTCTGGGAAATGAGGAGCAAAAAGGCTAGAAGCTGGGAGAAAATTCAGGGATCACTTTGCTTCC
The DNA here is from genome assembly GCA_004363575.1 of Solenodon paradoxus. Lineage (NCBI taxonomy): Eukaryota > Metazoa > Chordata > Mammalia > Eulipotyphla > Solenodontidae > Solenodon > Solenodon paradoxus. The sequence continues at coordinate 249,331 of RJWH01000982.1, forward strand.
TCAATGGAATGTACCTAAGGTGAACAGCACCTAAACAGATGACACTGGACAATCTAGAGTATTCCTGGCAGCAGTGGGAAATAAATGAATAGAGCAACTTGGTGACATCCTGTGGATGCAGGTTAGCACGTACCCTCAGTCCCAGCAAGACTCCAAAGAAACGTCCACATATGTATCTACTAGGGGACGGGTAAAAGGGTTCGGAGGCACTCTGGTAGTACAATATGCCAAACTACTAATTGTTCATGATTACAACAGATAAATGATTTGTAGACACATGCAGTGGAATACCTTACAGCAGTGAAAAGGAATGGAGTCTGGTTACTTTTGTTAACATGGACACATCTCACAAAATGTGGGAAAAGCAAGCTTCTATGGGTAACATTAGTGCAAAGCCTTCAGCACATCAAAATCAGCAGAGTAGTTACCTTGGGGAAGGGCAGAAGGGCATCAGAGAGAAGACACAGAGGCTCCTGTCCTGTGATATTTTATTTCTGATGCTGAGTAGTGGGTAAAGGGGATTGTATTATCCTTGATACCTTTCTTGGATATCTGAAATACTTATTTTTAAAATGGCAAGCAATGAATGAATGCATTTTATAAAACTAAAAGTGATGTCCCATCCTCTAGTTTCCATACTGTTGTCACCCACTTCTGTATTATCTCTAGGCCATGCATACAGGATGCTCTACTGTATGTATGACTCTTAATCAACATTTTAAAGGGGAAATATGCAAAAGAAAAGTACATTGTAAGATAAGGAAAATATTTTCTGACTTTAAAATTACTATATTATGTGACGTTTTTCCTCAGTGACTTATAAATACTGTTAGCACCTTGACCACAGGTCATTGCAGGACCTAGCAGTGGAGATGGGTAAATAGAACCTTTCCATAAAAACGATTTTGCCAATGATTTAGTGCCTATATTCACTTATTCTTCAGAGTAGAATACCTTTTTATCACATTTAGAAGTCATTTAATTATTCCTCCAAAGAGTTAAGGAGCCTGAAAGTAAATAGTAACTTAGCTTTGTAGTAACTTCTCTTTTTCCCTTCTTGTGTTTTTAATTCCAAAAGAAAGATTTTAATTAAGCATTATAAAAGTTTTATGAACCAAATTTTTGAATTTTGGATTTTTAAAAGCATTTCTTTTTTCCTGAAGAAGCAGCAGCTTAACACTAAGCAGTGTCTTTCTAGGTATGAATGATATTTTTGAAGACTTACCAGTTTTTAATTGTCCATTGTTTCCTAAACTGTATTTTTAATTTCATTTGCTCTCTCCTAGGGAATGAAGGATGGCAGCTCGCCGTGCATTAAAAGCTGTTTTGGTGGATCTCAGTGGCACACTTCACATTGAAGATGCAGCTGTGCCAGGCGCACAGGAAGCACTTAAAAGGCAAGCTATCCTCCAGGTTCAGCTGACAAATATGTTTGTAAGTGCCGTTTTACCAAGGCAGATCATTAGCTAAATGGATGGCCTGAAGATGGCATTTCACCAGTTTACCATGTATCCAGGAACTGCCTTGGGTTTAGCGAGAAGATGTATGCATTGTAATATCCTCCAGGCATTGCTCGCTGAGCCTTTATTAGATTTGGCCTTTTGGTCTAGTCTTTTTGTTCTTTGTGTGTATATGTTTTTTCTAAGTCAGTAATGTAAATTTGGGAATGAAAACTCAAGATTCTGAGAATATAAAATAAAAAGCATTAGAAAGGCCACAAATGAATCCTGGGATCACAAAATGAACTACACACATACACAAAAGCCATTCTGGAAGGGAAGGCGCCTACAGACTGTTTTCTTACTGACCCTGAGGGATTTCCATCGCAGAGAAATCGCTGCCCTGTCACCTCCAGTTCTGGTTTGAGAGATACAGATTAAGAGAAGTTGAGGGACTAGTAAAAGGAAAAGTTAAAAAAAAAATCATGAAAAATGCTGTGGTTATTTCAGTACTTACATTTTTCCATATTTAGGACAATAGTTATGTTGAAGTCATCTATTTCTTTTGAGAAATATACCAGCAAATTTGGTAAGTTTTTCAGAAAAACTGCCACACAGATATTATAGAAGTAATCATGACTACAGTAGACTATTTAATTAGGCAAATTTATCTCATATTCTTTGGGAGAATACTTAAAAATCTCTTTTCTGTTTTATTTACGTGCTTGTTCAGAATTGTGGTTAGTACTTTTATGCTTTGGGTCCATTTGGGGCAGGCATAACAAAAAGCAACAAGATATAAACATTAAAAAAATTAAGTGTAGCTAAATATAAACATTTTTATATTTTGTATTAAAACACTATAGGACCCAGAAATTAATTTTTAATTTCAGAAGAGGCTAGATTATTATGAATTCTTTCTCTGATACGTGATAGCCAGTTTAGGTTCTAAAAACAGATCAGAGAAACAATCCTGCAATTCAAGGAGAAAGCACATTGCAGTCCAAAAAAGGGAATTCTTCTTTGAACTGTTCAGTTGGTTTCTCTGTATCAGCTTAGTAACACATTAGGGCTTGACTTATCTCTGGTTGACTAGGAAGGAAAAAGAGCATTCTGAGGTTTCCTTTTTGTTTTTTGGCTCTTTTGAAAAAGAAAATGTGCAAGCAGGAATGAATGTGAGCAGAGGTAGACAGGTGGAAAGAGAAAGGAAGAAACATTTTTATTTTTATTTAGTTTGTTCATCTTGATTGTTCCCACCAACCCTGAGATTTGACCTTGGGATGTGTGTGAACTGTGCCCAACTGCTCCTCCACCAGGGCGTGCCCCCTTTGTTTTCTTACTCTAAGAACTCAAACCCTGCATTAGACAGAGGTGGGAGTTCTTGTCTCCGCTCCACTGCTGCCCAGCTGGGTAAACCTGAGTGAGTCACTTAGCTGCTCCAGACCTCAACTTTCTCATCTTCAGGAGAAAGAGTTTCCCTACTAGATAACCTCTTAAGATAACTTGACCCCTCATGTTCTGTGAGTACGGAGCTTTGTTGGGTTTACGTGTGTGTGTGTGTTTGTCTTTTACTTATTTACTAAAATCCTGCTGTAAAATTCAAAGAATAGAAGACCTTCCAAAAGGTAGACAGCTTTTACAGTTTGACTTCACAGCCTTTGAAGATGAAGTGGCCCACAAGTTGTGGTTAACTTGTAAACCCTTCTGAATGGATTACAAAAAGCTTATTGACTATAAAAGCATTTACTCAGTGACCCAGTCTTCTTTTTCTGACCTTTGGCAAGTGCTATCAAATTAGGTTTTATGGAACTAGAATATCAAACTTTTGACATCTCTATTTTGCTTTTTCAGGTTACGTAATACTCCTCTAGTGATTAGGTTTGTGACCAATACAACCAAAGAAAGCAAGCAAGACCTGTTGGAAAGGTTGAGAAAATTGGAGTTCGATATCTCTGAAGATGAAATATTCACTTCTCTGACTGCAGCCAGAAATTTACTGGAGCAGAAACAAGTCCGGCCCTTGCTGCTAGTTGATGATCGGGCACTGCCTGATTTCAAAGGTAGAGGAAATTTGGGAAGATTAAAAAATACTTTACATAGTAACCAGTAGAGATAGGTGTTTATAAATGTCAAAAAATACTCACGCTTAAATGAGTTAATCAGGTAATATGCAGAATGGTAAACTGTAGTTAATAAATCTGTATTGTTTATTTGAAATTTGCTAAGAGAGTAGATCATAAGAGCTCTCATCACAAGAAAAAAGTTGTAAACTATATGTGGTGATGAATAGACTGACTGGTGATCATTTTTTGCAGTATATGCAAATATTAAATCATTACGTTGTACACCTAAACTAATAAATCTCGATGAATAAAATACATATTTCTTAAAAAAAAACTCTTATTGCTCTGTTGAGAAATACTCTTTTCTGTTTATTTCTTTGATTTTGATACTGCTTTAGAGCCCATCAAACTGGTTTCTCTTTTTTTTTTTTTTTTTGTAAAGGAAAAGTGCACGCAGTAATGTGGACAGGCGGGAGGGAAGAGGAGGAAACATTCAGTTGTGCACTTTGTCATTCATTCCCCCCCACACACCCCTGAGCCCTGTTTTTGAACCCTGGGATGTGTATGGACTGCATCTGGTGGCCTTGTCTGTTAGGCCACCAGGGTGTGCCCAAATCAGTTTCACCATCCGCCGGTGGCACATGACCTGCAGTTTGAAAGAACACAGTTCAAGATTACAGTATTCCCTCATCAGTGGTTTTGATTTTTTTTCGTCAGCTACCTGAGGTCAGCTAGGGTCCAAAAATATTACAGCATTAAGATATTTTGAGAGAAGGAGTTATGTTCACTTAACTTTTGTTACAGTATATTTACAGCTGTTCCATGTATTGTTATTAATCCCTTAAACTGTGCCTCATTTATAAATTAAACTTTTTCATGGGAATATATGTAAAGGAAAAATCATGGTATCTATAGACTTTGGTTCTGCCTGTTATTTCAGGCACTCACTGGGGGTCTTGGAATGTATCCCCCACAGATAAAGAGGGGTTACTCTACTTTGAGCATTACAATCCTCATTCTGTAACCATAGCAATAATGTAACTAAATAAGATAAACCAAAATCATCTTCTTTAAAAATAGATGTTATTCTGTATAGTGTGAAGTTTTTGCAATGACTGTGAAATATTTTAAGTCAAATATGAAACTTTTTTTTTTTTTTTTAAAGGAAAGGTGCAGGCAGGAATGAAGGTGTCTAAGCAGGCAGGCAGGAAGAGAGAAGGAAGAAGCATTTATTTTTATTTAGTTGTTCATCCTGGTTGTTCCTCCCCACTCCCTGGCCCCCAGTTATGATCCCAGGGTCCTTGGGATGTATGTGGACTGTGCCTGGCAGAATAATCTACTAAGCCACCAGGACGTGCCAAAACTTTTCTCTTTGAAAAATTAAGTCTAGAAAAGTATCATAGTTTCATGAAGCTTCGACAAATTGACTCTTTTCTTAGATGATACAGTATAGAAAAAGGCATATAAATGCATCACTGTAAAACCACGTGACAGCTTTACAAATAGTGGTTAGATAAGTGCAGCATGGATGTACTGTGGGGCAGAACCTCAAACTTGTGCTATCAGGAAATATACAAGTTTTCAATCAGAATTATTATTTGTAAGAAAAACCAGTTTTGACTGAATTAAACAAGAAAAATGATTTAAAAGAATGAGTGCTGACATGGGTATTAAACAGTGCAGTGAATGGGGACTGTGGCAATAGCTAGCAAAATGCACATGAAATAGTGCTGCCCCTGGCAGGAATTCATTTCCAAGGTTTAGTTACGAAAACAGTAACATGAACAGGAGAGTTATTTATTATGAACTTTTTTGTAATAACGAAAGATCGGAAATCACCCAAATGTTCATTGGAACGGACTGATTGACTGATACGTCCACAAACTGGAATGCTTTGTAGCTGAAAATAAGTAATAGTGTCTTCCTGCTTTTACTAGCTTCCATTTCAAAGCCCTGTTTGAGTTTGTGATTGGTGGAGTCTCTGTCTCATGTCAGCACCATACCAGCCAGAGAGGCAGAAAAATTAGTACTTTGGGGGCCAGCTTCTGTATGTAGTAGGAAGAAGGGGAGCTCCGCTGCTCACCAAAGCTTTATGAGCTAGTAAACTCCCTAATTTTAGGAGTGGCATTCAGAAATTGGGTACTGAAAAAGAATGACAAATGCATTCTGTAATCAGTGTCTTTTTGTTTCTGGGTTTGTTGAAATACTGCAAAATAAGTTTTAATCAGATTTTCTCTTTTGACGTTAAAATTCCAAAATTAGCAACGAGCTGGAGTTGGGAATGTTTATTTGTTTATATATATGCAGAGTCCTGATGTGGAAGAAGTTACTGTCCTTCAATCTAGAACTATTCTTATAAACATCTTTAAATACATGAAAATACCCAAAATAGATGGGTTTTTAAAAGAAATGGAAATATATTTGCTAATATTTAATATCTTAGTTAATGATAGATGGAGATAATAAAAAGAACTCCAAAAAGATACTGAAAGACTCCTGACTACTGTAGCAACAATTTTATTTTCTTCCTTCAGCAAACTTTAATCAATTACTCAATACACATGCCTGCTGCTAAGGCGGAAATTAGAAATCTTGGTTATCTGTTTTTCCTATTTCTTCCCCTCACATTTTGGTGGACTTGATAATGAAAATGCTTGCAGGCAGGCAGCAGGCAGGCAAATAGGAATTGGCATATGAATAATCCACAGAGCCTTCAGTCAGACTTGTAGGTGCTGTGATGGTGCACGTACTTGTTTATTGTCATATCTGGAGTCCTGTTACCAGGCACCATGCCCCAAAGCATGCTGACATTATAGAAAAATATTTGTGAAACCAGCAGTAAATTCAGCGTTATGTAGAAAACTGTAGGATTTACAGTGCATTCTGTATTTATCATGAATGTGTTAACCTCAGCTGTGTCAATTAAAGACTCTAATTTCCCTTGCTGCTTAGATTTTCAGTCCCTCATCAGTTTCTATTGATCTGATAGCTCATAGGGAGCAAAAAACTGTTCTTGTTAATTGTAATCAGTAAAGCTTTTTGAAGTTAGAAATTGTTACTTGTTCGAGAACATCGGGTTACAAGTTTCAATTAGATAATCTGAAGACTTGTAAAACCATACAAAAGGAATGCATAGAAGTACTAGGACACCTTTTTCTTTCTTTTAAGTATCTCTCACGCTACTTCCAAAGTATACTGGGCAGGACAATCCCTTAAATTTCAGACTGACTGCAATAAAATTTTTACTTGCCTGACCAAAACTACTTTATTTATGAAATGTGACATTATATTTCATTGAATTTTTCAACAACTACAGATTTTTTCCATTCCCAGGACTAAACACAAGTAATCCTAATGCTGTGGTGGTAGGATTGGCACCAGAACATTTTCATTATCAAATTCTGAATCAAGCATTCCGGTAAGTCTTTAGTTACTTATTTTCATCTTTAATTATTTGTTTATTCATCTGATCATATACTCTCTTCTTCCCTTCTTGAGTTTTTGTCATCTTAGGTTATATATGTTTTTCTTTCTGACCACCTGGATTGTACATAAGGACAGACATCTTCAAGATTGCTTCAAGGTTAACTTCAAGATTGACATAATCAAATAATATTTATTACTATCTTTGTTGTTTTTATTTTTAATGATCAATAGGTTAAAATGTGATGGTCATGGGGATTTTTCTGGTTTATAGAATAAATATTATGGAGCAGAAATTCATAATAAAATTGCAGCTCGTAAAGCTAGCAGTTTTATCTTTTATTATCACTCCTGTGATTCTCTACTGACTATGCTAATCTCTGATGAAAAATTACATCCTGGACTATAGCAACAAAAAGAGTGGGATTTTACTTTCAGTGAGAATCCCGGCTATGGGGAAAATTGACATGTTTGACCACACTTTCAGAACAATTATTTGATGAATTATAGTAGGGTAGTCCAAACTGGGATAGTTGCAACTAGGAGTGAAGAAAACCAGGTTCAGGTAAGTGTCATGACTTGATGGATCATTGACTTTAGGAGGTGAGAACAGTGCATCAAAGAGGACACCCACATTTATGTCTACTGAGCACACGTGAGAGGGAACATTCCCTGTTTGGGTCAGAAGGTAGTCAGTTTAGGTTGGAGCTGTTTGGCCTGTGGGATCTCTCTCTAGAGCTGTTCCAGTGCCTCTTGGTAGAAGTTTGGAAAAAACATATAAAATGTTATAAATCTTCAGTTGTATGTGCAGTTTTCAGTTAAGTACTTTTTGCTACTATTTCCAAAAAAGAAGACTGCATAGGGGTTCTCCTAGAATTTACCTACAAATCTGCTCTAGAGTGAGATTACAACTTTTTCCCTGGGATTTCATTTTTCATCTTGCTTTTTATTGTCAAACCATTGAACAGTATAAGTTACCTTTGAATTTATGAAAAGATAAGTTCAAAATATCGCAGAGAGATGCATAGAACTTGCTTAAATTGTTTTTTTAATTGCTTGAGACATATTTGGTATTTAACTACAAAACACTGTAAAAACATTCTTTCTAGTACAAAGATCTACAAGTCATTCTAACCTGTATTGATATAGAATTAATTTCTTTGTGTATGTGTCCTAGATTCAGCATATTTGTAGGAAACTTTAAAAACTCCCTATAAGATCACACATCAGGCACATTTATTTGCTATTGATCTTGAAAATGACTCTCTTTGTGGACAATGTATTTGGCTAGAAATAGCACCTTTTTTCCCCCTCTGTGCACATTAAGTTTAGATCCTTGGTTAATGGAAACTATAGCCACTTAATACACATAGTCACTGATAGTTAAGCCTTTGTTTAATGAGAGCAAACTTGCTTTTTCTAGTTCCATGGTATCCATTTCATGTGATTATTTCCTGGATATCCACTGCTCTGCCAGATGGCATGAATATGTACTTCAGGCTATATAGTATTAAAATTTGTTTCACCTACTTCAGTTATCCTGGTTTAGCTTCTTGGGGTGGGTTAACTCACATATTCCTTAAGGGAAGTTTATAACTACACCAAAATCAGTTTTCATTTGAAATAGAGAACCTGCCTGTGTATCTTGCTTTTTTTTTTTTTTTTATTATGTCTTACTTCTGAATTAACCCCCTCCAACCTTTTATTCATTTCCTTAACCACAAAATTCAAGGAGAAGGTATTGATTGATTTTAGCTGGTAATTTGGGAGAGACATATTTAATAGGAAATTGAGAGGTCTCTGCCTTAGATGAGTACTAGACTCAGAGTAATAAAAATGTATGTTGACATAATACTGACTTTGTAATTGCTCGGATGCAGTCTAATTAGTACACTTCCCTAACCATATTGATTTTTTTAAACACCACATTTTAAAGCATTACAGTGCACTTATAGGTCAACTCTAATTTCACAAATGCACTTAACAGCTGGGTGGAGAGTTAACAGAAGGATTTTAGGTCTTGCCCTTCTTTGCATATTGATGTCTCCACAGAGATTTTGCCTTCCACCAATGACGACAGCTGTTTGGATTGTAAGTGGCAAATACAGACACATCTCAAATGAACCGCCGATTAGTTAGATTATGATTCAGGTTGATAATGAGAATAAATGTTGAATTAAATCCCATTGCATAGCTGCCTTTAATGCTAGCTTCAGGGGCATATTGCCCTCTGGCAGATCCATCAGCTTTCCACATTACACTTCCTCCTATTTGGGTGGGGGCGTTGTTTTGTTGTGTTGTGTTTTAAAGGGACTGTACTGGCAGGAATGAAGGTGAGTAGGGAGGCAGGAAGAGAGAGATGGAAGAAGCCTTTTTATTTAGTTCACGCTGGTCGTTTTCTCCCCAGACCTGGGATTCCAACCCAGGGGTATGCTGCTTGCTTCTTTTGAGGCAATTGACCCCCTGCTGCCCGGCTAGGTAGGGGGTGCCTTATTTATGGTGTTTGATTGGGTAGCGCTCCCTTCCCATCCCCCATACCTCCGTAATGCAGAGTGCAGTCTCCACAGATATGGCTTAAATATCTGAATGAAATTTGAGAAAACTGAATTTTACAGAATTGATTTGTGGGAAGAATATGAACTAGTTATAAGGAATAGGCATGATTTGAGTTGGGATTCTGTAAAAGTTTCAAACTGTAAGAGCCACTAGTGTCTCTTTTTCCTTTCACCTAGTACTAAAAGATACAAAGAACAATATAGGGAAAACCCATCTATCTATCAACCAGTTTAAGAAATATAAATAATCAAGACATTTGACATCCCCCGGTCTATTCCTCGCTGTTTTTATCAACCAAGACTCCCGAGTAGTCATTTCATAATCAGAAAGCAATCCAGCATAAGCAGAAATCATTTATGTGGTGATAACCTCCTCCCCAAAAATAATTTCTGTACTTCTATAAAGACTTGGTTTTTTTTGAGGAAAGCTACAGGGCAGGAATGACAGTGAGTAAGCATTGTTTACCATTTTCATGCATTTCTTTATTCTTGTAACATTTGTAGGTATTGCTAGACAGTATGTAGAGTTTTATTTTGCATATTTTATACTTTGCATTTATCAATTTGCATTATTCCCGTTATTCATCTATATGAATATTTTTGATTCATTCATTTTCTAATTATCGTACTAGCTTGTAACAAGTTTTTGGATTTTGGGTTTTTTTTTTTCTTCTTTCGACGTTAATTAGAAACTTAAAACTTGAGCATTTTAGTAATGGGTCAATTATAATTTTATTTGATGATCTCTATCAGGAGAAAGTCTACCTGGGCAAGCAGATCACTTGAAATCAGCATAAACAAGATTACAAATATCTAAGTACAAAAAGTATGTCTTCATTGTGAGAAATTCTAATGCTCAAAAAAAAAAAAAAAGTAAATAAAATTACTTGTAATCCTTCCACCTAGCTATTTAACTTGTTTCTATGTACATATGTATTTAGGCAAAAATGAGAATGTATATACATTATGTGGTAACTTGTTTTTTAAAAACCCAACAATATGGCATATCTATTTTTCATGTTCTTAAATATTCTTTTAAAACATGTTTAATTTTCATAGCATATTTATTTCAAGAAGTGGAACAAATTATGTAGCCATGTATTTCCTTTTGTGATTATTTCCAGGATTTAGAAGTTAGTTTTTTAAAAAAACTTTTGTCAGTGTGATTGTTAAATTATATTTGTCTTTCCTTGTTTTTTTTTTTTTTTTTTCCCCCCAGAAGTATTGTTGCTTGATTAAAGAAATTTGGGGGCAGGGGATCTGTATGGAATTGCTTAACCTAGGAAAGGTCAAGGATTTTTCTGATTTTAAGAGCAACTGCTCTCCATCTTCTAGAGCTTATTAAAATATTGTATCTGAATATAAGTCACATCACAACTTTCACATTTAAATGTAGGGGTTGAAGACCACTGAAGAATAATGTCTTAAAGCTTTGTTAATGACTTCTTACCTATGATTGTTATAAAGTACAAGACTCCTCCAAAAGTCTTAAAGATGTGACATGCCTTGCTAACTTAGTGGTTAAGTTCACTGCCCCCAGCTGGCATAGTCCACATACATCCAAGGACCTGGTTTTGCAACTGGAATTGGAAGAGAACAACCAGGATGAACAACTAGATAAAATAAATACTTCTTCCTCCTACCTCTTCCTGCCTGCCTGCTCACCTTCATTCCTGTCTGTAACTTTACTTAAAAAAAAAAAAAAAAAAAAAAAGTGTTTGTAGAACTACAGAAATTAGTTTTCGGGGGAGGAGATTCTTATCACATAAATGGTTTCTGCTTATGTTGTATTGCCTCCTTTTCCCCATCTCATTAAGAAAAAATTAAAATGTTTAATTACTCCAATATATTCAATTCCTTAGAAAGAGAAGAAAAGGGAAAAATCACCAATAAGGCCTCAGTTATTATGTATTTATACAGTAACTTGAATATTTGCTAAGTATATAGAGTCTTGGGCATGAGAAATTTTAGGACAGTGTAACAGAAGGACTCAAATTAGAAATATTCTGTGGGCTTTTTTCTATTTGGAAAGGGCCTACTGCTATGCAGTGTTTTTAATTAAAATCTATACTATAAAAATAAAACACTTTGGGGATAAAAATTGTTTAAGACATAAGAATTTGAGTTATTTAAAGCACTATTAGTATGTGCAGGAAAATGACTTTATATGCCAATTAAAAATCAGAATATAGAATTGAGTATAGTATATGTCACTAGTTTTTGTTTTGTTTTAAATTTGGGGGAGATTCTTTTTATGATTCAGGTAACTTTTGCTCTAAAAATTTGACGTGAATAAGGCTCAAAATATATCCGACTGAATTTTTAAAATTGAAGTACAATATGCATAGTAAGGTACATATACAAATTAGTAGTATAAAATTTTTTACATGGATTTGTGTGTGTGTGTGTGTAACCCCTCTCTGATCAAAACATCAAGCATTTCCAGCACGCTCTAAGGTTCCCTATCGCAGTCAATTCCACTCCTTCAAGGCAGCTACCACTCCGAAGGTCTTTCAGTATTGCCACTTCTTGATCTTCAAATGAATGAAGTCATCCAAGTTGTCGCAGGCAGCTGTGCTTTGATTGTTCTTTGGTTGTATAGTGGTCTGTTGTGTGAATATTGCAGTTTATTTCTTCTACTGTTAATGGACCTTTGGGCTGTTCCCAGATTTGCTGTTCTGAACAAAGCTGCCGGCAGCATTCGTCTACGTCTTTTGAGTGGCATGTTTTCTTTTCTCTTGGGTCTGTTTCTAGAAATGAATTTACTATTAATAGAATAAGTACTTGTTTAGCTTTAGTAGATCTTGCTTAACAGTTTTCCCGAGTTACTCTACCAAGTCATGCTTTTCCTCTAACAGCGAGTGAGAGTTCCAGTTACCGCCCCACCTGCTGGTCACCCTTGCCGGTGTTTGTCCTTGCGGCTGCTCTCTGCGGTACATGGGGGATCTCACTGGCTTTGCCTTCATGTTCGCTGGCTCAAGTGCTCATGGCCTCTGGATAACTTCCTCTGGATGACATTTACATCAGAACAGTAATAGCTAATAGTCTTTGAAAAGTAGGATACATTTTCATTTAATTGGGTGTTTACTTTTTCCTAGCAGTTTTCTCTAGTTTTCAAAGTACGTATCTGATACGTACTGTTGTTAATACTTGTGTTTCATGTTATTTGACATCATTTTAAATGCTATTTTGTTAAATTGCATTTTAATTGCTTGTTACTAATACATATAAATGCAGTTAATATTTCTATGTTAATCTTGTATCTAGTGACCTTACACTTGCTAATTCTACTAATTTATTTGTAGAATCTTTTAGGTTGGATTTTCTGCATAGACAGTTGTGTCATCTACAAGTAATGACAGTATTACTTCTCCCCTACCAGTCTTTATAATTTCTTTTTCTTGCTTTATTACACTGTCTGGTCCTGAAATACAGTACTAAATAAAAGTGGTGACAGTAGAAAGCTTTGTCTTATTTGTGAGTTCAGGAACAGCATTTTCAATATTTTACTACTTCCAGTATTTCTTACTAAGTCGTAAGCTATGTAATTATATTTGTTTTGGCTTTTGACTAGAACCAGAAAAGGCAGGATTGAGTATATCTTAGATCTTTTGCATTTTTTCATTTTTTCTCTTCAAATACGTAGCATTCTCTGAAAATTTCTATTTCACATGGGACATTGAGTCCTTAAAGACTCATTACATTTTTTTCCATAATGGATGAGCGAATTATGGTGCCACTGTGAATTGGAGATATTCTGGGGGTTTCAATTAATTGTTAATGGGACTTGCCTTTGATATGTTTCATGATTTATTGTTTTAATTTGAACTCTTGATAGTTTGTGTTTGATTGGTACTAGTTTTAAATGTATTGACTGATAAGACTTGGATGATCATTTAGTTCGGTGGTTCTTAACCAGGGACAGTTCTGCTCCTCAGGGAATATTTGGCACTATCTAGAGACATTATTTTCATTGTCACAGCTGGTGAAAAAGGAGCGCTATTGGCATCTTAATGGGTGGAAGCCAGGGGTGTATTCTACATTCTACAGTGTACACGACCGCCCCCACATCAGAGCATTTCCAGGCCAATACGTCAGTAGTGCTGAGGTTGAAAAGCCCTAATCTAGTTCAACTCCTTCGTTTGATAAGGAAAAAAGCCCCACAAATGTGAACTGATCTGCCGTTTCTCATTATAAGAACCGTAAATGCTGCGCTTCCTGCATTGATTGATAGAAATGTCGCTGTTGCCATGATAAGGTTTGTGCACTCTGGCTCTGTCCCCCAGAAGGTGGCATTCCCAGTCTCGTGCAGGGGTACAGTGGTTCTCCCATCAGTTCACTGATTCAATAAGTACTTAGTGGGAGGCACCAGGGGCTGGAGGAGTGGGGGGAGTTTAGAAGTAGAAATACAGCGATGAGTAAAACTGATGGATATAGTGGAGATTATATTTCCAAGGACGGCAGACCAAACACAGTTGAGCAGGATTGCATGCTGCGGACAGCGACCGGAAGGAAGACGGGGCGCGAAGAGGAGATTAAATGTGAGGAGGCAGTTTGCTTTAACTAGGGGCATGGGGGTAGCTTCTCTGATGTGCTGGCAGTTCAAGTAAGACAGGACAAAAGAGCAGAGGGCTGCTGTGTGGAAAATACGGGGAGCTGTTTCAGGAGGCGAGAGCACCGCGTGTGTGGGCCGAAGCAGGAGAGTTCAACATTTTTAAGAGTTGAGAAAGGACTACTGTGGTGTGAACACAATCTCAGAAAGGAAAGGTGACAGGAGATGTAGATGGAGGCCAGGTAGGGCAAGACTTACAAGGCCGAGGTAAGGGCTTCGGATTTTACGCTGTTCGGAGTGAAAACTTACTGAAGCAGTTCAAGTAGGGGAGGAACATGCTCTGTCTGTGCCTCTAAAACTCCCACCGTTACCTGAACAGTAGGCTGGATTCAGAGGGAAAAGTAGAAAGCAGGGGGACTAATTCACAAGTTCTGGAGAGCAAGTAAGATGCTTTTGAGATATTTTTATTTTTGTTTTAAATTTAGAATCGAGAATTACTGAGTTTGCTAATGAGTAGGGATGTGGGAAGAAGGAGGCAAGAGGTTGGGTGCTAGGTTTCTGGCTTGACCAGCTGGGTGAATTTATTGAGATGGGAAGACTGGGGAGGGTCACTTGAAGGGGGCCTAGGAAGCTTCTCTTGTTCAGTGCTGGACATGTGAGAAGTGTCTGACAGTCACTTAAGCAGCAGTGTGATTTTATTTTCATCTGCTCTGTCTTGGCTGCAAATGGCAAAAAGTTGATACCTTTCCTAGACAAGTTAGGTTATTTAGAAAGATGGTAGTGTTATTGGAGTGCTGGATTGGTCTTTAGAAGCAGATTCTAGCTCTCCTTGGTGATGCCGTTGATTTCAGCCAATACCTCTAGATGATGTCACTTACAAAGGGGGCATGTTGAATCCTTTGTTCCTTCAGGTCCCTTCCGATATTTTGTGGCTCTGAATTTGTTTCCCGCTAAACTTTTATCTCACTGCTCGCCTCAATGCACTTTTAGTTATACACAGAAACTTTTCGGAAGATTTCCTGCTGATGCATTATTTTTGGTGATAGAAACAACCAACATTTTCTGTCTAGTTAAGTGTAAAAAAACTCACAAATATTGGGGTGTCTTTTTTTATATTAAAAAAAATTTAACTATAAAAGATCTTTCAATCTGTCTCCCTAGTAAACATTTACTTCTGATCTATCCTGAGTATGCCTTGGCTCCTCAAAAACACAGTAAAACTGTGCTGCACAGAGAAGAATGATAGCGGCAGAAACCACTTCCCTGAGAGATGCCTCTCTTTTCCAACCTAGTGTGGCATCAGTTCCCATTTAGAGAAATGTACTGGAACCCACAGTTTCAGCCTTTCCAGGGAAGGCAACTAAAGTACTGCCTGAGAATTAAGTATACACATCAATCAAGCTGATAAGTCTTATCCCCAGTTAATATATAATGAAATATTAACAAAGCCAAATCAAATGAGTTTTTAGTTTAGCTATGTAAGTGGAAAGCAATTTTGAGGTCTGTTGCATAAAGAATTCCAGTTCCGTGGTAGAATAGCAAATAAATGGGTTTGGGGGTGGGGTGACAAGAGGGGAGATAGATAAATCACCCATTATTATCTCATTGCTATCTGCTGTGGTTCTTTAAGGCCAACGAAGTGGCTTTATCAGGTTTCCTAACAGTTGGATTTCAAGATCTGCTTTAAGAAATAAATTGGTGTAAATATTAGTGGATAAATTTGAAGGATCTGTCCTGTGCTGTGAGCAATTTGTAGTAACTAACAACAAGGCTCTATAATAGTCCAGTGTTGGTTTTTACTTAATAAAATATTTAATCATAAATGTCTGAATTCTGCATCTCCCACAGGAAGACATTTCCATGTCCACTGACAAGAATAATTTAGCAGTTTCATAGTTGAGCGCTTAATTACTCATAATTGTGAAGGGTAAGATGTGATGAATTCTTCCTCAATGGACATACTAAATATTTTAACTAAGTAGATGACTTAAAGTAAATTAAGCTAGTGAGATCATTTATTACATTGGTTAAACCCCGCTATTCCATTAGATGATAACGTGTGTGGCATTTCTGCTGTGCTGCTCTGCCGAGAGAGGTGGCAGATTTTTGGCTGGGGGTCGGCAGGTGAGTATTAGGACATTCGTGGAGTGTTTTGGATTTGTCTTGTTTTGCCTGAGTCAGTAATGAGAATCCTTGGCTGTATAGAGACTTTGGTTATCAAATCAACCAGAAGGAACTTTCTGCTCTTCTATTTGATATGAGGACAAAGCAGTGGACTTGACAGAAAAAGCTCTCCCTTCAACCTCGTTGGCATGTTGGTCAGAGAAGAGGGCCTGACCTCCTCTGCTTCCTCCTGGAGCAGAGGGAACAGGTCTCTCAGGAGTTCCGGAGTGTGTCACTGCAGCAACAATTGTGTCGTATCATTAATGGCTCTGAGCCTCCTGCTTACCGTTGGGGAAGCTTGAAACAACTTGTCTCATTAAGTTAAGCTTCTTCCCTTGAGTGTCTTATTTAGCTTTACTTCTCTTAATTCTCTTTCCCTGGTGATTTGGGTAAAGGGTCTGAAACCACTAAAGGTAAAAGGGTGAAGCAATCCCAAATTTAATAATCTATCACCTTTCTTTAGTGTATCCGAGTGTAATTCCCAGCAGTTCTTCGTGGATTCATTAGAAGACAGCGAGTCATTAAAAGTTAATAAAGTATTTGTTTCTGAGTGTGAATAAAACCACTTTATAAGTCTGACATTCTTTCCCAGTCATAAAAGCCTTGCTTTTAGCCAATTTCCATTTTCTCTGTCTCTCTAGGTTACTCCTAGACGGGGCACCTCTGATAGCGATCCACAAAGCCAGGTATTACAAGAGGAAAGATGGCTTAGCCCTGGGGCCTGGACCATTTGTGACTGCGCTGGAGTATGCCACGGACACCAAAGCCACAGTGGTGGGAAAACCAGAGGAAACGTTCTTTTTGGAAGCATTGCGAGGCACTGGCTGTGAACCTGAGGAGGTCGTCATGATAGGAGATGTAAGTAGAAGAGGAATAGTCCGAGACTCTCCCCCGCGTTCTGGGAAGAGCAGACTTTGAAGCGTTGCTTCGAAACTAGCAGATCTGTTACTGATTGGAGTCAGATGGTACTAAGTGCCTATAAAATGGGCTTTCTGTACAGTTTTAGTGGTTTTCTTTTAAAGAACTGAAATTTTGATTACTTTTGACATTTTTCATAGTGTGATGATACACACACATTGCAAAAGATCACTAGAAGCAAGTAAATGTTTTAATGTGTCATTGTGAAGAAAACATATATGCAAATTTAGATATTTTTGACTGTTCTGCAGGGAACAGAATCTACCTAATCTAGCCAAAGAATCTCCCACATGGAGTTTTTTCTTAGTAGGTACTTTATGGAAGGACTTGCCAGTCAGTGTGCAAAGATGGCTAAACATATCAATTGCCTCTGTCCTTTGAGTGGTAGGGCGGACCTGGACCACTGGAGGCCCTAGCTGGTCACCGCTGGCCACGAGCACCTTGTTAGTTTACTCCAGTGTGTTAGATAAGCATTACTTCCTTGGTGTGCCATCGTGGGAGAAGAGTTGGAAAGCATAGTGCCTCATGGAAAGTAGGTGTAGGATGATATTTCAGTTTTCAGTGGTAACGCATTAGAATGGTCTGGTCTGAACATCTCATGGAAAGACTGAGAAACTGAAACCCAGAGGTAAATCCCCATGCCCAAATTCCCACAGCTCACAGGTGACACAGCTGGAAGTAGAATTTGAGGCTCTGTACTCTCTCCACACTCTAGAGCCCTTGCTTTCTTAACTTGTGATGGCACCTAAGCGTCATCTCCTCCTGGTGTTGTCTTCTGCTTCTGTACCCATTCACCTAAAACCAGAGAGGACAATCACTGAATTCATAGTTTTGACACCATCTTTCCAGTCACACCTTGTCCTTTGGGAAATTTTTTATCTGATTTTCCTCAGCAAATGTGTGTTTGAAGAAGTAGTTAGTTGAGCCTGGAAATGTCAGAATTCCTTATCCTGGGAGACAGTGGCATTAGGACAGGAATGGGGGTAAGAAGGGCTTGCGAAAGCAGTGTTCAGCTTCGTGGGGGTCATAACAGAGAATGGCAGGTGTTCCCTCCCTTCTGTTGTTCACTCCGCCCCACCGCCACTCCTGCCCGTCCTCCTCTCCCCATCACTTCTGCAGAGCAAGTTTAGAGGCAGCAGAAGGGATTTAAGTTAGACCTTGAATGAACATTTTGTCATTCTAAGACTCATTTCCAAGGTCTGTTGTTGAATAATATAAGGAACCTTTTCTTCACGCATGGTCTGACATGCAATGGCAAGATTGACTCTTGCTTTCTTCCTGTATCTTGGATTGTTACTGCATTCATTTATCATTCAAGTCACCCAAGTATATTCATTCCAATCTTAAAATTTGTGAAGAGCATCTCACTTTTCACATTGTGATATTATTCCCAAATGTAAAGTGAATGTCTGACAGTCACAGACTCATAAGTAACTGATTTGACTCGGTGCTGCCTGTTAGGGTGTTTGGATGGAGAAAGTCAGTATATCCCATGGGTGGCAGAAAAGCTGTCTTCTGAATCTGGTTCTTGCACTGTCTCAGTTGGATTGTTCACCTTAAAAATTGTCAAATGAATAGAATGCTGTTTTCCCATGATCTGCTTTAAGAGGCGATGGATGTACCTGTGGCAAAAGGAAGAACTGTAACTGCTCTTCATGTCTGGTAACTAGGGTTACTACTGTATTGTACACTTTCTGCCTGTGATGCTTCCTTTTCCAAATGGAATTCTTCCTCAGACTGTTACATGTGAATTCACCCTTGTTTAAACCTTCCTTTGCATTTTAAGAAAACAACATGCAATTACAGTTACCCATAAATCAGAGGTTTTGTCGGCAGGCTAACTGAAGACCCTGGACTGATGGCTCTCTTTATGCTTCTCTAGGATTGCAGAGATGATGTCGGTGGGGCTCAGAACATCGGCATGCGGGGCATCTTAGTAAAAACTGGTATGTGTCTTCTGTACATTCTCTGAAGCTGAATGGCAAAATACACACTTGCTTAAGAAGGCAGTCTTTGCAGAAATGGCTTTCTCTTTCTACACAGAACAAAAATAAAATGGACTTAGAATTACAAGGGAAAAAGGCAGTGCAGGAGGTCCCAACTCTATAAATAAACTAAGATCAGAGGACAGAGGTATTTTAATACTTACCCAGAGATAACCATACACAGTTGATGATTAACATTTGTATGATTTTCTAGATATACAAACCATCACTAGGAATAGACGGAAAGACTTGATTTAGAGTGCTTTGTAAAAATACCTTTCCTTTCGGTGCCGGCTATAAGATAAAGTTGATCCTTCTAGGAACTAAGGAAGTGAATAGCTAAGTGATTTAACACTTTGTGTTAGTGTTTGCATTTTTTAAAAAACACAAGAGAAACTTTTTTCTTACCTTTCACCACTGTTTCCTGTACCAAAATTAGGTATACGCTCTGTGGTCCCTCAAATAGCAAGAAACTTAATGAGGAAGACTCAGCTAATCCCATATTATGACTGTGACATAGTGATTAAGTGTCCTGCGTCCTGGTCTCTGCTCAGCACTGATAAGCTCTGCGAGACTCTGGTCAAGGTTCCTGTTGGGTCCTTTAAGAATGATGGAGCTGGACTGGTTCCTTCTATCACAATGTTATGATTCTGTGCCCCTTTTCTATGTAGAATGTGATTAGAAAAGGTCTTTCAAGGAAAAGAAAGAACAGGCATGAGAGCCATAGCTCTCATAATGGGGTTGAATACTGTCACATTGGGAACTGAGCACCCTGCCCCCCACTACCCCAGTCCTGCCCCCAAGAGCACCCCTGCTGAATTTAGAACTAATAGCGCATGTTTAAGGATGATAACTAGAAGTCTTATCTGGGAGTAGTCATTACTGTTTCTCTTTTTTCAGGAATTACTTAGAGAAAGGAAGCAGTCAGGAATGAAAGCAAGTAGACAGACAGGCAGGGAGAGAAGGAAGAAGCATTTAGCCATTTATTTAGTTGTTCGGGCCACAAACCTGGGTCCTTGGGCTCTACATGGATTACGCCACCCGAGCTGCAGGCTTAACCACTGAGCCACCAGGATGCACCTGTCGTTACATTCCTGAAAGTCAAACAGCAGGTAGATGGTTCCGTAGATGACTCTGTGAGCTCATATAATGGTAGGGAAACTATTTAATAGGCAGCTCATAAAAGAGAAGATTCAAACATTAGGTTACAGAAATGGTGCCACTGGGACATGTTTTAGAGAAAGTACATGTACTTGTGACTCTGGCATTTAAGAAGATGTAGTTGTGGGCGCCCTCGGTCTTCTTTTCTCACCGGCAGTGGTTATGACCGGCCTGTCACGGGCATGCAGTTAGTCTGAGAAGCAAGAGCAAAACACAGGCAAATCCAAGATGCCTAATTAGTAAAGCAACCGGGTCCCTCTCCAGAAAGCAGGCCCATTTGTTTGTAGTGTTGATCTTTGGTCAGGAAAATTCCCGAGTAAGCCCACTGTGAAAGCATGCCGAAAAACCGGCTCCATGGATAAATTTGAATTAGGGCCAGTAAAAAGTGCTAGGTTTCCCAGTGTTGAAAATCATCGTAAAGATTTTGATTTGTAGGAACTAGTAAGTGCTTTATGTGGACTCGAGCAGTTTCGTTAATGTCTAGCACGTGGTACAAGCTCTACATACATTTG
The DNA here is from genome assembly GCA_004363575.1 of Solenodon paradoxus. Taxonomy (NCBI): domain Eukaryota; kingdom Metazoa; phylum Chordata; class Mammalia; order Eulipotyphla; family Solenodontidae; genus Solenodon; species Solenodon paradoxus. Next base: position 270,102 of record RJWH01000982.1, read on the forward strand.
CTCAGTGATATCAATAAAGATTTTTGTTTCATACTAATCAGAATTCATTTCTCTTTAGTATGTAAAACAGTTTCCTCGAAAAGGTGGCTTCTATAGTCTCCCTCCACCCATTTATTCTTGCAGCGAAGCTCAGCGCAGCAGTGAGTGACTCAGACGTGGGTGTGGCCTGCTGCCGCCCACTGGGCCAGCGCGCCAGCCCCTGCCGCGTGCCGCCAGCGCTGGGGCTCTGGGTGCCGAGCTCAGGCGCGCAGACGCCGCTGTGTCCAGTTGGGCTGCGGCACCCCGCTCGCGGGCCAGCCGGAGCCAGACCCTACTTACCCCTGACTGAGAAGCTGCCTCCTTGAGACCGCCGAGTCCCTGTACAGGTGGCTTAGCCGCAGTCGTCATTCCCTTACCTGAGACCCAAAGGAAACCTTGTACAGGAAGGAGCTTATACTTAGCCGGATTTGGGGAAAAACTAGCAGTAGACTTCGATGCATGAGCCATAGTGCAGGGCGGTTTCTGATGGACACTGAGGTGAGCGAGGTGTCTTCCTTACCGTTGCCGGATGCGGGCTCCTTCCAGTAAGAGTTCACGGGCACACAGGCAGCTGCTTCACCGCAGTGCAAAGATATGGACCAGGAGTTTGTTTTTCGGGCTTTGTACTCTCTCAGTAGGGACTTAAAGAGGTGGTTGTAGAAAACAGTGAGTCTGGATTTAGGCAGAGAATACTGGAAAATACAGAATGGTAGCAGAAACCACAGAAAAAAAGGATGAGGGAGCAGGAAGAAAGGGAAGCGCAGAAGTAACCTGGGATAAGGCTCACTGGCCTGTTCTCCAAGGCCTCTGTGAAGCAGTCTTCTGCCAGCCCCCTTCCCTGCCTTTACTTCCCTCCATTCCCTGCCTCCCCTCCCTGCCTTCTGTTCCCTCCCCCCTCCCTTCCTTTCCTTCTGTTCCCTCCCCCGCTTCCCCTCACTTCCCTCCCCTCCCTTCCTTTTCTTCCCTCCTCCCCTCCTCCCCCCACTTCCCTTCCTTCCCTCCCCTCCCTTCCTTCTCTTCCCTCCCCTCCCTTCCTTCTCTTCCCTCCTCCCCTGCTTCCCCTCCCTTCCCTCCGTGCTTAAACAGAAATGAGTGGCATGTTGGCCACGTGCTAGTCATTACTTCAGGTGCTGGGAATACGTTGGGGAATGTAACATAGTCCCTACTCAGAGAGCTTATAGTTTTCAGTGTGAGACAAACATTAAACACATACATATAGATATATAATTACACATAGTTTTCAGTGTTGTGGAGGCAAAGTTCAGGGTACTAGGGGAACAACAGGAAGGGGATCTAATGTGTGTGGTTAGGTGGGGTGCGACCTGAGGTCGGCAGATTGAGAAGTTTCAGGTTAGGGAGCGGCAGGCGTGCAGGTGCGGGACTGCAGCAGTGAGGGCCGCTCCCACTCAGGTTAGCTGGCTGCGGGGGCACGACCAAGGGCCTGGGAGGCGGCAATAGAGAATTTGGATTCTTCCCAATGGGGCATTGGGACTCATTAAGGGTGTTTAAATAGAGACCATGCCCTACACTGTGGGGGCGTTACAGTGCTGGATCCATAGCCGGCAGAGCTAGATGGCTGGCCCACTGCCCATGGTGCCCTGCGTGCAGTGCAGCCTCTTCTGCCTGGCCCAGGCCTGGGAACATCCATCACGCTCTCCCTTCCCACCCCCAGGCAGTCTCATTTGCCAGGCTTGTGGGGTCCCTGTGACAGGGAGCAGTGCTTGCTATTTCCAGTCACCCTCAGGAGCTGACAAGTCCTCTGCCCTCTGGGTCGGAGCTTCCATTTAAAAGCATTGATTTAATCACCATTCCTCTCTTTATGGCTGGTGGGTGAAGAAAATTATTTCATCAGCTGCATAGATTTGAAGGCAACTTTAGTGGTCAGGTGACCCAGTACCTAGGACTGTCCTTTGTGACAGCCCAGAGGACCTGGGAGAATATGGAATGTGCCCTTTCTCAGAATTGCCTCGTTGCATCCTGAAACCTCACTGGAAGGTGCTTTGGGTGAAGCGGAGACCCTGATTTTCTAGAATTGTGGGGGCAATTGCATGGTGGCCCAGATACTCCCAGGTGTGATTTCAGTGGCACTCTCACAATCACCTTTGTTCACAGGCTTTGCTTTCATTTCAGGGAAATACCGAGAGGCAGATGAAGGAAAAATTCATCCACCTCCTTACTTAACTTGTGACAGCTTCCCTCGTGCTGTGGACCACATTCTGCAGCATCTGCTGTGAGCCATTCTGTGAATCGGAAGCAACTTGAAACTCAGCTTTTCATCGCCTGGAATGAATCCCTCACATCTCAGTGCCAGCCTAGACAGATGCCTCCCACTCAGTGCTAATCATAGTGACCCTCTCCTGCCATCTGTCCCTGGGACTGGGCGGTATTGAATTGCGGCCAGCCACTAAACCTTGCTAATCCCTTTTGTTTTCTTTTTTTAAAGGAGATGAGATGCAAAGAAAGGGAAAGCTAAGATTTTATGCCATTCCTTTTAAAATATTCATCAGGTTAGGCTGGGTGGGGAGGGAGAACCCACTGCAAAAAGTCGTATTCTCCGCCATCTTCTCATGGTAATTGAGGGGGAGTGAGAGGATTCAGATTGTAAGAAAAGTTGAATGATGTTTTTTAAAATATGAAGTAATGCACTGACAGGTGCATTAGGCTATCATTTTAACATTGAGTTCAACTGAATCCATCAGTAAGTACCAAGTGGAGTACAAGATAGAAGGTGCAAAATCAACTGTCCTTTAGCCCAAGTGATGGAGTGAATTTGCTTTAATTAGTGTTGAAAACTAATTATCTACTTTGTTATTCCCAGAATGGGTGACTTCTTTTTCTGTTCATTAGCCAGAGATGACTGATTTAAATTTAGGACCTGATTTTAATTTAAAATAATATTTCCATTAATAACCTATTCATTGCAGATACCTATTATACTGTGTAACAGTTGTTTTGGAAATTTTATGTAAAATTAAAACTATCAGTATTTTACAGATGTTTTAATTAGACATTGTTATTAACAGGAACAGTGCAGAAACGAAAATCAAGCCTGTAATGTCTTATAGACCATGCATTTTTGAAGTTAGTGTCCACTAGGGTCCTATTAACTGTACATTTGCAAGATTTCATTATTTTTGCCTCTGACACTTTGGGAAAAATCTTTTAGAAGCTATTGGGACAGATTCAAGCTTTTATGTACTTGGTTACTACAGCTGTAAAATGAAATCTCTTCTTGTAGCATGGATGATTCTTCTCATGGTAAACCTACCAAAATGAAGGGGACTGAGTAGGTAATGATTTTCCTAGTGCATTTGCATATGGTGATAATCCGGGGCCCTTGCACTTGTTTTACAGGGCTCTTGGGCATGGCATTATTAGCATGTAATTGTGCATCCTTGTAGTATTCACCTTATTGAAGACACATGATGTTAATGAGCTGCGGGTTTTGATGCTTGTTTAGAGATCAGCTTGGTCTTGGGCGGGAGGGAGCAAAACTAAATAAATGGCAGCTCCCTTTCCTTTCATCAGTTTGGTGAGCACTCTGTTCTTTGCAGATGCCCCAGCTTAAGATCTAAGCATCCTGGAGTGCAAAAGACCCACCCCAGATTGGAAGACTGAGAGAGGCAGAGAGCATTGATTTGGGAATGTGCCAGCCAGCACCACACGAGCTCTGTGACCTGGCAAGTAACCTAGCCTCTCCGGCCTCCCTTTTCCTCACCTGTAAAATGTAGGTAACAATAGTGCCCACCACGCTGGCTTGTTGTGAGGGTTATAATGCATTACCCTTATATTAAATACATAAGAGTAGAATCCAAAAAATGCTAAGTACTGTGCAAATGTTGCAAGACTCTCCTCACTGAGCAATCTGAAAGGGTTTATAGAATTCATCTTTAGTCAGTTCACATAAAGAAAGTCTTCCTGTGGATTGAAAGACATGCTATTCCATTTAAACTTCCTCAGGGCAAAGACACTGGGAGAGAAGCTCAGCATGCAGGTAGAGGGCCCTGTTTGGTACCTGGTGGATGGGCTACATTTAACTTGGGCTTGTTACCTGGGCACCCCATTCACTGATTCCTTGGCACACACATTATCAAGTGTTTGAGAGTTGCTGTGTGCCATGCTAGGAAATAAGCATGTAAGAAAAGGATTTTGCCTTGAGGCCCCTTACTAGCTGAAGAACTCAGGATGTTATGAATACTCCAGTGTTCCTCTTTTTAATGTCCTTACCTAGGCATTACATGCCTGTGTGGCGCCTGTTAAGTTATACTTAGAGCTTCACGTCTCTTCTCCCCACTAGAAAGGACTGCGTTTCTTTGTATATCTCTGTTGTTACACAGCTAGGCACTCAGATAGTTACTGAACCAATAAAACTAGCTGTAAATATTACAGGAATTTAATGCTAGTGGGTATAGCCATGGGTAGGGAGGAGAAAGTATGTTTCATTTAGATTTGTCTCCCATAGGGGAGCCCCATTAATACTTGGAAATAATAGATCCGATGCTCTGGAGACAACTAAAGCAAAAAGTGTAGGCATCATTGATGGGTCCAGAATTAAGTAGAGTGACAAGAATGGGTGAGATCACCTGAGTTTAATGGATCCAGCCAAAAGAAAAGGCTTCTCTACTTCCCTCCATTCTAGTTTGGCACTGAGGGTGTTTCAGTTCATGGCTGAATATTTTATTTACTTAGCAAACGTCATCTAGGGTTTGCTAACTGCACAGTGAGTTTCATGAGGATAGGTAAAATCTTGTTTTTATCCAGATGACTGTAAACATTCTCAGCTCAGCTGATTAGTCTGTCTTGCGCCTCATGGAATCAACTGAATAACTGAAGTATTTAAAGGGCTCCATTTTCCACAACCCCCCACCCCCCACCCGTGATCACAACAGTGAGCATGTCCGTTTTACGCTAATCCTCTCCTGGATCCATAAAAGGGACGAAGTGACCTCTTAGGACTAAACGGAGGATTAGAGGACACCCACTGTGGGGCAATGGCTGTCGAGGTCCTACTGTGAGTTGGTGCATGCCAGGTGGTGAGCAGCAAGACGCCTGTCCAGGGGAGGGGACAGCAGGGCTTCCACCCGGTCCATCGGTAGTTGTGCAGTAGCCCTGCCCACCTGCCGTTCAGCGTCTCAGAGCTGACCTGGCCTGCCTCGCTCAGGTGACAGCCCCATCAGACACCTGCAGGCGTCAGAAATTCCCTTTGAGTGATGGTGGTGTCACCTCCCCCTTAAGCCCACGTTTAAAGCTGATGGTAGCACGTTTTACGGGGAAGAACAAACCTGCAGGCTGTGTTCCGTGGGTTTGGATCAACTTGTTTATGAAGGATGCGACTTAAGTTCTTGGGCACTTATAATAAAAACTTAAACTGTACCACCTGTTTCAGTAACACTGCCTTAGCAGTAAAACCCCTTTTTCATCCTAGCAGTGGTTTCCATAGAGCCACGTTTCCGTTGGGAGTCTTTGACATAATTCACGTATGTGTAAGTCCTCTCAGAGAAGAGCTCGTGTGCAGTGAGCAGAGGGCTCTGGATCAGTAATCACAATGTCTAGTCTGTAAAGCAGAGTGCTCAGACGGTCTGGTCTGTGCCATTTGTTAAATTACATACATATACACACAATACATATATACACATTTTTATTTTTTTAAAGGAAAGGTGCAGGAGGAATGAACGTGAGTAGAGGCAAATAGGAAGAGAGAGGAAGAAACATTTTGTTTCATTCAGTGGCTCATCTTGTCGTCCCCAACCCCCGGCCCCAGGTCTCAAACCTGGGTCCTTGGGATGCATGTGAACTACGTTGGGTGGCCTTATCTGCTAGGCCACCAGGGTGCGCTCTGGCCTTTACCACCTTAAAGAATATTTCATCCATTCAGTGGCAGTGGAAACTACTGCACCCACAGTGCTAACATTTGAGTAGACTAAAGAGATATGTTTCCCAACTACCTAATACAGGAGAGATACTGGTAAGTGATGAAGAAGAAGAAAGCAAATAAGACTGAGGCACTAAGTAGCGAAGATATGATGTGTATGAGGCAGCGTGGAGAAGCAAGGAATTGCTTAAAAGCTGGTAAAGCAGATGGTCGGAGCGCAAGAAGCCCTCCCCGTCCTGAGCGGCCAGATGAGCACCCCTAGCAAAAGCGGGAGCGCGGAGGCCTACTCTTTGGAAAAGTACAACTGTGAGCGTTAAGGCCAGTGCGCATGGTGTGGGCCAGTGCAGCGCTGACAACTAGGATACGGTACAAGCCAGCTTATTCTACCACTGTTCTCTGGTTTCTTCCCACTAGGACACGGGTCAGAGAGCATGAGTGTGGAACTGAAAGTTTATTTGATAAGTTTAGCCGCTTGGAAAATAATACTGATGGCAGACAGACCTGAAAATGTGTTACCAAAAAATGAAATACATACTTAAGCAAAAGAGAAAACAAGGCAACGAATCCAGGAAGGACAAGATCACAAGAAAAGGAGCAAGTGTAATCCTGCTTCAGTAGCTGACTCCGCAGGGACTGTTCTGAAAACATCTCAGTAGGCAAAACTGTTGTCCAAGTGAATCTGGTCTGTTCCAGCCATGATGTTCTTTCCCACTTACACAAATAAACCCGGCAGCCTCTGCGGCTGTCTTTGTGGCCAGGCGGGGCTCAGTACGACTTCAGACAGACTCGAACTCTCTTTGCCAAGCTGCGTATCTCTGAGTCAGATTCTTTGCAGAAGGCTTGGTATGAGCCAGCACATCCAGAACGTCGGCCGTGGTCACTGTGTCCAGCTGGAGAGCAGGGAAGCTGCTGCTCTCTAGAAAAAACGACAGTCGCGGCGCAACCATCGACCCAGAGTGATCAATGCCCTGGAAATGCTAATAGACCTTCTTTCAAGACAATGCATAATGCAGCATTCTTAATGGTTAATGCAGCAAAAGGCAAGATTAAAGAGGGCTGGGGAAGCAGTTCTTAATGTGCAACTCAGGTCCTGAAACTCAGACCGAAAAGATGTGACTTAAATGTATCATTATCCAAGTATTATTTAATATTTATACAGTGCCTCCAATGGATGCAGCCCAGCATTATAGTGCGCCAGAGAAACAGAAGCCTGAGCCTTAAGGAGTGTGTCATCTGGGGGCAAAGTTGATCCAAAAGAAAACACCAGAAGAGCAGTGAGCTGAGGACACCAGGGATGGTCTGACCAAAGGACAGGAGCAAGTGTAAGAACCAAGAACAGGAGCGAGGCTCCACCTGCTGGTGGAAGCTGGGTTCTCACAGTCTCCCTGCGCTTCGCCATGATCCTGTGCATACCTGGCTGGTGCTTTTCAAGGGCCTTGAAGATCTTCCTCACAGGCCTCATGGCTGCCTCCCTGCAGACCAGCTTAATGTCTGAGCCCGAGTAGCCCTCAGTCTCCTGAAACAACCAGAAAGCCAGACTGGTCAGCAGGCAGAACAGCCCCGGGGGTCAATCTTACAGGGAGGCGCTGGTCAGTCCCTCTTGAGATTCTGTGTCTGTCCCTCGTGAGCAGTATACACAGGTTCCCAGTTAAATAATGCATGCGAAAGACAGGCCCTTCACGTGTTTCAACAACCTAAGAAGCTGGTAATAAGCAATGTCCTAGTGCCATCCCAATGCAGGACGTTCACTCGCTGATACAGAGCTGGACTGCCAAAGGTAAGCCTGATGGGACCCTTGAGCCCAAATCCAAGGATCCTCAAGTTTTGTAGGCACCTTGATTCTTACAACACCTGCCCTGAAGAACCTCAAAGGACATTATGTTCAAGTGTCCACTGAGAGGAGACAGCCATACCTGTGACGGTGGGGTAAGAGACTTGAACCCTGAGCATTTCCACTTGTGAAGGAATTACATTTAATCATCACAGTGATCCTTTGTGGCTTATCTGTTACCCACTTTACAGATGAAGAAGCTAAGGCTCCAAGAGTAAGTGGCTGCCCTGAGGTCACACAGCTGATAAACACCTGGCCAGGATTTGACCATCGGTTCTCTGGAATCAAAACCCTCTGCTGTTTCCACCACATCACATTGTTTCTGCGTAAATGTTTCAAGGTGACAGAGTTCATTCATGAAAGAGAAGCCCATTACAAATCTGGGCAGCTTAGGTCTTTTCTATGTTTTTCAAGGAAGAGGCCCCAAACAGCTCAGGAGAAGACTGCTTAGGAGTTTGGCCTGTGGCGGCCGCGGGGCCTGCAGTGGCTCCCTCCGGGCTGTACCTGGCTCAGCACTCTGTACTCCAGCTCCGTGCGCAGCTCCAGGGATCTGCTTTTGCTCACCGGGGGCAGCCAGTGGTGGATCATTGCTTGTCTGGCCTCCGGGCTGGGGAGATCAACCAGAATCCTCTTCTCCAGGCGGCGTAACATGGCACAGTCCAGCTCCCTGAAATCACACCGAGACCAGGGACTGGTTGTATAGTAAACTCTCTTAAGCAACAACTATACTTTAAGAACAACTTAACATTGTGGGAAGCAGTTCTGCATTTTAACTATTACTCTACAGCTACGCCTGAGTGGATAAGGACAATTACTTGTTTGGGAGACTTGGTTTAAAAAAAAAATACATTCCCAGAATACCTCATGTAAAGGAGGTAATGGTTTTAGATGATTTCATTTGGGGGAAAAAAATCCCAACTAACAACAACCAACCAAAAATGAATGTTCCCATTGCAGTTGTAACAAATTATTCAGTCTGATCATGCCATTGAGTAAGTTACGCCTGACAATAACTTGGGCACTCTGGGAGGTACAGTAATACTTCCAAAACTCTCATCCGTCCTGGGGTGAATGACTCTCTCTCCATTTCTCTGGTGAACTCAGAACGCATGCTCCTAGCACACCCAATGCGAATGGCCCTTTGAAGTGCTCACCCTGCTCCTTCCAAAAATTCAGGCCATGTTTATGCAACTTTGCATTAGGCTATTTCCCTAAATTTCTTAATATAAGCTTTTGAAACAAAAATATTAAAATTGAGCATTCATATACCTACCATCTTGATTTAACAACCTTTAACATTTTAACCATATCTGCTTCATACCTATTCTAACAAAATTATTTCAAAGTAAATCGCATCAAGAAACCCCACCCTATGTGCTTCAGCAAGCGTCCAAAAGAAAGGACTTACGTAGCTGTAATGCCATTAGGACCCCTACCAGAATTGGCCCTGAGTGCATAATACATCCAATGCTCAGTCCATATTCAAATCTCTCCAGTCATCCCCAACACATCTTTTATAGTTTTTCTAACTAAAATTCAATCTAGGACCATGTTTCCCATAGGATTAAATCCTTAAATCTCTTTTTTTAATCTAGACCAGTCTCCTTACCTTAGCACCTTTTTGAAAAGGTGAAACAAGTTGGACAATGTCCCACATTAAAGATTACTCCTGGTTTCATGTAAGTGATTTCTCTCTTTTGTCCTCTAAGAAATTAGATCTAAAAGCCTAATGAGAAGCAGGGCAAACTTTGTTGGCAAGTGGTGTTTCATAGGTAACAGGTTTCCATGCCCATTACATCAGGATCCATATACTGGTGTGAATCACTATTAGTGACGTGGTATGTCGTTGCTGGGATCATCTGGTAAGTGAAGATCTCGCCATTGTAAAGGAAACATCTCTGTGATAGTAAGTTTAATACCTGGCACCATGCGACCACCCAGTTCCCTGTCTCTCTCTCAATGAGTGGTTTTAGCATCTGCTAATGATCTTTGCATCAATTCTTTCAGGAGACTTCACAAAAACTGATTTTTTTAAAAAAGTTTTTTTTTTTTTTAAATTTTTACACATTAAAATAAACTCACGTGTATAGGTTCCCCATTCCTCATATACTTGTCAGCACACCCCGCCCTCCACCAAATCACCAAGTGTTCTTCACCATTGTCCAGTGGATTCTGCCACCATAAAGTTCATATCAGAGGTATTATCTAGAATTATGAGCTTTGACTCATTACTGGGGTTCTTTGGTTTCTTGAATTACCATTCTTATCAATAGGTCATAATGAGTGTGATTCTGTAAACTCTTCATATGTTAAAATTGCAAGCTCCTAGAGGAAAAGGAAACATTTATTTGATTTTCTAGTATAGAATTTAGGAAATGCACGTGTTTGGTTTCGGCTTAACTATTGATAAGAGGAACTAAAACATCACCAGTTAGTTCTCATTCATAAAAACACTGACAATTCCCAAAGTGCCCTCCCATTTTTCTTCCTCATTCGTTTTAAATGAAAACACCTATCTAGGGAGCATATCTGAATCCTAACTTGGAATGACCAGCTTTCTTTAAAGAGTGTTATCTTTACCTAGTATTTCTCTAGTCCTGAGTCCTGTGGTACCAGACTGGCAATAATAATAACCAATTTCTTTCTTTTTTTAGGAAAGGTGCAGGCAGGATTGAAGGCAAGTAGGCAGGCAGGAAGAGAGATGAAGAAGAATCTTTTTTATTTAGTTCACACCATTTGTTTCCCCCGGACCCGGGACTTCAACCCAGGGGTATGAGGCTTGTCCCTTTAGAGGCAGCTGGCCCAACTGCTGCTCTATCAGGGCACCCCATGAAAACCTCTTCCTTTCTTGATTGACTTTGCTCTTTATCATCCTCATCTTACAACAGAAACTCCACCTCTTCCCACGCACATCCATTTCCCCTTTCAATGCCAGCATTTGCAGTCAAGACGAAGGATCAAGGATAAGAAAAAAAATGAAACTGGTTCACAGCAGAACTTGACCAGCACACCAACTGATGACACTTTAGTTTTGGCGTTCACACCTCAACAATGAAGCCATCTCTTGATTCGCTGGTACCAATACCGGCCAGCTCAGTATTTTGAATGACATCCCTGCACACAGCAACAAAGATATATGGTCCATACCTAAGAATGCTCCCACAGAAGGCTGTCTTGGTCACCAAAGTTGAAATAAAACTTTATTGTTGATGAACTTAAAATTAACTAATTCACGTAATGATGAGGAACACGATTCTCTGCTTCTTCCCGAAACAACACAGAAGGCTTGCTTTCATAACCCAAGAAGAACAAAGAACAGATTTTCTAGCAACAACAGTGTTAAAGATGGAAAGTCAAATAATGAATAAGAGTTACTTCAAAGATCCTTGAAGCCGCTTTTCTGAAACAGCAATAAAGAAAACTAAGAAACCATCTGATTTCAACAGCAGAAACCCTGAAAGATTTGGAATGGGCCGTGTCTCTTGCCTTTACAAGTGAGGGTGAAGGTGGCTTGAAAACCCGAGGAGTGGTTGAAAGTTTGTACAAAAACTAGTTTTCTTCCATAATCTTAAACTTAGACTCTGACTGGCAAAAAAAAAAAAAAAAAAGAAAAAAAGGTACTTTGAATTCTCCAAAACAATAGCCAAAAAAAATCCCCATCCACATGGAGCCTACAGTGGACAAGGCCCTCTTACAGACACAGAGCTCCCATGAGTTTTGTCTTGTTTTTAGTGTTTCATCTACATGAGCAGGAAGGAGACCTAGCTCTGTGGAAAGCCTCTGACAAAGATCCTAACAAGTACAGGAAGGGAAAAAGACTTTTGAAGTAAACAGAATCCTGTGAGGAGATGACTTCAATGCATTAATATTCTCAAAGGAATAAAAAACTAGCCATGAGACAAGAACAGGCTGTCACTTAAAAAGAATGTTTGGGGAAAAACAATGAGACAAGAACAGGCTGTCACTTAAAAAGAATGTTTGGAGAAAAACAACTACTTGTTAAGTACAAGATATGATAAAAAGAAATGAACACAATGGAAAGTTTAGAAGATAAAGCTGAGAAAACCTTGCAGAGTAGGACAAGAGAGAAATTGAAAAGGAGGGGAAAATACTTTGAAAAAGAAAACCAGAAGAACGAACATACAAATAATAGGAGCTCCAGAAAAAGAAGAGAAAAACAGGAGGAGGTCATCAATGAATGAATGAACTGGAAACTGCAGAACTCTAGAAAATGATTAGTTATATTTGAAATACTCATAAAGAGTTAATGGTTAAATAGCACTAAGTACAGGCATAGTTTTAAACATTTTGAGATCATCATTTAATTCTCACAAGAATCCTATGTGGTAGGTACTACTCTTACCTCCACTTTAAGGTGAGGGAGCTGGCACAGGCTGGGTAACTTGCCTGAGGACCAGAAACAGTGAACAGTGGCATTGTGTGTGTACACCCAGCCAGTGCCTTCTGGAGCCTGTTTTAGTGCCTCGTCCGACACTAGCACAGTCATTGCAAGTAGACACCCAAGTTGCAGTGTGAAATTTCAGTACCTGGAGAACAAAGGGGATCACAGCTTCTGGAGAAAGGGGGGAAAATGTTGCCTTCAGTGGATTAAGAAAATACAGCAATGCCTTCGATATTCTGAGGAAAAATAATTTCCAGTGTAGAAATCGCTATCTTGATCAAATCATCAATTAAGTTGGAAGAGAATGATATTTGTCAACATGATGGCTTTCCAGCCAAGATGCAGGCCAGGTTATGCCCTGGTTAAGGACATGGGTTCAACACCAGGACCCTAAGAAGGGGGATTTTTTTTTTTTTTTTTTTTCAACATACAAAGCCAAAATAACTTAGCTCCCACTTACCCTTTATCAGGAAGGTACTGGGAGACCAAAGAAAGAGAGCAAGCCAAACCAGAAGACCACTTGGGCTCCAAGAAACAAAAAGTCTGACACAGTTCTCCAGGATGATGAAGTGAGGTTCCAGGCCTCTAGCCACTGAGTGAGGACAGGTCAGCTGAGAGCTAAGAGGCTTGGAAGAGGTATCTCTGAGAAGGTGAAACTGACGGAAAACCTGCTGTGTGTAAACGAGTCTGGGGTTGATCTCCATGGCAGAGCGTTGTGGCTACATGAGTGGGTGGTGGTGATTGGGCGATTTGAGGAGGAGACTGTAGGTGGGCGAAATGTGGGAGGAGAGCAGGGAGGACAGCATCTTCTAATAGAGAAAATAAACCTTTAAACTCACATTTTAGGAATTCAGTTCAGCAATAGTTACCACCTACCAAGTACAGTGTCACTGCTAAGCCTCCAAAATACAGAAACAAAACAAAAACTCCACACTTCTGAGTAATAAAGGCAATTTACAGTGAAGTCTGGGCCTTGGGCTGCAGGAACGTTGGGCCTGTAAACTTCAAAGAGGAAATAAGACTTGAGATCAGGCTGAAAACCAGGAAGGGAGAGAGAATACGCTAAAGAAATGACAGAGCTGGGGGCAATGGGCAGGTCCTGTGGACTGGCTGCCCCTCCTGTAAAGGTAGCACTGCGGCAGGAGGTCTCGTCTGTAGGAGCCCCTTCTGGGTCACCCCGTCCCACCCTCCGTGACTCCTTATTGAAAAGACGACCAGGGCCCCCAGAATGCCCCGGGGAAACAGTCTTGCAGAGGGAGGTGGGAAAGCAATCCTTCACTATGGATGTCCGTATTGATCCATTAATGCCCTAAAGCAAGAGATTTACCTCAAAACTGCTTGTGGGCACAAAATAAGTGCAACTCTCTGACAGTCAGGCCTGATGGATGCACTTTTAATGACATCAATAATAATATAATCATACAAGGGAGGAAACAGGACAAATGGAATGTACCCAGGAATCACTCTTTATGCCAATATATTTATATGAAAAAATTTAACCTGATGTAACCAGAAAACACTCCCTCTAGCTCCATCATTTTGATTTTTAAACCTGGTTATCTTGTTTGATGTCTCCTTTATTTTGGTTATTTGGGACTTCCATCAACTCAAAACTCAAAAACAACCCGAGGAGTGACATGGGACGCATCAAAGGCTTACTGACCTCAGGATCTGGCCACCAACCTACGTCCACAGCTATACAACGGTGGCAGCAGCGCAGGCGGCCTGGACAATGTGTGTGGCCTTTAAGGTCTCACACCCGAGTACCTGGGCTCCTGGGCCAAACCTCAAGGCCTTCCCGAGCCCCTTGGCTTATTGAACAGTGTGGTTCTTGGGACATAGATCATTCCAAGTTTCACAGAACTTGAAAACAAAACAGTTCTAGTTTGTTCATTCAGCTGTTAAAACATTCATTTCAAACTATCTTGGTATAGTCAGAGAAAAGCTACCTTCAGTTTTGTAAGCAAAGTTGTTGGGTTTGTTTTTTTTTTAAGTATTTTATTGATTCTATTTAGTTGTTTATCTTGGTCGTTTTCCCCAGGCCCAGGTCTTGAACCTGGGACCCTGGCATGTATGTGGATTACAACTCTGGTGAACTAACCCACTAGGCCACCTGGGCGCACCTGTAAGCGAAGTCTTTGTGGTATGTCCATAGCAGCATGAAGTGAGCACCGCAGTGTCCTTGAAGAACAGATTAAGGAACTGCAGGACTTGGTAGATGATGGGAGCCAATAAAAGCAGCATAAAAGGTTACTTCATCTCCCACAGTGAGTCTTGCATAAGCTGACTCTTCCCTGCATGTCCCATCAAGCTCAAGTAGTCTGTTCTCTGAATCCGCCTTGTGCCTCCTAGTTGAACTGCGTTGTGTGGCTGTTTTCTTCACGTGGAACTTCCACTTTGCCTACCAAGAGCCAAGTCAATTTTACAAGTCCAGTTCAAGAGCACTCTGCCCCATAAAACTTCATTTTAGTTTAAGTATCTGTCATCAGAAACTGCTTCTTGGTACCAGAACTTTAGTGGTAGGTGTGGTGTGATATATACATGAACTGAAGTATGAAAATTACTCCTGAAACATATATATAGCTTTGTAAGTCAATGGTAAACGAGTCCAACTGAAAAAACAAAATAGCAAACAACAACAAAAAAAATGGCCTTGTTATTGTCTGTACCAGTCACATATCCTCATTTCATAGTTACTTGTGTTTATATCTTATCCACTGTCCCATCAGGAAGCTAGATGTCAGAGACCAAGGATCACAGACCACACATCTAGGATTCCCCTCCCTCCATTCGCATAGAATACTTACAAAAGGTGCTCAATAAATACTGCTTGGATGAATGAATGAACTATTGGTGCAGGGCTACTGACTTTATTTTAGAAGAACTGCTTCCCTAAAACCCAGTATTTATTTGTGAAGGTGAATGTGCTTTGTTGAAAATTTGCTTTTTTTTTTTTTTAAGTAAAGGTAAAGGTAGGAATGAAGGTGAGTAGGCAAACGGAAAGGAAGGCAGAGAGACGAGGAGGAAGAGCTTTATCTATTTTTCATTTAGTTGTGCACATGTGTTATTTACCCAGGCCCCGATCTCGAACTCAGAACCTTCAATGTATGTGGGACTCCTCCCAGGTGTACTAGACCACTAGGCCACCAGGGCCCACTAAAAATTTGCATTTTGTAATCATCATTCATTCTAATAAATAGAGAATATCCTCATCTACCCAGGTCACGGGAATAAAACATCCCGTTTCCATATGTCATGAAGATAATGGAAGCAGAGGTTTTAGGGGATGACTTATCCTACTCCCTTGGCTGAGCAGTGCAATTGAAGAAGAGTTGAAAGATGTGGTCACCATGTGGGTCAATCATCTCTGCAGATGCCAGTTGTCGTTCTGAGACATGAGCTCACAAGCATGAGACCAAGGGACCCAGCAGGAGAGAGTGGAGTAACCGGTCTGTTTACATCCCACTAATGTTCAGGTGAAGGGCAGCATTTCTTTAGATTAAAAAATGAAATGTACTTCTCATTACTACAATATTAACAAAGAAGATAGATTCCCATCACTCTTGCCAGAAAATATGCTACCAATAATTTGGAGGCAAAAAATGAGAAAGTTCTATTTCAAGAAAATGATGAACTAGATACCCAGAAATCTCTTATGATAAGTCCCCTTAAAAAAGCTCGATGAATTACAGGAAACAGGTTTTGAATTCTTAACAAATGAGCCCACAAGGAAGCAGTGCCAGAATTCTCGAGGACTGGAAATGAAGGGGAAGCAAAAAGTGAAGACTGGGCAATTGAAGCTGAAGCTGTGATTGATTCGGACGTGAAAGCCTGCATGAGGGGTAGCATAAAAGGCTTGGGCCCATTCTAGATGGGACGTGGAAGAAGGCCCCTTACATTAGGTAAAAAAAGCAGAGGCTTCCACATCCTCTACGAAAGGGTGGATTAGAAAACTCACCCCACTATCAAGGGAAGGAACCAAGAAAATGTCCTCTCTTTGGGGTGGGAAAGTCTTTACCGATAATTCAGAGCCACAGCCCTATCCTCATTGGTGAGGTTCGACAAACCCCAAGCGGAGAAATGCTCTCTGGAGAAACACGCACATGCAAGACCCCCACAGACAGAACCCTTGTGAAATGTTAGCGTGCATCTAAAATTAGGAGACATAACAAACCACCATGAATGAGTCAGCAGCAAAAAGTAACAATTAGAACCCACTACGGTAGAGCAGAAAATGTGCTTAAGATGCATGAAGAAGAAAAAGGAATCAAAACTAGGAGCAAGAGACCGCTTCTGGCCAAGATCAAGAAGTCTACTCCTCTCTAGTCCACTGTCTTATCAACAGATATCCCTGGGTAGGATACAAGGAGCAAACCCAGGGAGACACTGAAAGGTAGACAGAAGGAGAAGGATGTGCTAGGAACCTCGGGACCTGAATGACGTAGCACTGACTGCTCCCCCATCCCCACCGCGGAGAAGCCAGCGCCCTGGGACTGACCATTTGCAGGCAAAAGCTCCAAGAAAAGCTTGTATTCTCAGCCAAAGAATGGGAAATTGGGGCCCACAAGGACAGGAAACACTTTTGATAATACCTGCCTTACTCCAGCAAACACCAAAGGAAAAACTGCCTCCACCTCGGAGTATCTGTGGGCCGAGGTAGGAGGTGAGTCAGTGCTGAGACACTAAATCACTCAGAAAAAAGGACAAGTCAAGTGAATCACGGCCCACTCAGTGGATCTGTATGGGATTAGGTAGATTTTCAGAACTGTCAAATTATATTTAGGGAAAGGAAAAGATAAAAGAAGTCATAAAACAATACAGTATGTATCCATAGGAAGATCGTGTGTGTGTGTGTGTGTGTGTGTGTGTGTGTGTGTGTGTGTACATGATCTACACAGACATATTTTTCAGGGTGTTGTTACAAGGAACTACTCGCTTTCAAACAATACTGAAGCATATAAAATATGGTGGCTTTTTTTTTTATATAATGAACATGTATTATTTTCAAATAGCCGAAACAGTGACACTATTTTCCTTCTTGGGGGAAAAAGAAATGACCATGGAAGGATATACAGGCTACAAATAGCCAGACCACTTTCAGCAGAAGCGTCTAGACAAACATGATAAGACTGTGTAATGGTGGTGAGATTGTATTTTTTTAAGGTCTCAAATTTTCTAAAAAATGTTTATAAATTTTTAAAAATCTGGCTATCAAATTACAGTTCACAGATCAATCTGCACCCTGTTAAGGAGAAAAAGTAACACCACAGTAGGTGTTATGTCTGACAGGACCAAACAAATTAAGTGAGTTGTGAATCGGGCAAGTTACCGCGATTCTAGCAAAGTCCTTGTCACCCGGTCGCGCGCTTCGTCGCATCTAGCAGAGCCTGCGCCGCACCCTCCTTCCAGTGGAATCAGAACTGCCAGTCAACCACACGTGGAGGATCGGGAACCTGATCTCATTGCATAAAGTTTTTTAGTGAAGTTGTTTTCATTTAATCTCACATTCATAATTCCCCAGGGACACTTAAGTAAAATCGATGATTTTATATCAATCCCTCAGAGGCAATTTTATTTTTTATTTTCATTTTTTTTTAAAGGAAAGGTACAGGCAGGAATGAAGGTGAGTAGGCAAACAGGAAGGAAGAAAGAGAGAAGAGGAGGAAGAGCTTTATTTATTTTTTTCATTCAGTTGTTCACATTTGTTGTTCACCCCGGCCCCGGGTCTTGAACCTGGGAACTTGGGATGTATGTGGGACTGCTCCGAGGTGTTTTAGACCACTAAGCCACCAGGGCGCACTCTATGGTGAAGTTTTGTATGGAGAGAAGCAATTTCAAGCAAAACAATTAGACCACTGGTAGACACAGCAATGCCATAAAGGATTTAAAAAGCATGACTGAGTGCAACTGCAATGAAAGATATGATTATCATATCTGAGTGTATCAGTGCAAACCACTCTGGCTCAAAGGGCTCTCAGATGGAGCACTGTTCTTGTGAGATGTTCCTGCAGAAAGGATTTGGGGACCACGTAAGTATGGAAAGTACTGTTTTCTTGTATCTCCTCTTGGAGAGTCACAACACGTAACAGCATCTTAAAGACACTGGGAAGTCCTGCCATGGGGGAAACCAGTTACACTGTCTTGAACTCAGTAACTCTTGACGTTATTAAGCCAGTAATTCCATGGTTTGGATAATGCTTGCTGACCTATGGCAGATTAGTCTTGGGGAATACTGACCTAAAGGCTCACGATAGCCAAGGCACGAGGCTAAAATGTAGAACCTCAGAGAGTATGGCTTCTCTCTGGAGCCCAGGAGATTGATGGAGTTATTGTGGAGAGAACTGGAGTTATGTGTGCTGCCTTATCAATCAGATGCATGTACCTCTATGGAAATAACACCCCTGAGAGGAAAGAGTTCACATGCGAAGGAGTCAGTTTACAGAGATATGTTCTTGCATATTCCCAGCGCAATAATCTTTTGGATCTTACACTTTCTTCTAAACAGTGAAAGAAACGCTCATCAAAGCAAAAAGACATCCTAGTTACACAGGGTTAATATCTAAAAAGAAAGAAAGAAGTCATAAAACTCAGCAACAGAAAAACAAACAATCCACTTTAAAAATGGGCCAATGGGCACACCCTGATGGCGGAGCAGTTGGATCAGCAGCCTCCAAAGGAGCAAGTCACATGCCCCTGGGTTCAAGTCCTGGACCCAGGAGGAAGCAACCAGTGTGAACAACTAAATAACATTAAGATGAAAATAATGGGCAAATGATCTTAATAGACACTTCTCCAAAGAAGACATAAAGATAGCCATCAGGCACATAAAAAGATGTTCTTCCTTGCTTGTTACTAGGAAAATACAAATCAAAATGACGAGATACGATCTCAAACCTGTGAGAATGACTATTCTCTAGAAAACTGAAAACAAGTGTTGGCGAGGATGTGGAGAAAGGGGAACTCACACACTCTTGGTGGGAGTATAAAATGGTACAACTATTAGGGAAAGTAGTATGGAGAGTCCTCAAAAACTTGAGGATGGAAATTCCATATGATCCAGTTATTCCTCTGCTGGCCATTTACCCTAAAAACATAACACTCATTTGCAGAGAGAGATGCACCCCCATGTCCATCACAACACTATTTACAAAAGTCGAGAGCTGGAAACGAGTCCATCACTAGATGAGTGGATAAAGGAGATGTGGTATATACACACATTCTGTTGTGTGGAATAGCACACAATTAGCAAAACGGATGAAATCCTACCATTTGCAGTAGCACAGATGGATCTAGAGGGAAGAATACTTAGTGAGATTAGCCAGGAGAAAGACAAATATCGTGTATCACTCGTATGTGGTATAGAGAGAAACCAAGCAAACAAATGAACTAAATCAAACAAAAATAGGCCTTAAGTCCATAAAAGCAGATCAGTGGTTGCAGGAAGCGAAGGGGAGGTTAAGGATCAACTGTGGAAGAAAGAACTGAAATGGTGGTGAACTTAAAATAGTAGATGAAGAAGTGGCTTTACTGCGATGCACTTTAAACCTACACGCTACGGTGCAATGTTCCTTCAATAAGGCTGATTTAAAATAAAAAAATAGAATTTCTTTTTTTTTGAATCCAGAGTTTGGTCATGCCAAGTGTCTGACATTTAAAGCAATAGTGAAACTTCTAGGCCTTTTGCACATCACAAGGAACGATGAGCTCCAACAGCTTCACACATACGATTTTCTCACGTATACCTTATTTATACAGACTAGTATTGAGCTAAATAGACATCTAAAGATGGCATTTGCCTTAATGGCCCTGCTCAGTATTTTGTTTCCCTCCGGACTCCTAGGCCTGAGTTTGCAAATACTCAACAATCGAGGCGGGTCGAATTAGCCCTTAATGTGCTCACTAAACATTTCTTACATGGCTATTACTTTAAGTGGTAATATTAAAGATGCAACATTTGTTAGTCTTCTTATTGCTTATTTACACCTCAAATGACACAGATGAGCTGTTATTTCTTGCTTCTGTGCTGGCCTCTCTGAAGTATGACAGGCCAGGGGAGATGCTCCTTGAAGGAGAAGCACTGAATAAACAAAGATACCCCACGCCATCTCGCCGCAGAGAAGAAAGGTATGGCTGCCCCTTGAGACACAATGGCTTCGTTGAGGGAAATGATAGGCTAACAGGCAGGAAAGCCTTACCTAGAGCTCTGAAAGAGACTAGAGAGGAGAACTATCACTAAACACTGTGAAGCATTTCTTTTGGGATTTTAGGGTTTTACATAGTTATGGTTTTTTTATTTCCCCCAGGACAGATTGTTTAGATCTGGTATTCTTCATCTAAGAACCCAAAGCCAAGATAAATGTCTGCCCAATAGTCTTCATAAAAAATACTATTTCCTCTTAGAAGGATTTGGGCAAAACAGCTAAGCCTTTAATACAGCAATCCTACTTCCAGATTATCTGTCCTAAAGAAATAACCAAATTTTTGCTCAAAGATTTTTATGCAAGGAAGTTCATTTCAGTGTTATCTATAATAGAGAAATATTGACAGCATCTTCTATGTTCAGCAGGAAAGGAATGATTAACTAAATTATTCTATATTCACAGGTGGGAATTTTGGGCAGCCATTACAAAATCCAATTTTCAAGGATTATTTAATGACATTGGAAACATTCTTACTATAATGTTAAGTAATGAAAGCAGGACGCTAGTGGGAATACAAAATGGTACAACCTTGACGGAGGGAAATTTGGCAATCTCCACTATAATTTCATGCATATTAACCCTCTGACCTAACAGTTCTACTTCCAGGAACCTGCTCCTGGCAGATGCACAAAGTGATATATGCATACTATTACTGCAGCATTATTTGTAATAATAAAAGACTAGTAACAACCCGAATGCCTGTCACTGGGAGTTTAGTGGAACTGATTATCGTGTGCACAAGATGGAGCGTTCAGTTGTAAAATTATGAGAAAGGAAGAACTTCTGTGCTTATTTGGAAACATCTCCAGGAGATTTTGTTAAGAGAGGAAAAGAAGACAGAACAATGTATATAACATGCCACCTTGGTGTAAGTCAGTCAAGTTCTTGTATTGGGGGTTCTAGAAAACCTTGAGACTTTAGCCATAGAGCATGTGACAGCATGTCTCTAGGTAACAGAGATCACCTCCTGCCTGTAGACAGTGATTCTCAAGTCGGGGTGGGTTTTGGCCCTCAGGGCACAGGCAACAGTGTCTGGAGACACGTTTTAGTTGTCACAACTTGATGCTATCCGAGTGGGGAGAGGTCAGGGCTGCTGCCCAACACACCCAAGAGATGTCTTGCCCCAAATGCCCGCAGCACCGAGTTGGAGGAATCCTGTATTTGCTCTTCTGTTTCAGGTCAGATCTGCACCATTTTCCTCATCAGAATGTTACTTGCCTGATAGGATTGGTGTTAGTGCTAAGAAACTCTGTTACAACCACAAATATAAAATCTATTTACAATATTAGGATAAAGTGAAATATTAATTATATTAATGTTCTTAAGAGCTAAGATTTTCACACAGAGAAAAGATACAAATATCAAGTCAAATAATTTAACTAAAATCCTTGTAGTCTTAAAAGTGAATGGAAGGGACTGCCTGGGTACAGAAGCCACTGGACCCGCCACCTTCAGCCAAGCACAGTCCACACACATCCAAGGACCCGGATTCAAGACCTGGGGCCGGGGAACAACCAAGATGAACAACTAAATAAAATAAAATGCTTCTTTCTCCTCTCTCTTCATACACGACTGCCTGCTCAGCTTCATTTCTGTCTGTATCTTTTCTTTAAAAAAAATAAAAATAAAAATAAAAAACAGCAAATGGGAAATACCATATGAACTTATTCTCTCCCTCTTTACACTATGGATTTCTTAGCTCTGGCCAAACAGATGGCCAAGAAGCATGATAATCCAGTATCAGGGAACAATCTAGATCAGACGGCTGTGAACTCCAAATGCCATTTTCCATCAGAGGGAACCAGGACTGAATAAGTGGCTGCTTCTAGGTCTGGAGCAGAATGTACAAATTTAAGTTGGGTCATCTTGTGTGGATAACGAGAACAACTGGTCACATTAAGTAACAGGGAAGACTAAGAAATAAAGGCCCTAAATTGGGGTTCTGTTGCTAAATTAAAAGGGTGAAATGAACACTGGGAGGGAACTCATCTGCCTCTGCCACAGTGGTATGAGAGCGCACCACCGAGTCTCTGGACCTGCCCTGTCCAGTGTGAACACCGCCAGCCACAGTGTCTGCTGGGCGCTGGACATGTGTCCCAGGTGAAACGGCCTTAAGTGTAAAATATACACTGAATTTCCAAGATTTAGTATGAAAAAAAATCTCACAATAATTTTATATTGATTACATATAGAAATGATAATACTTGACATATTAGATCCAATAAAATGTCATTAGAATTAACTGTTTTTGAATGTGGTTACATTAATGTAAATGTAAATTATATATGTACTTCACATTATATTTTTATTAGACAGCACCACTGTAGAATAACAAGTTATAGGGTCTTTTGAAAGGCTTCAGACTTGGGAAGTAGTACAAACATGGGAAGTTTACCAAGTACAAAAACTGAGAAAGAGCACCAAAAAGGGAATAAAGGGAGAGACGGAGGGAGGGAAAGAGAGGGAGGAAGGACTAGTGGCCACAAAAGGGAGAAAATATCTATAAATCTTATTATATCTGATAGAGAACTTATATCCAGAATATGTAAAACAAATCTTGTAATTCAAAGTTTTCTTCAAATGCATTTAAATGGATCTGAAAAGACAAGGGATTTGAAAAGACAATTTCTCCAAAGATTTAGAGTTGGTCAATAAGTGCATGAAGAGATAGTTAATACCATTAGTCATCGGGGAAATGTAACTCAAAGTCATGAGCTAGCATTTCTCATTAACTAGGATGGCTATACTCAAACAGCAGACAATAGCAAGTGTTGGTAAGGATGTGGAGAAGTTGGAAACTTCATCTACTGCTGTTGGGAATGTAAAATGGTACAACTGCTTTGGAAAAGTTTGGCAGTTCCTCAAATGATTAAACACAGAATAATAATTCCACTATGGTTAAAAGAATAGGCAGAAACAGAGACAGAAAAGAGATTAGTGGTTGCCTAGTGCTGGGGGCAGGGAATGGGGGATTGCTAGTACGAATGGGACTTATTTAGGGGTAAAAATGTTCTAAAATTGGTTACAGTGATGGTTGTACGAAGAAATACTGTTAAAACCAT
Organism: Solenodon paradoxus; assembly: GCA_004363575.1. Taxonomy (NCBI): domain Eukaryota; kingdom Metazoa; phylum Chordata; class Mammalia; order Eulipotyphla; family Solenodontidae; genus Solenodon; species Solenodon paradoxus. Next base: position 293,488 of record RJWH01000982.1, read on the forward strand.
TGAATTACATATTTCAAATGGGTAAACTGTATGGTATATTATTTATATTTCAATAAAGCTTTAAAAAAGGAATAGGTTATATCAAACAAGTCATGCAATGATACACACAGAGAAACGCACTCATGGCTACCACTGGAGCTTTACTCAGGCACCAGCACATAACTCTAAAAAATCCAAGCAAAAGAATATTTCTTTTCTAATATGAACTATATTTCAGGGTACCCCGAATAACCCTGCTGGATGAGGGAAGATTCTATGAGAGAATAATTCCAGCTATCAATCAGAAGGAATGGTAGAACCACACACTTCATGAAATAACTGATTCCAACAAAGATCATCAATGGAAACAAAACCATCGATGGGAACTGTAAGGCAGTCAGCAGCTGACCCACCTGAACTCACTGATTAGTCTTGGCATCACCAAAGCAGGACAACAGGACATGACAATACCTCTGGATGTAATACAATGTGATTTACTCAACATCACCTGTGAAGTGTGTTTGCCAAAAAATTATATTGATCCTGAATCTAATAGATCTAACTTTTAGTCTAGAGCAATTACAGGGGTAAGAAGAATAAACTAAATACTACCAGGAGGATACAATGAATCAAATCCAAAAAGTTTAGACATCCTACAAAATGGTTTCTTTGGCAATCAAGTCAATGGCAGGTGGGGTGGGAGAAATGAGGTGGTCTGGTCCAGGTTAAAAGAAAGTCAAGAGAATAATCAGTTACAAAATGCCAGTCTTCAATTTGGATACCAGTTTAGTAAATCAATCATAAAAAGACATTTTGGAACAATATGAGAAATCTGGGTGTTAGGTGCTATTAAGGAATTACTGTTAGTTTTGTTGGCGGTGATGATGGCACTTTGGTGACATAAAAATTTAAAAACTGTATTCTCAGGAATATATGTGAGGATAACATGATAATCGTGTATATAATTTAAGACATGGCAGCAAAAAAAATAGGGAGGAAGCAGGATATATGAAACCAATTGGTCAAGATGTTAGTTACTGAAACTGGGAAATGGTGACTTCATTGTGCTTTTCTCTCTACTTTAGTGGTTGTTGGAATTTTTCATCATAAAAAGTTGATTAAATGCCAGGAATGCTCAAGGGTATCAGAACATATTGGTTCTAAGGTACACTGCAATCTGTGATTAAAAAAAAAAAATGTATCCAAACACGTGCATTTGCCATTCGACTTGCTGAGAAGCAATTCTTTGGAGAAGCTCTTTTAAGCATGTTTAATCATTTGCTAACTTTTGATGGAGCTGGGGGTCATTTTATTGGAGACATACCAAAAACTGATGATCTGTGAGGAACTGCAGCAGTACAATAACTTCCTTGAGAAAGCCTGAGAGAGTCACCAGGAACGGAGGGTTCTCCATTCCTCCAGAAAACAGGTCGGTCTCCCAGGATATCGGCCTTCCCGGGGCCATGCAGAAAGCTTCACAACCTTCACACACCTCCCCAGCTGACTTGTACAGTCACCCTGGGGCAGAAGTAAAGGGTTATGACCAACCCCGTTTCAAACAGGAAGAAATGGAGATTCTTTCTCTCAAGGGAGTCACAACCATATTTCAGCAGTGGATCTCTGGACCTCACCCCACAGATGCTTCTATATTCTATATATTCTATATTCAACATGTAAAAAGCTCAACACCTTAGCACATCAGAGCAAATCTTAGACATCTGAGGAAGGGTGGAGTCAGGGTGAAATTATGAATATATTAAAAATAAGATATCACATATGAACATCAACATCCCTTTTTCAGCGATTTCTTGTGTGGGGACCAGATGATCAGCCTACAGTGCAGAAGACTTTCTGGCCTCATCTGTGAAAGTGGAAACAGAAATGGATGAAGGAGGGATGGGGATGGAATGTCACAATCCTAGCTTTGTTCCATATTTGCTGTTGACTTCGAGCGGATTAACCTCCCTTACCTTGATCCTCCTTTGGGAATAAGAAGAGCCATATTTTCCTATCTGTCTCCTGTCTTACCTACAGCTCAAAAGAATTCATGTATGTGAAAGTATTCTTAGAACTAAAGAGGGATTATAATAATTTTTTAAATATACTCTCTAAGTAGATATTGTTTTTCCCTAGTCAACGTCTCTTATTTCCCAATTCCACTTCTAGAATTGTTCTTAAACCACTATGGGATATAGTTTGAATAAAAGACTCTGAGAGTAGATTATATTTTCAATTAGAGGATATTTACCTTCCTATTTACTGTGCAACATTAAAGAAAAGATTTTCCTCCAAACTGAAAAAGTTTAATTTTAATACTGTTAAAATTCAAACGTGTTATTTCTAGAATATTCTTTGAGTTCTGAAGCGCTTAGCATTTTCTAGTTCTTTGTCAAAGCTCTGTTTAAATGTAGTTGTTTGGCTTTAAGCTCTAACTGCCCATTTAAAATAAGGGCAATGGGTGCCCTGGCCCATGTTTCTTCTATTAAAGCAGATCTCTTGATGGTATGGATTGAGGATTTGAACAAGAAAGCCTTCGGATTAATCTTCCAGGGCTTTGCCTTAAGTGTGGTCAATACAACATCTTCATCGGTACTCAGCGGCTCATGGAGTGTGTGCTCCAGCTGTCTTACCATGGCAGGTTGGAGGCTGCTAAGACAAACACGAGGTCTTCCGACCGCGCCAGCCCATCCATCTGCACCAGCAACTCTGTCTTCATGCGGAGGCTGCCTTCGTGCTCTCCCCTAGAGAGAGGGAAGGAGATGAGACACACCTGAAAGGCAGACGGCCTTCCCTTCCGTGACAAGAGTCAAAGGAATGTCCAGCACTGACTCAGCCCCTCCTTCCACTTGTGCGGCCTGAGTGAAAGGGGGAAAACACAGGCCTTCTTGGACCACACAACGGGGGACAGCATCTCCCCTCTGCCTCCGGATGGCAGCAAGCCAGAGCAGGGATGTGGGGGTTTAGGAACTAAGCTCCTTACCATCTAAACACCTTTTCCTAAGGGAGAAAACTGTACAGTCTCAGTGTTTGGTTACCATTTGCCCCAAATCATTCTTAACATAAAGCAACCTAAAAGTCTCGAGCCCCTGCCCTTAATTCCTCAGCCCATTGAGTTTTAGAGTTTAAGTTCCAGACGAGGAAACTGACATTCAGTGCAAAACCTGGACCGCAGTCAAGGGGAGCAGATGAAAATTTTCTAATTAGCTCAGTAGAAGCTGCAGGGAGCTCTGAGGAATATGAGAATAAGAATGTGGGTTACTGGTAGGGCAGGCCAGGTGGGCCGGGGCTTGGCAAAGAGGATGACCTGGCGGGTTTCCGGCTGGACACCTACGCAGTTGCCCGCTCCCATCGGGCCCCATAGAGAGAGGCTGCATCCCACCCTCCGCCCGGAGCGACGAGCTCCCCCAAAGCCACGGAAATCCTTTCATTTCAGTCAACGGCGTGAAGCCCACTCATCACGAGGGCATCTGGATGGCAGTTTTCCCCACCGGGGGCGTGGTTTTCAATGAGTGAAACTTCATAAATTTTATTCTAGTTATACACTTCCAACATGCTAATTATTTGCTTTTTATGACTATTAGTTCTGCCTTGATAATAAACATTAGGGGTCATTTAAAAAAATGCAATCATGTTGAGATTTCCTAGAGACTTGTTTTGTTTTTTTTCAAGCCAGGTACACCGAGCTTAGTAAAAAGTTTCAGCAAGAAACACACGGATGAAGATAGAGAAGAGTTCTCATACTCACAGAGGAAAAACAGTAGGCTCTGTACACTTGAGACGTGTTCTTTAGAACTGGGGACATTTGGGGACACTTAGTCTTTAGAGATGACATAAGTGACACAGTTTAAATCAGGCTGAGCCACAACCTGATGCCACAGAAGCAGTGTCTTCCCTCGCCAGCGACGGCCTCTCGGGACTTGGCCCTTTGCAGCCTCTGCCCACAGGCAGCCCCACTGGCTCCAGAGGCAGCGGTCACGGTGGCTATTTTGAGCCAGTCTGGGATCAGGGGGCTGGGTGATCGTCAACCCTTTGGTGGGGAAAGAGGAGGGGAGGATGACATTTCCTCCGGTTATAAAAACTACTTCAATCAGCTGTTCAGTTAACAGGATCTAATTTAAAGACCCTTCCGTGTGTCTGCAGAAAATTTGTGGGCTTATTAATAGGCTCGTTCTGCTGGTAAATGTCGATGGGCTTCCGACCATCAAACACACTTACAAGAGGGAGAAGTGATGACCAAAAAAACCCTGTCTGTTACCCGGGAGCGGTGCCTCTCTGACTCATGACTGACTCCAGCTCGTCCAGGAAGATGGTGGAGGGGGCGTGATAGCGGGCGAGTTCAAATAACACCTGGTAGGAGGAAAGCAACCGCATATTCAAAGTCGTATAATTAAGTTAAAGTGCTCAGAAGCTCCTACAGATGAAAAGCTGAGAATGACTGTAATACTGAGCATTTACGCTGCACTCTGTTATTTTGCAATAACTTTATAATCATTATAATTATTTCTCCCTTGCACCACCCCATGGGGTTGGATGGTCCAATTATTCCCATTTATCTCTTGATAAAATTAGAGCCAGAGAGGGGAAGTGGTTAGCTCAAGGTTCCTAATCATAAATGGAAGGGCTTAAGAGAAAACTCAGCTCCCAAGCTTCCAGTTATCTAGCCCCAGAGACCCCCTGCCCATAACATGGTCCACAGGGACAAACAGCCTTGGAATGTGAAAAATCATCTGATAATTCTCCCCCTTAACCTTTAGGAACAATGGGAAGGTTAGTCTCAGAGTGAAGCATCACCAGGAAAGGATCGGGTCCCAGTCAAGGATAACAAGGTGGAAGAGTTTTGCCTTTTTCTTTTCCCTAAATGACTCTACAAGGTCCCCAGGCTCCCCTGCCACTGCTGTTTGTAGCTCAGGTACTTAAAGGCAATTCCCAACTGAATGAAATTTTCCATTCCAGAATAAAATATTACAGACTGAACACGCACAGGAAAGCAACCAGCAAAAGAACAGACATATAAAAACAAAATAAAGAGCTCTAAAGGGAGATATGGTAGTGATGAAAAAGTATTAAAAAAAACACCCTTAAAAAAAAAAAAACCACCCTAAAACGGATCTCTTGAGCATCATATAGCATTCTTCACTGGCTGATGGAGAAAGCAGAAGAGATTTAGAAAAGACAGAGATTCTTTAATAGACGTAGGGGATTTATTCTCCATGTCACTTAGCACTGGCAAAGCATCACACAGAACAGAGTGCAGGGCGGGGCTCAGAAAGAGCCAAGACTGTGGTTTGCATCAGGAGAGTCAGGTTATCCCCTACAGGTCACTGAAAGGGGGTCTCTGCACCTTCACCATTGCGTGGGTGTGTGTGCATCTGTGCTCATGCTCGTGTGCTTTCCTTTCACACAATCCTATTCCATTCAACCGAGACAAATGGCTCAGCCTAACGAACCGACAGAATAGTGTCAATGCTGGGACACTCATCACAGTGCCTTTTAAGACACACTAGAGATCACCTCATTAGAAGCAAGTTAGTTTTCTTCCTTGTCGCGAAAAGAAAAGTCCCCATATACCTGATATAAGGATTACAAGAGCAGTAATGTCCCCAATGAAAAACGGATCTTGGTGGTGCCCTCTGGTGGCTTAGGCACTAAACCTGCAGCTGGGGCATAGACCATGCAAAGCCCTAGGACCTGGGCTCACAGTCCAGGCTGGGGTGGAGGTGATGGGAACAACCAAAAATAAATTAAAAAATAAATAAAAGTGCTTCCTCCTCCTCTTCCTTCTTTCCTTTCTTCTTTCTTCCCTCTCTCTCCCTCCCTCCCTCCCTCCCTCCCTCCCTCCCTTCCTTCCTAGTGCTTCTTCTTCCTTTCCTTTTCTTCCTCTCTTTAAAGAAAAAAGAAAAACTAGATATTGGAACTCTTTATTAGAACTACACATCTCCTGAAGGTTCTCCCTAAGTGCAGAGATTGAGAGGCTCTACAAGACTGAGAACCCAGTTGGAAGTAGAATGGAGCCGATGTCTCCATACTCAGAACTACTGCGCTTTTCATGGCCAAAGAGCAGATAGAATCCTGGATAAGTGCTCTGGAAGCATTACTTTGAAGTTATTCAAAGTACCTGGAGGAAGTTAAGTCATACAGTTGGGTGGGGGGGCAGGCACTGAAAGATGTAAGCACCAACAGGTGTGTGCATTTGCTAAAGAGATCGCTCAGCTATTCGAAAGCATCAACTCCTAAGAGGCTTGACCATTAGGAGGGGAGGGAGGAACATAACCAAAGGGCTCCCTATAAATAACTCTTTAACTGGAATAGAAGAGAAATAAATGGTAGAAAAGCTTCTCTGATTTAGGGGAAGGTCCTGAAAGGCTTTCGTTAATGCGACGGTTTCACAATCCAAGGCTTGACAGTATGACCAAGCTTTTCCAGGTGAGGATCTTTCCAGAAGTGCAGAAAATAAAGTCATTTCTGAAAGGGTAGCAGATGAGATGAGATCCTTCTAGATTAGTAAGGGTTATCTGCTTTCTTCTTGAATTATTTGTTAAATATCCCAAATAAAAGTACATTTCACACAAAAAAAGGAAATATAGATATCTTTTAAACTTCTGAAAAGATGTTCAAGTTCATTCTGAATAAAAGAAATGCACACCTGAGCAGTGAAATACTATTTCTGCTCTAAGATTGACAACAATTTCTAATATTCAGGTACTATGCAGTATTGGCCAAGGTGGGGGAAGCAAACAAACACTGTCAGTGGAAGTGGGACAGCCCTATCAGCCAGGCATTTGGCAATCAGTAATTTTTGTTCCCTCCGACCCAGCAATTCTACTTCAAAGAAATTTCTCTACTTTACTATGCATGCAAGACATGTGTACAGAAAGATGCTTCACTGCAGCTTTATCTGTAATAACAAGAGACTGGAAACAACCTAAATGTCCGTCAGCAGCCAAGTTACAGTGTTGAAGGGGGAAGGAAACACAAGGCACAGAAGAATGTGTCTAGTATATTCCTACTTGTATTTAAAAAGAAAGGGAGCTATAGATGCAGCTGTTAATACCAATGTAGGCAGAGATGAATGTTCTAGAAGGCTGCACCAGCAACTGTAGGAGTTGCCTCTGGGGAGAGGGTTTGGGGGTCTATATACATTTTGTACCATTTTTTTCCTGAAAAGAGTAGTTACTTTTTAAGTATAAGGTAATGAGAGGAGAGAGATTGGGGGAAGAAGCATTTCCTCATTCTTAGAATTCTAACAAAATGATACAGGAGTAGATGAAATCTTTAGTTAAATAACATACTCACACAGGAATGGAAGGTCTTGTTAAATGATTATTCTGGCTATTCACCAGTAAACAAGAAAATCGATTTAGTTTTAATCTTTGTTAAGAAGATAGAGAGATGACCTGAATTTGTTCTTTTGCTACAGTAAATTCCATCCAGGAAATACAATATCTTTGAGCACCTGACAGTTCTAAGCACCATTTAAGACAGGAGATACATCTAAACTGATCGTGGGGCCATCTGTTAATAGTTTTGTTGTTATTTGGCACAAAGAAATGGAATGTGAAGGGTGTGGCTGAGACACTGGCTGGGGAGACCACGTAAAGACACAGCCCTAGGTTCAAGACCCAGAGGTGGAGCAAAAAATCACAATGCACATCTAAATATAGAATGCTTCCTTCTCCTCTCTCCTCTTCCTTCCTTCCTCCTTTAACTGTTTTCTTTTTTTTCCCTCCTTTTCCCATCCTTTCCTCGTCTCTTTGAAAAAAAAAAAATTGGAATGTTAAAAAAGAAGTTTTCAGCCTAATAAGGATTGTAGTTGGATTTCAGCTCATTGAAATTCAGTTAACTAGAATCTCAGGGACCTCACAAATTTAGAAACAGCTGAATTCAAGCACCTGACCTGACACTGACTTAGACACAAGATGAAGAACAAAGGAATACAAGATGTCAACACAGAGTACCACAAATTGTAATATTGAAGAGCTGACAAGAACTTCTAAAAAACATTTAAAATAACTTGAGGGTAATAACAAGTAATGAAAAATAGGTTATATTTTCATAAATCAACTCTTTTAAAATACTCTGACTTCCAAATAAGCCATATTTTGAAAATCAGTCATTCAAGGGAATATAATTTAGCATTATAGCTTAATTTATTTTCAGAAAATATGTAATATTTACATTCACTTAGTATTGATTACTTATGCGTCATTCTATAGAGAGCAAGAGTTTAACCGGATTCCTAAGAACCCACCTTTCATTGAGGCATAAATTATAAACAGGTGTTTTCATAAGGTGACAGAAATACATAGTAACATTTTATAATATAAAATATGCCATAGACTATGAAAGATACATATATATAATTTTTATATATATAAAGATGGAAACAATCTCTTGAGGAAAGGGGGGAATAAAACCCTTCAGGATATGGGTATTGTGGGGGGAAATTTTGCTTAGAGAATCTGAGAATAATTAAGTTTCTTGATTCTTCTGTAGAGTATCTAGTTTAGGGACTCACATCCAGTAGTATCCTCTCAATAAATGTTAACTGAATATACTGCCCATATTTAGTAATAAATGCTTCTTGAATGAGGAGAAAAATAGGCCTCTTCAGAGACGACTTTTTTTTCCAGCTTCTATTCCTAAATTGCATGAATCATAAAAGGACTATTGGTCAAATTCCCAAAGGAAGGAAGATCTTGTTTACTGATGGGGGCGTGATTAATATCCACATAAAATAGGCAACCTCATCCCCAATCCCTGGCTTTTGGTAATGAAGATCCAGGATAAAATCTAACATAGAAATCACTTAAAAACAAATAAATGCTAACACCACTTTATACCGTTACATACTCTGCAGGAACTTATTTGAAAATAAAAATAAAATCTCGAATTCCTACCCGAACAAGTTTTTCTGAATCTCCTCTCCATTTGCTGACAATGGTGGATGCAGAAATGTTAAAGAAGGTTGTCTTGCATTCTGTGGCCACAGCTTTGGCCAGTAAAGTCTTCCCAGTACCTAGAAATGCATGTGGAGAAGATATAAGTGGCCCATGAATTGCATCCCTCGCCTACACACAGAAGTCACCTCGCCCGTGAAAAAGCCTGTGGCTGCTTCCCAGTCCTGGAGTCAGGCTGGACGGGGGCGCCACCCGCTCTGCCACACACTCACCAAGCCCAGCACAGGAAGGCTGTTTTACCTGGAGGGCCGTAGAGCAGCAGTCCTTTCCAGGGGGAGAGAATCCCTGTAAACAGCTGTGGGTACTGTGGAAACAGGAGCCAGGAAGTTGGCAGCAGAATGTCAGTCGGTGCACCCTTAGCCCGGCGAGCTAGTCAAACTGACTAAAAGCGCCACAACTCTGAGTCGGGTCTTCCTTTTTTAAAGTCCGGCTGTTTTTTTATTGATTTTATGTATCACAATTTCTCCTTTCACACTTGATAGGGATGCATGGCCTAGTTATCATGGCTTTTTCTCCGCGTATAGAAATCTGGGGGAAAGGCTCTCTTTTTCTCTTCATGATAATACTTACATATTTCTTATATGCTTAACATCATTCCCCCAGATTTCTATACACAGAGACATTGGCAATCTTTTGACTGTTGTAAAGTTGGTTCAAACTTTAAGATAAACCCTAGACAAAATGGGTAGAGGGATCAAATGGACAGGGAAGGAAGTTACATAGATCTGAAGTGGTGCTGGCCGACACAAGGAAGCACACCTTAAACCTGAAGAGTGTCACGAGGCAATGTTCCTTCATAAAATTCCTTTTAAAAACAAAAACAAAGATAAACACTAGAACCAACAAATAAAGGCATATGTGAGTGAAGAGCAAAGCTATGGTGGAAAACGTTGTAAGAACTGAGAACATTCAGCACGAAAGGCATCACGGGACATTGAATCTAAGCAGGACATGTATGCATCCAGAGTCTCTTCCATCAGGATGAATTCAAACAATGAATTGCTTCATTAAGGTTGGGAGAAGTGGGATTGACAGAGACCAAGGAAGAAGGAAAAATGGTAATAAAATTTGAGTAGTTATTAGCTTTTTGCTAGTGCTAATGTCAAATTTCGATGCCACCACATACGGAACCAATGCCAAGGACACAATGCTTTCGGAGAGTTTCAATGAAATGTTCAGTCCTCTCTGGAGGTCTTGTTCCATAGATCCACTCAGAGGAAACAGTGTGTCAATTTCCACTAATTCTGAACACCAGTATTTTTCTTACCACCATCTCCCATGTCCAAACACAATAAGAAAGACAGAAGAAAAGACAACCCAAATGTATTGACTTTTTCTCCTTAGAATAGAAGCATGATATTGAATAGGCTATTCAATAAAATACATTTGTAACCTTGACTGCAGGAGGTTACAAAAAACAGCCACAAATTATCTGCAGTTCCTCCTATCAAGAGGCAGTACTTATTTCACTACTAATTGATTCTGGGCTTGGCATTGTGACTTTGATCAATGGGATAGTAGCAAATAAAAGAAGAGACTTGAAAATGCAATACTGGCAAGTGTAAAGAATACAAGAGGAGACTTGGAAACTGCTCACGGTTGAAACCTATCCTTTCTCGCTTCTTTCTGAGAACTCTCTGCCACCCTGTGATTATGAAGAGGCATGCATGCTGGAGAATGAGTCACACGGAGGAGTCCTCGGCATCCTGTAGCCCACTTTCCCAGCCTCTCCATTCCCCAGACACGTGTGTGAGCCCAGCCAGTATCATCTGGGCAAGTGATGAACCAGCCCAGCTGAGCCCAACCCAAACTACCTACCTGCAGAATTGCAAACAAGTAAATGGTCTGGTTCCTGTTTTAAGGCACGAAAGTGTCTGTTATACAGCGAAAGCTTGTGACGCACATTTCATCATCATACTGGTAAACCAAACATGTAGTGTTGTTTTTCTATTTTGTGACCTGTTTATCAAACCACCGCAGGGAGACTTGTCAGAAATAAGCAAGAGGGCTACATGACGGCTCTACCGCTCCCTTCCCTGCAGGGGCGTCCCAGTCTCTACAAACAGCCAAAAACAAAGCCCAGACAATGGGGGTGGACCAGGGGGAGGAGTTAAGGAAACAAAGTCAGGGACCTCTCCTATGTTAGGTATTTCTACTATATGAAACCTATTTTTAGGGAGGCAGGTGAATTTAAACCAGTCCATAGTAACTGAAAAGTCGTAAATACTGCAAGCTCAGATCTTAACATGATTGCTTAGAGCAGACACCTGCCTTACACGAATATGTAACATGATTTTAAATTGCCTGGAATGCACTAGGTCGGGGAAGACCTAGTATTGTGACACAGGCAAAAATTAACTTCTAGCCAGAAAACCATCCTGTCCTTCTCTTCCTGATGGACACATGACAGACAGCTTGTCCGATGGATAGTGAACAGAAATAACCCCCTGAGGCTGCCCAGTCTTACCCTGGTAGGATACACAACAGCTTCTTTGACTAACTGCTTGGCCGCATCGAGTCCAATAATGTCATTCCACTTTATGTCCGGATTATGGAGATAAATGTCCTGCAATGTACATTTGATCATTTTGTTAAAACTAATGCTTTCCTCCACAGCTGTAATAAACACGGGTGCAGTAGAAGAACTGACTTACAATAGGACATAAAATGCTGGTGATAAAAAAAATTTATATTAGATGCAGGTATATTATCCACATTGTAATTTGGGATTAGCCCACCAAAGGGGTGCCATGAAAATACTCAGTGATTGTTTTCCCTGAAGAAGCTATTGATGATGCAATATGAGACAAGCAAGGGGGAGGGAAGCACCCTAACAATGGATTATACCTGTCTTCAGTCAATAGCAAATGCGCTGATTTATGGCCGTAATCAAAGCTACAGAATCTGCCTCCAAATTACATTAGCTTTTACTGCGAAACATAGTTCCTCGCTGGTGCCCGGCCTCTCTCTCTTAACTCCTTGATCTCGCAAATACTTTCTTAATTTGTTGCGTCAGAGAGATAATGCTGTGAAACCAATTTCTCTTTTTCCCCAGTGACTGTTCCCTCTTCCATCAGGAACAATTGCTTCTGCAAAATTCAAGGAAGCCAACAACCAAGCATGCATAGAGCCTCCTCTCATAGCAGAGCCGCGTAGCCACCATCCAGGGTAATCAATTACGGTAGCTTTTACTGATAACTAATTTACAGTTTCCAAACTTCAATTTCACAAGGCACTCTGAACAGTCACTCAAAGGCTCTTCTTGGTAAGAGCTGTTTCAGGCAAACCGAATAGAGTGCTACATCAAAAATGCCTCCTTTCCAAAGTCATTCTGAGTGACTGCAGAACAATCTGGAAGCTAACTTACTATTTTAATTTTTGATCAGTACGACCTGTACAGGGTTCAAAGTTTAAAAGGCTAGTAAGATGTTACGCTCCTCCTTTTGTCCCATAGCTTCCCAGGTCCCTCCACCACTGATGATGACTTTTATTGAAGAAATTATGTATGCAACAGATGTTGGCAGTGCCCAGCATGCATGGTCCATTCCTGGAGGGGATGACAGAGAAAGGACTCAGTCTTCCAAAATCCCAGGAGCACCTGCCTGTCTTTAAAGCCTGGACTGCATACTGGCACACTGTGAACTCACATTTTAATTATCATGCTTTCTTAGGAAGCACGTCACACTCAAAGGGATTCACTTACCTATGGATTTAAAACATTCATAGACAGGGGCAGTCCTTCCTGGCCTTTTCTAGAGTTGGCATTGCGTTGCACATGATAGTGCTTAGTTTCCCAACAGGAAGGGCCTTCTTACATCAGTCAGAAGCAATCCATCAATAGTCAACAGGGCGGCCTCCTAAGGTACTTCTCCCCATCACCATTAGTATTCGAGAAGAGGAAGATGGCTGCCTCCCATGGTGCTGAAGGAATCATTTCAGGCTAGCTCCACTCAACAATTCCACCATCACTGGTCACACTAGTCTTTTTCACAAACAGTAGTAAGACTGCTGACTGTTGTGGGTAGAAGAGATATTTTCCTCTGCTCTCTTCTGCATCCCAACTGCCACTGCCTGGCTCCATCCCTTGTCCTCTCTCACTGATACCAGCTTCATCGCTAGTGTCCCTCTTTCCATTTCTGATGTCCATCCTCCACACTGCCATGAGAACAAGCTATGGAGAAGCACATTGGATTACCTGACTCCTGATGGACACCTTTCAAAGACCTCCCCTCCCCTACGGTGCAGTTCCAGCTCCGGACCAGCTCACAGCACACTGGCTCAGGAACCTGGCCTCTCTCTCCAGTCGGTTTTCCACCACTCTTGAGTCTTTGGTGACTCACTGCAAACATTGCGCCAGTCAAATAATGTCACCTCCTCCCATAAGGTATCCTCTTCCCAAATATGTTCCGCAGCCTTTGGCACAAAATATCCCTCCCTTAGGCTCTCACAGCACACCTCATCCCTGGGACTAGACACTCTTGCAGGGGAAGACAATGTCACTGTGTCCCTCTTCGTGATTCCATAATGGGGGTGCAGTAAACAGAAGAAAGAGCTGGTGAGGTCTTAATTACCCCCGAATAACTCTGCTTATGTTTTGCATCATTTTAAACACCTCGGTGAGCCCGTCCCGGTTTCTGCCTTTCGCCAAATCCAAGATGACTGGAAATTAGAAGAGTCCTAAAACTCAGGATCTATTCTATTCCCGAGGCACTGGTCCCACGTCACACAACTAGAAAGAGGAGGATTGCGACATAAATCCAGGTCTCCCCGCTCCGGAGCCCCTGCATTCATCAGCAGACTTTAGATCTGGGGGGTCAGCTCGAATAAGCAGGAGTCTGGATGGTAATAGCTTTCCTGTTAATCTTGATTTTCTTTCCTTTTTTTTAAAGGAAAGGTGCAGGCAGGAATGAAGGCAAGTAGGCAGGAAGACAGGAAGAGGAGGAAGGAGCATCTTTATTTTATTTTTATTTCGTTTTCACACCGGTTACTTCCCCACCTGCACCCCCGGGCCCAGGGCTTGAACCCAGGGGTACGTGGCCCGCGCCTCTGGTGGCAACTGACCTAACCGCTGCTCCACCGGGGTGCGCCGAATCTTGGCTTTTCATGGAAATTTCCATGTATGAAATCATCAGACTCCCGACATCTTTGTTTCTGGGCTTTGACGCTTTAAACAAGAAGGAGACGTGCTCTCTCCCTCTCCAGGAGCCTTCCTCTCCCTGACTCTTGGCTCTGTTCTGAAACCTTTCACCTGTCCCCTTGCTAAGTCTCTTTCCCTTTTGGTTTCCTTGGCCTCTACAGTGAGATGGTGGGCTTTTTGTATTGTAATTTTATGATTCTATAATTTATTTATCATGCATTATTGTGCCTCTACACAATATGAGTGCCTTTGCAAATGGGGGCGCTTTATAAATAAATGATCATATTTATTGTTATTAATAAAAGCAGCAGCCCGCAATGCTCCAGGAGCCCCAGTCGCCTCCATAAATTTGTGAATTGAATAGCAGACCTTACCCGGCTCACCACAGCTGCCAGTTCTCGCGTCTCAGTGTTCATGCCAATAAATGCGCTCAGAGGTTTCAGGAGGCGTTCCTGACGACAGAGCAGAAAGCCTCACGTTACAACACTACTTCCTAAGCAAGGGGGAGCACAGGGCAGGGAGCTCAGGGACACAAATGCTGGCAGGTTGCTGTGACCTTGGGATTGATCTCAAGGTTTCTCTGGACTTGAAGGTCTATTTCTAAAGTTCGTCTGGATGTTGATGGTTTGCAAGGAGAGTATCAGCTCTTAGCCACTTACTGAGGGGTTCGGGTTAGAGTCAAAGGTGGTCAGGCCAAGTTCACTGCTCGATCCTTTGGTGGCATCCGAGAGCAGCCCTTGGAAGTCAGTAACTGGGTCCTGAAAGGGAGCAGCGGTTGTTTACATCAGTAAGACACGGAGGAGAATATCCTGAACAGCTCAGCCTCATGAAACCAAGCCACATTTCTGTACTTTGGGTAAACTCAGGGTGAACTTTAAAAAGAGCCTGCACTAATAACGAACGAGATGATTCACTCCAGTCGGAGCCCTCAAAAAAACGTAAATAAAGCCCTCAGGATGAAGTTGATTTGGGTGAGACTTCACAAGCGCTTTTCAGTTCCTGACATCCCATCTGCTGCTTTTCATGTCTACTTCACCTGTATTGTCTCGGCCCTTCAAGGCCGCAGGAAGAACTCACTGACATAAGAGTAAGTTACTATTTCTTGACTGCAATGACTCATAGAGGGTCTAGCGCAAAACAGCTGCAGAGATACTCAGTGAGGATTGTTTCCAAGTCTCAAACACCTCTGCTAGCCGGGATTGGCGTCCTAGTTTCACAGACGTGGAAGGAAGACCAGAGGAGATAAATGAGTTGCCCAGGCCCACATGGCTAACAAGCAGGATTCCAACACAAGTTTCCAAGCCTCTTTGAGTCCCTCCAAGGCCACCCTGGGTCCCCCAGAGGCAGGAGGAAAAAGCAAGGATGAATAGCAATAATAGTGTTTGTTAGGTGCCAGGCTTAGTACAAGGCTCTCCATTCTTTCAAGAAATGAGGCTTGGAGAGAGGAACAACTTGCTGAAGTTTACACTGGTGGCAAGACCTGGGCTGGAGACCGAGGTTAGGCCGACTCTGAAGCCAACAGCACACCCTAGCCTGTGCAGGGGGACGGGGAACCCTGAAGCCAGAGGCCCACCACAGGCGCTCACTGTTAGGCCCATTTTGGAGATGGACCCTTGGCCAGCCACTCTCATTCAGCTCATTAACATTTGAAATGTTAGAAAGAAAACCATCTATAGTCTAACCTGAGGACATCTCTGCTGGAAAGAGAATTTATAGCCAGACTCTTTCAAAGGTTAGCTGGTGGGTTAAATAGTCTCATTCTTATGACCTAATCTAAAGCATCCATTCATATCAATCTGAGAGGTGCAGGAGAGAACCTAATGCCACGAAATTGCTCTGGGATGTTTGCTACACTGAGGCAAAAAGTGACGGAAAACAGGCTGAAAGTGATGGTGACTAGAGAGCGCTTTCTCCGCAGAGGCACTGACGTGAATGTACCACCTCCAGCAACACCCAGGCAACTGAGGTCCTTCAAAGGGGCCGGTTCAGCTCAGTGAGACAGCAGCCTTGATCTTCAGGGAGATGCTTCTAGCTTCCCCTCCGAGCACACAAAAAAGCTCAATTTGGTGAGAAGAGCCGGCCAGAGGTTAGTCAGCAGCTCTGTAGTTTGAGAACTTGATCAAAGAAAGAAGGATGATTCTTAAAGAAAAACAACTCCTAGAATTTACAATCCAGAGAAACAGTTAGTGTTGGTGCTGCTTCTCATTGCCAAGGGACCTGTTTTACCCTACCTTGGGCCTGTATCCACCTAATCGAGGTCTTTTCTGTTTGAGAAACTATTATTTATGAATCAGGACATGAGGTACATTAGGAAAGGGGTATAAACACCTATTAAAGAGAAGATCAAGTCTGCATCCACTGAGGCTTCTTGGTTCACATGAAATTACATTCACCCTGGTGGCTTAGTGGATAAATCTGCAGAGCATGGTCCACATATACATAAAAGACCCACGTCTAAGACCTGGCCTTGGGGAGAACAACCAAGATGAACAATTAAATAAAACGTCTTTCTACTGTCTCTCTTCCTGCCTGCTTCTGCTCGTCTTTAATCTTGCCTGCACCTTTCCTTTAAAAAAAAAAAAAAAAAGTGCACCCTGATGGCCTAGCAGATAAGGCCACTGGACATAGTCCACATACATCCCAGGGACCCAGGTTCAAGACCTAGGGCTTAGGGAAACAACCGAGATGAATAACTAAATAAAAAATAAAGTGCTTCTTCCTCCTCCTCTCTCTTACTACCTGCCTGCCTACTTGCCTTCATCTCTGCCTGCACCTTTCCTTAAAAAAAAAAGAAAAGAAACTACAACAAGCCTGGAGCCGTACTTCCGAGAAGAAATCAGCTACCATTAACGGGGCAGAGAAGAGTGAGCATGAGGTCATGACTCCTTAAATAATGCAGGACAGTCGTGCCAACGTGACAGTTTAATTGCAAAATTTTAGGCTGGAAGGAACTTTAGACATCATCTCTTTCAACCCTCTCCATTTACAAGTGAGAAAACAGATCCTGAGAGATGGGGCAGTTCATTCAAGACCATTCATCCAGAAAGGAGACTCAGGCCAGAACCCCAGGGCTCTACCCCATTCACCTCGGGGCCGCCCTGTATCACTACGTATTAACTTTCCTACTGGACGAAATACAATTTTTGTTTTTAAAAGGAAAACGGACTTTCCCTGAACTTTCAGTGTTAGGTTCATGGGTTCCACTTACTCTTTGAGGACAGACATTTGCTTCTCCGGGGTCTTTGTTCAATCCTGTTATGTTTAAGCCAAAGTCGGCGCTCTCCTTGCGGATATTATTGTCGGCCTCCTAGAAAGAGGGGGAGACAGTGAGAAATCGGCTGTAGGGAGTGACTTAGAGGTGCTGGTTGTCACTGCCTGTTCCATCACCCCAAATCCAGTGCTGATCTCAGTTCTGGGGATGGGGAGCCCCAGGCATCATTCCTGGCAGACCCATCAAGATGACTCCACCCTTTGCCCGGGTCACGTGGAAGGAGCTGTCCCTGGATGCCCTGGGCACCCACACCTGCGTCACTGTCACATCGCTGGCCATTCTCTCCTCCTGCTACCGGAAGTGCTTGTGGCCAGTCATGGCTGAGTGTGAAGAGTGACGAGTCAGCCTCCTCCTGTGGGGTTATTTCTGCCCACCTCCACCTCCCTTCCAGCCGAGTCAGAACACAATGGCCACATATCCTCCTTGATGGTGAGAGAGTCCTTTTGTTCAACTGAGTTTTGTGATCATTCCTTTCTATTGTGAGAACCAGACGTCTGTGATATCAAGTCTATCCATTCCTTTTCAAAAGGTCCATGGTTTCTCCTTCCTTTGAAGCCAGGTGTGCTTTATCCTAAACCGGGAGGCTCTAGGCCTGGATCTCCAGAGTCAGGAGCTCTCGGTTTCACTTGCCTGCTGGGTTCTCCCCTCTTGCTGCCCGTCTTCTCCCCCAGAAAGTCCAGGGTGGAGGTCTGGGGTGGGGACTGATGTGGGCTTTGAGAAGTTCAACAGGAGACTCGAGGCCCAGCCACACCAGGCACGATCGCTGGTCTATTCTTCGGAACCCAGGGACGTGCTTCAGGACAGGGCCTTCCCGCTCTGCCTGGACCCAGGGCTCTCGGCTGGCGGCCCATCTGCCAGCACACAGACTCGGGGGGAAGCTGGGTGAAGAAAGGCGCCCTCCTGCTCGAATTAAGACATGTTAGGAACCTAGGGGTTTGCCCATAGTTTCAATCCAATGTACTGGGTAGGTGAGGGAACCTACAATTTAACAGAATCACACAACAATTTAAAAAAGTACAGATCCTCAAGAATAAATAAACATGACTTTTTCTTGGAGCTATTTTTCAGCCACTTGCGATTTTACCAACATGGGGCCAAGTCATCCTGACCTGTTTAGGGTGCTCCTTCTGGAGGGGCTTCGTGTCTCCCAGCTTCCCCACTGTGGATTTGGATTTAGGCCTCTCCTGACTGATCTTGGGAAGATTTTGACAACTCTCGCTCATCACCCTAGGAGAGAGAACAAAGACCCCGGAGGAAATGATCAATCACTTAATCTGAGGCAACTAACTGTGGAGCATGCTTAAAGAGAGTTCTGGAAAGATATGCAGATGTACACTGGAGCCCTTGCATCTGCACCAGCCTCCCTTCGGCCAGTCGAGGCCCCAACTACCCCATCCCCCTGGGCTTCTTTCAGGAGGAGTCCATCTCCCCGTCTCCATTTCCCCCTATACCACCTGGCTTCAGCCCTTCTTCAAACAGCTTTACGTTTCCAAGGAACATCATTCACTAGAATTCTCCCATTGTTTCTTCTGCCTTCCTCGAAGCGAAGCATCAGACCGGGGGAAGGTACGAGGGAGGAAGGAGCCCTCTCGCTCAAATCAAGAAGCAAAAGGAAGCCCAGAGAAGAGTCCGGTTCAAGCCAGTGTTTTGGAGGTGCCTAACCTACTGAAAATGCCTCTTACCACACATGGGCAAGCAGCACCCAGAGGGGCTTGTGGCAGGAAGCCCCTTGTCTTATCTCTGCTCGCATATCAGATGTTCAGCACATATGCTCAGTCCACGCAAAGTGAAGCGGGGAGCTGGGAGTCAAAGCAGCAGCAACTTGGTGGAGAGCGGAATACTGACCGGAAAGGGAGCTGCTGCTGGCTACAAAGCCATGTGCATTTGAGTACGTACATTTCATGTAAATATTTTATACCATACAAAGGCAAAATGAATTTGTGCACTCCCCTCACGATTAGACATGGAATTCAGTCTTGGAATATTTTTAGGTAGATGACATCCCGAGAGAGGCAGAAATTGCTTGGTGGGGAGAACATGAGCCCCTCCACTCACACACATTGTAAAACATTTGGTTCCACTGCTTTGTCTTTCCACCTGAGAAGGACTTGCAGGAGGCTCACTGGAAGTATGTGTTTGTGTTCTGAGTGGTTTTGTGAGTTGCTATTTGAACTTCTTTTCTTTGTGGGCCACCACGAGCGGTCGTGTCTAATATAAACACATAGCTGTTTGGTCAGCAAGGTCACCTCGCCGACAGCGCCCTCAGTGTGTGCCGTAGTGACCCACGGGCGTGAGTGTCCCAAGAGGCGGGCAAAGGAAGCCTTCTCCGGACATCTTTTTTCACCGGTAAACTAGAATAATGTCTGTCCCTCGGGACTTTCACTGGCACAAAAATGAAACATCTATGAGATGAAGACCAAGCAGTTACAAGCGCAGCCCTTTATGAGTAGCCCGTTACTACACTGGTTCTATGTACATGTGTGTGTGCATGTGTATGCAGGCGTGTAGATGTGTATGTGTGTAGAGTTAAAGTTGCCTCTACATCCTTGTGGGGCTGGCAGGGAACTGAGAGTTTATTTTCCCTCTTTGACTTCCCATTGGAGACAACTGATTCGTAGATTTGTTTTAACACGAAGATCAGTGCACTAATGTGCAAGGCAATGCAATTCCTTGCCAATCAGCTCTACTGGTAAGAAAAATCTTCCTAATATGGAAGCAG
Organism: Solenodon paradoxus; assembly: GCA_004363575.1. NCBI lineage: Eukaryota > Metazoa > Chordata > Mammalia > Eulipotyphla > Solenodontidae > Solenodon > Solenodon paradoxus. The sequence goes on from RJWH01000982.1 coordinate 313,551, forward strand.
ATTCTCCCCACTTTCACGTGAGTCACTGGTCCTGGGTGTGCCCTGTGCAGGTCTGCAAAGGCCCAATCCCCCTACGGAGAGGGGAGACTGCTGGAGCACTTCTTAGGGCCTCTCTCTCAAGTCTTCCATTTTCAAGCTGAGCATCCCCAGTGGCTCCAGAATTTCCTGAGTTTCCTTGGCTCCCAGATACTGCCACATCAGGTTACCTTCCCTGTGTCCACTGTCTTCTAACCAGAATAGTCACCATGTTTGGACGGTTTCCAGTGGTGAAAGCTGAGGCCACACTAGCAACTGCATCACACCGCATCTGTGACCGTCACTCAGATTTCTGGGGCTCAAACTTCATAATGAGGGAGCCAGTCTTTGGAAATCTTTGAGTAGAGCTTAAACCTTATTTCACCAAATATCATTTTGCTATTCGAGCTTCATTTCCCAAACTGTCAAATCTTTTGACATCCTAATTCTGTCATTCATCACATTAAATAATCTTTCCTCCTTTGGGTCATTTGTAAATCTACAAACCGGGACCTTGCTCTCTGGAATGTGATGCCAGAATTAGAAAGAGTCACTTCCGTTTGTTTACAGCCATTCTCATGACACAACCTTTCTTCTCAGAAACTACCCCAGCGTAACACTGTAAACAAACACCATTCATGACTTTCCTAACTATTCTTCCAAAGGTGGACTCTGCCCATTTGTGCTTGCCATCACCAACATCTACTCAGGAGGAGCTGAAGAAAGCCTGGCTGTCCAGCGGGCCACCACGCTTCCTTCCTAGAAGCGAGAAAAGTGCTCCAATGGCTTTCGCTCACAGAATGTTTCTGCCAGGTCAAGATGCCGAGAACATTCCAGGCAAGAATGTGTGGCTGAAAAATAATCAAAAGTCAAATGCATTCCCAAGCCAGTCTCTTTAAAATGTTCCTCCCTGTTTTAACTCACAAGTAGTTATCATTTATTACTAGCTTTCTGGAAACTATGACTAAAAAAAATATCACTTTGCTCCAAACACTAAAATTACCAAAGACCAGGACAAAGCGAAGACAGTCACTGGCAGAGCAGGACCACATCGCCAAGAAGCAGGCATGCCTCCACCTCCCCAGACAGCCCTGCCAGGGGTCCTCATCCTTCCCTTCTGAGCTTGCCGACACAGAACTGGAGGCACAGAGCAGGGAACTCTGCAGGACACAAACTCACACCTGATGATGCACTAATGAGTGGCTGAGGAGCGCCATCTCGGTCTTCTTTTTCAATTACAGCCTAAGAGTTTTTAAAATGTGTTCCCTCAGTGGTGGTATGGCGCCTGCTAGAACCCCACTTCAACCTTCCCAGCAGCTTGGGCTTTATTAGAACAGCGAAAATGCACAGGCCTTGATGCCCCAAAGCTGTGCCATCCTTGGCAATTCCAAATAGGCTCTGACAGCAGAGATGTGGGTCTGGACAGGAAGAGGGACCGGGGAAGGACACTGATGAAAGAGTGGAGGGCACTCGTGGGAAACTGTGTCCACACAGAATGGCCAAGAGACCGAGAGACGCTAATCAGATCTAAAAATCCTAAATGAGGTTTGGAATTGAGAAGCTGGAGAAAGGAACATGAAGTGGGCAGAGAAAAGGAGGGAGAAGAGGAAGAGTTGATTGCCTTTAGAAAGGTCAGGACAGGTGATCGGGCACGTGCAGAAATATCTCAGGTGGGATGTTAAAAGGGGAAATCATATTTCTTGGCACTCATTACATTCTGGGAACACGCTGCCTGCACCAAGCTTGTAAGCAGCAGAACAGGGAACTGAACCGGACCTCTGACTCTCTGGGGTCCACACTTTCATACCACATAGCCTAGAGGGACAGAGCATCAGTGGGTGTGATTATTTGTGGTAAAACTGGGAGAGTCAACAGAATTGGCCCATTTCCTGGACATCTGTAACATTAGGGGAAACGTGGGGGGCCCACCGAGGCCATGTGACCAGTCTCCTCTTGCCGATAGGCAGTCATGGAGCTACACTGGAGATCCTTCTGGAAAGGGTGCCCTCAAACTCCTAGAGTTAAGTTGGTCAAGATGAGTCACCATTCACTTTACCTTCTGGTCTTCCCTCGACTTCTTTTTGGTAAATTATTTTCTGCTGCAGCAAAACATATTGGGAGGAAAAAGAAAGGTTTTTCAGTGATGCTTGTCCTTTTACATTTGTGTTCTTAAATTCGTGCTCTAATCAGGCACATGCTGGTGGCCTAGTGGTCTAGTACGCCCAGGGAACATTCTCACCATATGTCCAAGGTCCTGGGTTCAAGACCTGGGGCCGGGGGTTGGGGTGGGGGCAACAACCAATGTGAACGATTAAATAAAAACAAAATGCTTCTTCCACCTCTCTCTTCCTGCCTGCTCACCTTCATCCCTGCCTGCACCTTTTCTGTGAAAGATAAAAATCAGTCATAAATATCCTAAAATAAAGACAGCTGGCCCAATATACCAGGAGAATGTGGTTCCAAGCTAGATCGTAACTAGCCATCCAGGAATCGGACCATGTCAGTAATATTCTGGTGGCCCAGTGGGTGGGGATCGGTGCCTTCTCTATCAGCATCCAGGTCTAACAACCAGCCAAGGGCACTGTATTCTGAACCTAGTGCTGGCAGGGAGCTCACGTAAAATACTTTTCTTGAACTCCTTTCAGTCTGAGACTTGGTCCTGGCTATTTTTAATTGACATTCCTCCTGGTTTCCTGGTCCCTACATGAAATGTTAAAGTCTGTGGCTTAACAAGTGCCTTGTAAACAGGACAATGATCTCCCTTGGTTTATAATTACTTCCCCCACTTACAGACTTCTAAGTCAATGTTATGTCAAAACGTAGGCCCTCACTTTAGAGCTTCCCTCCAGCCAGCCTGCTTGACGGCTGCCCTGCACAGGGTCTTCGCACGATATTGATCACGATCTGGATTGATGGTTCTCAAAAGCATTTCATTATCTATACATGAGCTATTAGCTTTACCAATACTCATTTTCATGATAGATAATAGGTCTTCCTAACAAGAAAGATGTCTTCTGTCATTTATCCTCTTCCAACTGTTCTTTCCATCTCGAAAGAAATGAAAGTAATGCCGGTCTTCTAAAAACTACCCGTAATGCAATGGAATTTTGTTTCCGCTGCCCACAACACATTTTTCAGTAAATACTAACATGACTAAAGGGGCACAGTGTCCAGATGATCAATTTTAAGCCGCCCGCACTGCATCTTAGGTGGCACAGTGCTCCTGGCCTACCCTTTCAGGGCAGAGTGAGGGGCGTCATCTGCCCAGGAGCACAAGCTCTAATCCCCGTGATGGATACAGCCACATTTCTAGAAAACAGCCATGTACCTGTATCTGGTGCCTTTTTGACAATTTTGGGATACTTCTGAAATTTTATGAAATAATAGCTCTCATATTCCATCAAAATAGTTTCAAGATCAATGTTGTCACAAACTTCAAAGCGTCGTAACCCCAGTTTCGTTTCTTGCTCCAAAGCATTGACTGCATCAATATATCTGGGCATTTCACAGAAGAAAAGGAAAACAAAACAAATTAACTTTAATGCTGGGTTAACAAAAACAGGCATTACAGAGTAGGCTTATATCAAAGACTACATTAGGCATACTCTGGTGGAGCAGTGGTTAGGTCAATGGCCTCCAGCAGAAGTGTAGGCCACATATATCCCAAGGACCCAGGTTTTTGTCCCGGGGCCAGGGAGAACCACCAAGATGTACGACTAAATAAAAATAAACAAAGGGCTTCTTCCTCTTCTCTCCTCCTTCCTGCCTACTCGCCTTCATTCTTACCTGCACCTTTCCATTAAAAAAAAAAATAGTACATTACATGGAAACTTGAATATATGAGATCTGCCTATAGATTAAGGAAACTATGTTAAACATATCCAAATATTGTCTTGTAAAGCAGTTACCTCTGAAAGCTATATATGTATTCAAATGATAGCATCAATGCTCAAAACATTTTTGGAAGTACTTGAATGTCCAATAAGGAAATCAACTAGAAAATGTGATTTATCTTCATTCATTTTCAGCCAGAAATGGCTACTTACCCAAAATGATTACCTCTTGATTGGCCTATGTTTATTTCAGGTAACATTTGGCATCTGCTAAACCCAAAATCAACTCCAGTGCAGGCAAGGTTTTCCTCATTGTGGCAATTTAAAAAGTACGGCCTGAGCTCTGAAAACCCAGGATGTGCTGATCAACATCAAGGAAATTCAGCACAAAAAGACATCATCTACAAGAGTGAACTGGCACTCTAGAATGTATATTGTGTTTTAAAACAATGTTACATCAATTTAAAATTTATTAAACATATTTAGAGGGTGTGCCCTGGTGGCCTAGTGGATAAGGCCTCTAGACACAGGCCACATGCGTGCCAAGGCCCCAGCTTCGAGACCTGGGACCAGGGGGAACAGCCAAGATGAACAACTAAATAGAATAAAATGTTTAAAAGAAAATGTTAAAGAATCTTCAAAGAGGTGATCTGCTTGGATGTATTATCTGATGTTTTTCATTAGTCACACGTTGTTGTACCAGGAGCTTCTGTAAGTAGGGGACTTACTAGGGGCTCTTCACTGTCCTTTTCAACTTGTCCTACTTAAGTGGTCTTAACGATAGAAAGCAAGAGTCTGTCTCACAACCCCCTGAAAAGTGGACTCCCAGGTCTTAACTTCTTTGTAAAATGAAGGAGTCTCTTCTAGAAAAAATGTGCATGTGTGTAAACATACACAGATTAGCACACAATTCCTGGGCTCATTCAAGAACCTCACACTAAGAATTCTTTGGGTGCACTCTTGTGGCTCAGGCAGCTGGGACACTGGCATGAGGATCACATACAACCCTAGGATCCAGGTTTCAGATCCAGGGCTGGGTGAAAACGAAAATCAAGAACTACATAAAGATGCTCCTTCCTTCCTTCCTTCTTTCCTTCCTTGCTTTCTGTCGTCCCTTCCTTCCTTACTTCTTCTCCCTGCAGTCCTGCCTCTCTTTAAAAAAATAAATCCTTACTACAGATTAGCATTCTTCCCATTTGATTTTAATCTGGGAAGCTAGGAGTAAATTTTATTTCAGTCTCTTCCTGTCCCAGATTCAGGTTAGTTAGAAGACTGAACTGTCTTCTTCTCTTTTTATAAGAATAGGTGTAGGCAGGAATGAAGGTAAGTAAGCAGGCAGGCAGGATGAGAGAGAAGGAAGAAGCATTTCACTTTATTTTATTTCGTTTAGTTATTCACACTGGTTGTTTCCCTCCGGATCCTGGACTCCAGCCCAGGGGTCTGTGTCCTGCGCTCCTTTGGAGGCGACTGACCTAACCACTACTCCACCAGGGCGCACCTGAACTGTCTTTAAAAAAATTACCCTGTTATCGCCAATGATCTTACCAATTCTGGAGAATTTGTAAATGCCCATTAAGTACAGTCGCTCAGCTTTTAGACTTACTGATGACTCACCAGTCTTCTATGCTACTTCTAATGCCCATATTTCAAGAGAAAAACTAAATGTTTTTAATTAATAGCTCTGTTTAGCATGGAGTAATACATTTCATTTAAGAACAAACTAGAAAAACAGCTAAGTCAAAAGGAAATCCACGACTCGGAGATGATCGCTAACGTTTTCTCTTCATCTCCAAACACTTGTAAGGACTAAATACGCACCTACTGCACAGACGCATCTATAAAACAAACCCCCAAAACCAAAAAGATGGAAAATGGGAGCATCTATTACAGAATGCTGACAGTCTTCACTGGTATTAAATTATACTCTGAACTCTTTCAAGGATCAGAACATTTGAAGTCAAGTTTTTAAGAAAAAATGGTTGCACACCCCATATTCCTAAAGCCACTGATCAGGAAAACGAAATTGCTCCTCTCTGTTCTGACTGCACTGTTCGCGTTTGAATGAGGCTTGACCACAACGGGGCTGGCAGCTGCAGCTGCTGGAGGTTTCAACCAACAAAGTGAAGGGGGCGCTCCAGGAAGAGGAGCGCTGCGTGATGAGGAAGACCCAGCAGGAGAGACGGAGCTGTCAGTCACTGGGCCCCGGGGAGATGCCAATATAGGGCTAAGAAGAACCGCCCCACTTGCCCCTTCAGCCTCTGATCCCACAATTCTCTCTCCTGCAATCAAACCGTGGTCTTTACCCACAGATGCTGTGTTCCTCCCTTCCCGGCCCATCACATCTGTCTCTCCGCTTTCTACATCTCTTTCAAGACCAGTTCATATCACCTTCTCTACAAGGCTTTCTCTGACCATCTATTTTCATCTGCTTATAATCTATGCTCCTTGCTAAATTATTCATATTTTGTTAAACCCAGGTCTATTTTTCTGACTCTACGTGTCTTTATAAATACCTATAGTTCATTTTAATAAAGCCACTCAAACGTCCCATTCCAGGAGGTTTCAGGAAAAAGATCAACTCTAGCAGAATTTTCACTGATGCGAGACGCAAAGGGCCATCTTGTGGCAGAAAGAAGAAATGCACGCGCTTGGGTCATAAAAGCACTTGCAGAATAGTTATTAGCTCTGCCGCCTTTTGTCATTTTTAAGTTCTCTTTTCTGATACATTTTCTGGAATACAAGACACACTACAATAATAATAAGTAGTTATTGTGAATAGACAAAACAAAGGAACAGATGAAACAAAACCAACCCTTGGACACTTGCAACAGAACTGAGGTGACCAATAGGGAAAGGGGTGGAGGCTGTCAAATGGTGGCGGAGCCCACTGGACAATGGGGAGGAACACTTGGTGATGTGGTGGAGGGCGGGGTGTGTGAACACATCTATGGAATGGGAAAACTGCACATATGGGGAACCTATACATATGAGCTTATTTTAATGTGCAAAATAAAAGTTACTGCAATAAAAAAAAATAAGCAAAAACTTAAAAAATGGGATCTTCCAGAAGAAAAATCAGTATTCCCTGTGTAAATGGTTGCGCCTGACTTTAATGCTTCTACCCATCTACATGCCAGTTAAGTCCCTCAAGGGCTCTTCGAATAACACTTACTGAGCATCTATTGATACTATACTCCTAGTGCTGAGGCCTTGTAAGTCAACTTCGAGTTCTATAAGGGTCAATTAATCTATGAGGGCAGCATTTGTCAAAGTACTCCGTATAAAACTAACCCCTAGAAATGTGGAGTAGAGTTTGGGCGCAGTCCCCATACATCCCAATGTCGTAGGTTCGTGCAGAGGCACCGGCAGGAACAACCAAGATGAGCAACTAAATAAAACAAATTTTTATTTGTTTTTTATTTGCTTCCTCCTCCTCTCTCTTCTGTCATTCCTACTGCACCTTTCCTTAAAAAATAAACGTAAAAGATGGACTGGGGGGTGAGGGGGAAGGCGGGGTTTCTTTGGTCAAATCGGCTTGCAAAACTGAACACTGACTTCATCACAGATAATCCCATTAGGTGATCTGAGAAATCCTGAAGTGAGGAACCTGTCTAACTTCAGTTAACCTACATGCACCAGACTTACCTCTTGTAAAGAAACATGTATTAACATCCTGTAGAAGCACAGTTCCAGTGTTCCACAAACTTACAAAAAGCTACCTGAAGATATTCTAGCTAAGGTTTCTTTGGATGGAGCTGAGATTTCATTAAAGAGAAAGTAAAATGGGTCCAAGCCCACATTCCAGTTGCTTAAGACCTCTGCTGATTCAGGTTGCACAGAAAAAGAATAAAATCCAAAACCTACCTCCCTGCAATAAAATTAGCAAGTATTTATCCCCATATATTTTGTGCCAGGCACTACAAGCGTGACACATATTTAATCCTCATAGTGGTAGAGTCTACCTGATGCTCCAGCACAATCTCTCCTTACCCCATCCTACCCGCGACTGAGCTGAGGAATAAAAATAATAAGTAACTTGCCTAAGGTCACTACTTAGCAAAGAGCAAAATGCGACCAGACGGTCAGCATTCTGAGGCCCTTAGAGCTGCTTTTCCTTAGCAGCTCAAGGACAGGCTGCCCCGCTCATCAACTTCAGGAACTCTCAGACCTAGATGGGGGAACAGAGGCACCGAGACGGCCAAAGGCAGACCTGACCCAGCTTCCACGGACGCCCACCCTGCAGTGGAACTCAGCTGATTGGCCTACACACTCTCCGTGGGAGGGAGGGACCCACTGGTCTGAGACTGGTGGTGAGGCAGAAAAAATGAGTCCTTTTCTCAATAAAATTTAAATCCCAGCACCGAAAAGAAAAGTGTCTGATAAAACACTGTGTTTCAAATTAAGTGAGCCAAGGAATGTCTTTCTGTTAAAGATGATGGGGCTTGTCACATTTACCATAAGGGGAAAAGAATAGTCATTTCTAAAATTCCACGGGTTCAACAAAACTCTGATACTCTTTGACAACCAGATTCTGCTATAAGAAAAAACACATTTTGTAATAAAAGATTTTATATGGTTAGTCAAGGGTAGGATATTAATTATTTCACTCAATAACAAAATTTTGTTCAAAGGTACAGCATTAAAACCAGTCACCAAAATGCATGCATCTAAATTTCAGTGTAAAAAAAATGCAAACCTGGTGTGCCCTGGTGGAGTAGTGGTTAGGTGAATCATCTCGAAAGAAGCAAGTCATATACCCCTGGGTTGGAGTCCCAGGTTCCATGGGAAATAACCAGTGTAAACAAGTAAAGGGAAATAAAATACAAATGTTTCTTCCTCTCTTCCTGCCTGCCTGCCTTCCTGACTGCTTGTCTTCATTTCTGCCTGTACCTTTCCTTTAAAAAAAAAAAAAATTGCAATGAGAGAGTGGCTATAATTCAAAAGTCTGGAAACAACAATGCTGTGGAGGATGTGGAGATACCGAACGCTTTTTTACACTGTTGGTGGGAGTGCAGATTGGAGCAAACCCTACAGAAAACAGTGTGGAGATTCCTCAAAAATGCTCCTGCCATCTCTCTTCTGGGTGTTTACACAAAAGATACAAAAACACTCATCTGCAGATGTGTATTAACCCCATGTTTATTGCGACCGTATTCACAATAGCTAAGAACTGGAAACTGCCTAAGTGCCCAACATCAGATGAATAGATAAAGATGTGGTCCATATACACAAGGGAACACCACACAGCCCTTAGAAGAGATGAAACCTGTCATTTGAATCAACATGGATGGATCTAGAGGGGATAATGCTAAGTGAAATAAGCTAAGAAAAAGAAAGATAGGTACCAGGTGATCTCACCCACAGGTGGAATGTGACTATAGAGAAAAAGGAAGGAACAGAGGAAACAAAACCAACCCTAGGACATTTGCAATAGAACTGAGGTCACCAATAGGGAATGAGACGGGATGGGGCAGGGAGGTCAGAAGGTGGTGGAGCTCACTGGACAACGGTGAAGAACACTTGGTGACTTGGCGGAGGGCAGGGTGTACTGACACACATCTGAGGAATGGGGAAACTGCACATATGGGGAACTTACACATAGGAGTTTATTTTAATTTGTAAAATCAAAGTTATTGCAATAAAGAAAAACTTTAAAAAATGCAAACCCTTCATTGACTTAAATAATGGACGAATGGATAGGTGCAGTTGTAGAGGTTTCATTTTCCGACTTTAAAAAGCTACCATTTAAAAGAACGTGCCAAAAATACAGTGCCCACACGGTGATTTTCCTGAGGTGGTCCTCCGAGGACAAGTCCTCCACATCGAAGCAGAGGACGGAGGCTCTGGAAGACTTTCGGAGACACCTGAAAAGTGTTCCCACATAGAGCCACGTGACAGTCAACGAGTTCCTTGACTCCCCCAAGCCTCAATTTCCTTGAAAGTACAACGGAGACCCTGATGCCTACAGTCGCATTTAAAAGGAAACTCCCTCGAGATCTCTAGCACAGATGTTTCCCTGGAGAAGGCAATTGGTCTAAATCAGTTGCTGCTGGCCTGGCTCAGAGGAACTGTGACAAACTCTCACTTCCGTCTTAGTTGCCTACCGCCCATCACTAGATTACCAGGTTACCAGTCTCAAATTTGATTTCTGGTTACGGTAGCTCCCCGATTTCACTCATAGCTCCTCTGCTGATTGCAGGAAGCAATGTTCATTAGATCTTTTAGGAAAGTGCCAGCAGTCAGTAACTCTCCAGGCTCCAGTGAAGGTGTCTCCATCTTGACATTGGTGACATATGGGGCAGGATGGCTCTTTGTCACGGGCTGTCCTGTGCACGGAAGGATGTTTATCAGCATCCCTGGCCTCTACCCACTAGATGCTAGCGTGCTAGCTAAAGAGGTCACAAAATCACCCTGGCTGAGAATCACTTAAACTCAGACCTGTTGAAGCCCTAAGTCTGCCTGAGACCTGAGTTTTTTTCTTCCTGGCTGGAACTTGAGAAGAAAGACTGTTCTAAAGATCCTTCAGACACTTTGTGGGTCAGCTCTCTTTGCATAATGCCCAGGATGATAGCAGTCTTCATTATAAGTGCTTTTTTTAAAGAGAAGAAGGAAGGGATGGTAGAGGGAGGGATGGAGAGAGGGAGAGACAGGAGGAAAAAGCAACTATTTATGTTTGGGGATTTTTTATTTTGTTTTTTTCCCCCACTGGCCCTGAGTTGTGAACCCAGGTCCTTGGGCTTTACATGGTCCACACTCCAGCCACCAGAACCCATAAGTACTTGTGTGTCTAAATGAGGTTCCAGTTTTCCTGTCCTTGTCAGCTGGAGAATGGATCTTGCAAAGAAATAGCTATTGAGCATAGGTTGTCCAGGTAAAGGCAACACCATCACACTGGAGGCTGGAGAGTGAGGAAAAAAGAAAGAGCAGTGTCTCTGAATACAGAACCAGCAGTGAGACCTGGGAAATCTCATTTGAAAGGCCTACGAGATCTTCAAGCCTGATAGCAAGGGGAAAGGGTCACGTGAATGGGGAGGCTTTGTTAATAAAGCTTTCATATGCCTTGTGCAGAAAATATCTAGATAAACAAGGCCATAAAAGCATGTGTCTCGGCTTCTGGGAAGATGGGGCAAGGATAGGTAGGACAGAAGAATTTTTTTTTTTTTTTTTTAAGGAAAGTGCAGGTAGGATTGAAGGCAAAGGTAAATAGGCAGGCAGGCAGGCAGGAAGAGGGGAAGAAGTACTACATTAATTTTATTTAGTTTTATTTAATTTTATTTATATATCTTGGTTGTTCTCCCCGGCGTGGAATGCAAGCCTAAGTCTTTGGGATGTCTGTGGCCTGTGCCAAAGGCAACTGACCAAACCACTACTCCACCAGGGCCTATCCAGATATAGAGGAGTTTCAGGGCAGTGAAGTTATTCCAAATACTGTGATGATAGACACGTAACATTATGCTTTTGTCAAAATTCATAGAACTAAGGGACATGAGTGAACACTAATGCAAGCTGTAGACTCTAGTAATAATAATATATCAATACTGAGTCATCAATTATAACAGCTGTACCACACCCCAATGTCCGATGTTAATGACTGGGTAGGATTGGGGGGATCACTGACTTATAGAAACTCCAAACTTAGTGCTCAGTTTCTCTATAAATATAAAAGTGCTCTAAAAAGGAAAGCCTATTAATCATTTTTAAAAGCATGTGTCTGAAAAAGTGGAAGTGAGAGAAAGAAATTATCTCTAAATATTTATAGCATAACATACCCTTCTTGTGTCAAATAATGCAAAATCAAAATAAGAAGATTTTTCCGTCTTGCTTCTGTCCTCATCTCGCACTGTGAATGAACAAAGAGAAGATTTAGATGGGACAACAAGGAAACTGAACACTCCTTTTAGAGCAATAAACCCCCGAAGGTAAATGCATCCTGTCAAAACCAAGAGGCATGACTTAAAGGCTGGCAGGCAGTTGATGTCTCTAAGGCTGTATAAAGTTGTTTTCTGTTATCGTCTTTGCAGCAGTGCCTTCTCAATTGTAAATGGAAGGTACAATGATTTAAATTAGGATTGCACTTTACTAGCTAACTTCTTACTGCAAGGCTAATTGGCCTTTTATTGCTTATAACCACGAAGAAACAAATACAAACATTCTGACTCTCTGGACTGGGCTAAGGAAATCAGCTCTGACATCACAGTACTTACCTGCTACCGTGTCTTAAATTCACTCAGTCTGACCCGGCCCCTGCACAGACGTGGGCATGAGTTCCATAAACCATGCAGGGCTGACTGCGCAGTCAAGCATTTAGAAAATCCACTGAGAGCAGCGGAGGCCAGGAAAGAAAAAAATTCTGCTTATTAAGATCTGCATTCAAACTGGTTGAATTTGTGCACTGATTCTCAGTTTTCGTGTGCAACATTTGGTAACTCACAGTCCCCTAAATGCATTCATAAAATACTTGCTTTTAAAAACATTACCCTTAGTCGCAAATACCTAATCTCTTTAAGAATGCATGTAAGAACTGAATAGAAGCAAAAGAGGCCTCTGGGTGGCCCAAATTACTTCATAAAATCAGTGCACACATGCGCCATGGTGGAGCAGCAGTTAGGTCAACTGCCCCCAAAAGCACAAGACACATACACACGGGTTCAAGTCCCAGGCCCAGAGATGGGGCACCAAGCAGTGCGAGCAACTCGGTAAAATAAAGATGCTTCCTCCTCCTCTGTCTTTCTGCCTGCCTGCCAGCCTGCTCGCCTTCATGCCTGCCTGCAGCTTTCCTTTAAAAAAAAACAAAGCTATGCACACTCATCCTCATGACAGAAAAAAATTTCAGCTCTTCATCCAGAGTTTTCTTTAAACCTAATGTGGTAATGCAATTAAAACATGTATACAGCAATCTAAAATCAAATAGAACTATATATTTTTTCAAGTTGCTTGTTTTTTATTGTGGTAAAATATAACATTTACCAGTGCAGGTATTTTTCAAGCGTGTGGTTCTGTGGCATCAAGTACATTCACACTGTTATAAACCATCACTACTGATGATGCAAGCCAAGAAATGGAAAAGGAAACACCCTAAAGAATAGTAAACAGAGAAAGAGAGGGGGACACACTGACTGTGCACTGTGGGAGGGTGACAGGAGACTGTGGTTACCCCTCACTGTAGGAGGTAGCCAGGAAGGGCCTGGAAGCAGGGGTTAAGAAGCAGAAGGCTCGAAAAGTAACAAGTGTTCAAACTAACTGCCCCACCACACCCTTGCCTAACACCAGGTGAGACAATTGTACCTAATGGTGGGTACAGAGCCACAGAATGTTGGCTAGTGCCCTTAGCCCGCAGGAGCACAGAGATGAGATTAAAAGAAGCAAAGGTCTTCCCTAACGACCCCCTGATGCAAGCAAGCCAGCAGAGTAAGTGGAAAACTCCAATCTTGGGTATGTAAGACCCCTCTTGAGCTTAGAGAGGCGCAGCTTTACTGTCCAGAGCTCTCTCAGTCTCCGTGCTTCTAATAAACAAGCATGCTGTCACCAAGTGTCTCCTTGAATTCTTTCTGGGCTGACCCCGCAGCTCAGTATCTCAGACACACAGGTACCTACTACTCAGCTACCGTCCATCCTCAGGACATCTCATCCTCCTCACATCTCATCCTCCTCCACTGAAGCCGGTGCCCACTGGATAAAAACATCCCAGCCCCATCTCCCTACCTCCTGGCCGCTACCATTCGGCTTTCTCTGGTGGATTTGCCGGGTCCAGGTTTCTCATGCCAGGGGAGCCATGCAGTATTTGTCTTCTAGCGTCTGGCTTATTCACTTGTAATGAATAAGGTTCATCCATGTTGGGTATGCGTCAGAAACCCTCCCTTTTTAAGGCTGACTGTATACTATAAATGTTGAAAGAAAAACAACAGTTTCTATCCAACGCCACCACCCTCACCCCCAGTCATGCCCTGGAGGCAATGTGCTTTATTAACTTCAGATATTTACCTCCTTCATGTTTCTAAAGAGACCACTGTTTCATGAGATATGAATGTTAGATAGAATCCACTTCCTGTTAAGGTAGATGAGAATTAAATCACACACCTCTCACTGGCCTCCCCTCACTCGCAGCGACGTCAGCTTTCAGTGACTGCATAGTATTGAGACAGGCAGGAGACAGAAAAGGTGGGCTCCCTGGCTCCTTGCTTATGGAAAATTTTGTCTGCCCTTTGTACTGCGCAATGGCCAGCTGTTTCTTGGTGAAAGTACAGCAGCCTGAGAAAACACGAACTGCCCCATTGTGCATGGGCTTCCTACCAATACCCTGTTCACAGAAATCATTAGCTGCTCCATGTGCTGATTATTTGTGCCTCTGTTTTGACGATCCCACTTCCCATTCTCTCTGAAGATGCTTAGGCCACAGCAGAAGGTGAGCTAGCAAGAGCAATTCTATCTTGCTAACCAGATTGCCATCAGCAGACCCTTCCTCCCAAGCCACAGACCCAAGAGAGCAGCAGAAATTCACTACATATGTGGTTAATTGGTTGAAAAATACTTAAAAGGACCAGCTCAAGACAGCATACTGAGCAGTTCTGGACTCTTCCTGGGCTGACTGCCTCACAGGACTGAGTCTTCCTTCCCCTTTCTCCTTCCAAGAAAGTTGCTGTCTACTAAGGCGGTATTTGGCCTTGCTCATTTCTCTTACCAGGGAACAAAAAATGAGATCCTCTGCCTACCCTCCACACCCAACTGTTACAAGATGATCATATAAGCAATGTTCCCTGCTGAGTCCATGAGTACTATTGTCAATTTCCACTTCCCCACGTTTTTTTTCTTGGAATGAGTAATTGTCTCCCTTAAACTTGTAGTTACGTTTCTACATACTTACCTATTGCTGACTTTCAAACACCAGCGCACTGTGAAGGCCCCTAGTATCACTTTTCCCACCATCAAATATATCAGATACTGTATCAGCCCTCCTAGGCCCACCCTCCCCTTGCCCTCTGGCTTGCTGACTTAGGCTAGGTCATCTGCAGGCTTCCTTTTCCTCCACTGCATCCCCAGAAATAAACTCTTCCCCTCTCCTGGTCTCGTGCCTGGCCACTTTAGCAGCACACATCCTTTTGAACAAAGGTTTGCAAAGATAAATGTGAGAATTAGCGTGCCTGAAAAGTCTTTATTCTACTTCAACCTGATAGCTTCCAAGGGCATAACACTCCCTTCTTATTCCTGATCCTTTGTATGACATGTGCTTTTTTTCTTCCCAGAGAACTTTTAGGATTTTACTTTTAACTTTGGTGTTCTAAAATGTACAGCTTCCTTGGGGCCAGACTTTCCCCATTGCTGGCCCTTCTCCAGCTGGGCATCCCATGCTTCTGTTCTTGAGAAATGCATTCTTTTTTATTGAGGTGTATTGATATACATTAGATTTTGGGTGTAGGGCATAATGATCATATATGTACATACTATGAAGTGATCAACACAATATGCAGGTCAGTATCTGTCGCCACATAGTTACACAGTTCTTTCTTTGTAATGAGAAGTTTTCGGATCTTCTCTTAGCAAATATGCATACAGTATAATCAGCTACAGTCGCCATGCTGTACAGTACATCTTCGTGACTTAGTCATAACTGGAAGGCTTTATCTTTTGATCCCCCTTTAGCTATTTTGCATCCCCTCCCAACCCCTCATTCTGGCAATCCCCAATCTGTTCTCTGTGCCTGTAAGATTTCTTTTCTTTTTTTTTTTTAAATTCCACATATAAGTAGGTATTTCTCATACTCTGTCTGACTTATTCACTTAGCATAACACCCTCTAGTTCTACCCATGTTATCACAAGTGGCAAGATTTCATTATTTTTATGGCTGAATATAATATTCCATTGCACATCTTCTTCATACTTTCATTCATTCACGGGCACAATATTCTATATCTTGCTTATTGTAAATAATGTGCATATACCTTTTCAAGTTAAAGTTTTTGTTTTATTCAGGTAAATACTGAGAAGTAGCATTGCTGGATCATAAGGATTCTATTTTTAATTTTTGGAAAAAACTTCATACTATTTTCCATAGTGACTATACTAATATAACCTACAGTTCTCTAAGATTTCCTTTTTCCCCACATCCTCACCAACACTTGTTATCTCTGATCATTTTGGTCACAGTCATTCTAACAAGGTTGAGATGGTTTTCTTTTATTGTTTCTCTAATAAATTACTCCCTTATGTTTTCTCTGGTTTTGTTTTAAGAACTTCTGCTAATTGAATGGGGCCTATCTGGGTTGCTCTAAGATTTCTTTTTTTTTTTTCCCCTTTAGTATCCCATTTCTTTGTCTCTCTCTTTTTTTTTCTATTTTCTAGGCAATTTCTTGGTCTCATTTTCAAACTATTCTACAGAAATTATTTGGGCAGTTTTGTTTTTGTTTTTATTTTCCCCGTAAGAGGTTGTTCTCATTCTCTGTTCCTTTGTATAACATCTTGCTATTTTCTTATGGACACATCATTCTCTTATGATTCACAGTCATTAAAGAGGTTCAATTTTGTTCAATATTTGCTATTTAACTAGCTAGGCAAGCCACTAACCTATTTTATAGGATATTTATCCAATTTATTCAACTGAAAAATCTTGCTCCCTAAGTTTTTATTCAGATTGCTAGAAAACATAGTAAATACAGCAATTTGTATTTCAAGGAGATGATGAAGGAATCATGACTACCACTTGTGTCATTCAAAAGGCAGCTATTGCTTTAAAAAATTAATTTGCATTTACTTATCACAGAGTTTAACATACATATTTTGATTTTCTGTTGTAGGGAGTTAAACATCAGGGTTCTCTGAAGACCCAAAAGAAAGGGGATTCAAGGAAAACTATAATTCTTGTAGTAATGAACTACATAACAAAAGGAGTGACTTCAACTGGAAGAAAATATTTACAAAAGGTACATCTGATAAAGCATTGAGATCTAAAATACACAAATAACTCTTACAACCCGACAGTAAGAAAACAAGCAGTCCAATTAAAAGATGGGCAAAAGACACAGATACTTCACAAAGGAATCTATACAGATGACAAATAATCATACAAAAAGGTGTTCAATAACACATTGTCATCAGGAAATAACAAAAAAACAACAAGGTACCACCACACACATAGCTAAATGGTAGAAACCTAGAACACTAACACCACCAAACGCTGTCGAGGATACAGAGCGACAGGAATCTCATTCACTGCTGGTGGGAAGGCAGATGGGACTGCCTCTCTGGAATATATTTTGATGTTTGCTTACAAAACTAAACATACTCATTCCATACCATCCAGCAGTTATGTTCCAGAAGAGATAGAAACATGTCTATACACAAACCTGGATACTGATTTACAGCAGCTTTATTCATAATTCCCAAATTTGGAAGCCACCAGGATGTCCTTCAGTAGGTGGATGGATAAACTGTGGTACATCCATACAATAGGTGATTATTCAACACTAAAAAGAAATGAGCTACCAACTCATGAACAGACATGAAGAAAACTTAGATACACATTACTAAATGAATTCATCCGATTTGAAAAGGTTACATACCGTATATCATTCCAACTATATGACATTGTGGAACAGATGAAACTCTAAAGACAGTGAACGGATCAGTGGTGGCAGGGGTTAGGAGACAGAAAGGGAGGCAGAGCACAAAGAATTTTAAGATAGTGAAACTAACTATTCTGTATGATACTACAATGGGTACAGGTCATTATCATTTGTCAAAATCCATAGAACATACAACACCAAAAGTGAACTCTGTGAACTCTGGACTTAGTGTGATAACGACACTAAGTGTCCATGGAGATTCACCTGGTGTAAGATGTTGATAGTAGGGAAGCCAGTATGAGAGGCAGATGAAGTATGGGGATTCCCAGTGCTTTCTGCTCAATTTTTTGTGATCCTGAAACTGCTCCAAAAATTAAAGTCTGTTTTAAAGACTGGTGAATGATTTTTAAACAAATATGTCAGATCTAATGTATCTAAATGGAATCGCCTGTCAAAGTGGTCACCTTGAGAGGTCATGTTTTATTTCATTAATCAAAACATTTCTGAAACTCCCTTTTCAAAGTGATTTTTGATGCAGATTAATGACCACTGTCTTCCTCCAGCCCACTTTTAAAATCTATGTTTATATTTGTATCTTTAACCACTGTAGAAAGGCACAAGAAAAACATAAGCTATTTGGTCACATTCCTTCAGTCTTCTTACATATAGGTTTCTCATGTGTTTTGATAACTTGCGATATTTTTCTCAAAAAATATTTTGTAAATATCTTTCCAAGTCTTGAAGACTTTTAAGACTGCAGAGAATGTGCGACAGCGTAACCAGCCCTTCACTTTGGGGTAGGCCCTGTTATTTGAACCTCATCCAATTTAAGAACATACTTTATTAGAAGATTTGGCTATTTCTAAAATCAACTTCATCCGCCTTTCATGCGCCCTGTTGGAGCAGTGGGTAGGTCAATCTTCTCTGAAGGTCACCGGCCACTTACGCCTGGGTTTAAGTCCCAGATCTGGGTGGGGAGACAACCAGTGTGAACAACTGAAATGGAAATAAAATGTTTCTTCCTCCTCTCTCTTCCTGCCTGCCTGCCTACTTGTCTTCATTCCTACCTGTACAAAGAAAAATAGATCACAATTGTCTGGAAATTCGGAGATGTTTTCATGGAAATGATTTTTCTTTGTATGATTCCGTGCTGTTATGTCGGCTCAGTAATAAATATGTAAAACGTTGGGAAAATTTTTGAAATTATCCTGATTTTAATAAGTCCAACACTGGCAGTTTTTACTCATCTTTCTAAGGATGTTGACAAAACAACTCTTGGTGAAGACTGAACCTTTTTTAAGTTAAAGTTAGCGTTGGCAGTCTTTCCCCTTCGTGGGGGGGCGGGGCGGGTAGGGGAAAGCAAGTGTGTTTGAAAGAGGAGGATGGCTGGATTTGCCTTGCCTCTACTGCCATCTAGTGTATTCGGAGGGAAAGCACTTCATGCTATTTAAGTAGTTTCAAATTATTGTTTGCATTAGAAACTGACAATCATCATAAAATTCAGTTCAAGTTTGAAAAATAAATCAATAATTATATATTAAGCAAGCAGTCATAATACTGATGGGCCATGTCTTTAAGGTGCAAATTCTCAAACTCAATTTTGGGGTTTTAATTAGGAATTTGAGGAACCCAGAAGGTAACTGGAAATCATTGAGTCTCAGGAAGTATTTAGAGATTTGCTTGAAATCCCACAAAGGAGTCGCCAGCAGAAGAACCCAGGTCCTCTGGCTCCTGGGCCCCCGACATTCACCCCTCCTCACTAGTCTTCACTCTCCACTGAGCACATTCATTCCAGACCAGAGAGCAGCTATTTCAAGTTACAAAAAACTATGCACCAAATTGTCTAAATGTGAGCAACTGCGGTGACTATACAGTCTTTCTTATCCATCTAGCACTGTAACAGTGTCTCTGACAATTCCTTAGACCTACCATCTCAGTCTTTGTCACCATTTCTATTCAACTGCTGTCTAGCTCTTCAAGAGGTAAGTCACCCTGCAGCACTGGAGCAGTGTGTCACGGGATATCACACCTTTTCATTTCTGAATACTCACAGTCCTCTCCTAAGTGAAGCAAAGCTAGCTCAGGTGCATGCGAAGATCCTTGAGAACAAAAGGATAAGAATTCAAGAACCAGAAACCTGGGCACGCTCTCAGAGACATGGCCCAGGGCTCTGACTTGTGCCTTTGCAACGAGTTTCAGGACAACCCACAGAAGGCATACCGGGCAGGCGGCTTCACAAACGGTGCGGTGCCATGCCGACATCAGTGCCCCAGGCTCAGAAGCTGTTAGTTCCTGATTCTCTGAGGCTCCGCATCCTTCGCTTGAAGCAAGGGCTTCTTCCAATAAACACGCACAGATGCAAATGTTCTCACAGCCCCCACACGAAAGAAACCGCAAAGGAGTGCTTGCCTGTATCCCTCAGAGCCCCACACACTGCACTGGGCTTGGCTCATAGTTCTGAATTTCCTAAAAGATGAGGGTCGGGGTAGGCACAGAAATCTCATCAGCTGAAGTGAGCAACGTCTTGGGAGAGGTGTTTTGAAAAGGGAAGAGAAGGCTGGTGGGGACAGGAGAATTAGAGGGACTGACAGTGAAGGGGTGCTCTTTCTTTTGGCGGTAATGAATGCTTCAGAATATCCACTGTGGTGGTTGTAGAATTCTGCAAATAAAGTCATTAAACTGTATATTTTAAATGGGCGTGCTGCATAGGATGTGAATTATATCTCGGTAAATCTGAAAATGAAAAAAAAGGAAGATATAAAGAACAAAAGGCTAAAATAAATGTAAATAATTTTAAGTGATTTTGTTGCCTTGAAGTATAGAATAAGTGGTCTGACTGAAAATAGAGAAAATGTCGTGCAATATTTGAAAATTATTCAAAATGGAAATTAAGAGGAGGGAGCTACGTGTCACTCACATCGCTGTGAGGGTCTGCTCACCATCCTGATGGCAGAGCCTGGTCACCTCATGGCCAATGACATTTGCTCACTTGTTTGGACGAATCGGCTATGCCACACTTGCTCCAGCAACGTGGCTGCAGATTTACTGACTGGGCAAAAGAGAACACAAAATCATCTGGGCAGACATTCTCTTATATTTTTTATTTGGTTGTACCATAATTTATAATACACATAGACATAGCGCCGAAAGTATCCCTTAAGTTTTATCAATACTTCTTTAGTTCACTAGAACAAAAATAAACTTATTTCAATACAAAATTCATGTTTAGAATGACTATCCTCCAAAAGACTGGCAATAACAAATGTGACAATGCAGGAAAAAAGGAAATGTTCTCACACTGTTGGTGGGAGTGTAAATTGGTGCAGCTACCATGAAAAGCAGTATGGAGACTCCTCAGAAAAATTAAAATGGAAATTCCATATAATCCTGTCATCCTATTTCTGGTATTTACCCGAGAAATCCCAAAACACTAATTTGAATAAATATATGTAATCCCATGTATATTGCAACATTATTTACAATAGCTAAGAATTGAAAACTAAGCGCCCAGGGTCAGATGAATGGATGAAAAAAATGTTATATAGATACAGATGTTGGGTAGGTTACCTAGAGGGGGGCCTGGAACGGAGAGGGAAATGCCTCAACAAACAGGCACTGAAATGGTCAGGTAAAATTCTGACCAATGAGAAAGCAGCACATACATTCTACATGCCCTAAGGTCAAGAATAATCAGGAAGGCAGCCTCAAAACCAGTGGGTAGCGCAAGAGCAGAAACTCACAGAATCACATTATGCTGACCTTTACCTCCTAATAATAGACTTAAAATTGTACATGGACCCATACATTAAGCTCATGATAACAGAATGAATTATGGGAAATGAGCACTGGAAGTTGAGGGAACGCCTATTCCCAGAAGTTTCCACCCTTTTCCTGTAAATCCCCACCTGGGAATTCCCAGAACCTCCAGGGGCGGGATGGGGAGCGACAGCAAAAGTATCCCCTTTACAAAATTGTGTGCTCCAAGTGAGGTAATGCAGGTGTCCCCTCCATCTGGCTACCTGGAGAAGTGTACTCTCCCTTGCTTCAGTAAATTTTCCCCTTAACCCTTGGTCTGTTGTGCCTTTCGTGCTCATTTTAAGACAGATATGAATATATACAGTGGAATACTACACAATCCTCAAGAAGAGGAAATCCTAACTTGACAACATGGATGGAACTAGAGGAGATTATGTTAAGTGAAGTCAGAAGGGGAAAAACAAATACTGGATGATCTAACTTTTATGTGAAATATAAAGAAACAAAGCAAATGGACCAACCAAAACAACCTTGGGTATGGACAATAGAACTGAGGTGACCAGAGGGGATAAGGGTGGAGGATGGGAGCACTGACTGGCGGGGTCCAGTGGACAGTGATGGAAGACTACTGGTAATTCAGTGGTGGACGCAGTGCTACATATATGATGAATAATAAACATGAATCTCTAAACATGTTATTATGAAAATCAAAGTTACCTCAAAAAAAAAAGAAAAAAAAAGTTTTGATAAATCCAGACTTCGAAGATATGAGAGAATATGTACTCAGATACAATTCTTGAAAATGTAAACTTGTACAACTCTTTTGTAGAGCAAATAAATCTATTAAAATAAAAAATGAGCATACTCATTGACCCAGCAACTCCACTCTTAGCAATTTATATTACAGAAGAGCAATCACACTGTATTATAGAAGCACTCCACAATGATCAGTGTTCACCGATGTTTAATACAGCATTATGTGTATTCCAAACCATTAGAACCAGACCAAATGCCCACTGGTGGGTAAGTAAATCTTGCTACAACCTGACTACGGAACACTGTGAAGCAATATAAAGAATGAAGGGGACCTATGGATACGGATAGGAATGATTTTGAAAGTAATAAGTTTTCTTCCCACCCACTCACTGCCCACTCCCAAATTACACGTCACTTGAAAAGAAAATCTGAACTTAAAGTATTATTTAATCTTGCTATTTGTGACAACCTGGATGGAACTCTGCTAAGTGAAATGAGTCAGAAGGACAAAGACAAATACCGATGATCTCACTGGTACCTGGAGATAAACAAAAAGAAAGGAATAGGCAAAACAAAACAAACACTAACTCTGGGAGACTGGCAACAGAACTGAGGTTACCAGAGGGAAGTGGTGGTAGGAGCAAGGGGCAGTGGGGACCAACGGCCAGCGGTGGAGGACCATTAGAATACAGTGGTGGGCATAGTGACAGAGCCTCACTCCAGGTTCTTGTGTCCAGAATTAGGATGAGCACAAAAGACACAGCAGACAAAAGGTTAAGCAGGAAATTTAGTTAAGAAAGCAAGAGACAGTACACTTCTCAAGGCGACCAGAAGTGAGTTAGAGCAAACATCAACACCTGTTTCACCAGGTCAGCATAGAGTTATGGGAAGTCTTTCCAGTAATTGCTCCCAGCCCCAGCCCAGACACTCCTAATGACCAGTCAATAGAGCCGAATTAGCAGTGATTCTTCTGTGTGTTTATTTCTGACCCTTAGACCACTCCAGGAATGTATCGGCTGTTTTTTCCTGATTGGTGATTGTTAGTCCCACCATTTACGCGGTGCCCTTTGTTCCTTGATCCAGCCTCTGTCCCATCTCCATAGGTTATCCCTCCTCCGGCATCATCATATATTTGATAATGACTGAAACTGCACATCTAAATTTAAATTGTGTTGTAAATCAAGGTTACCTCAATTTAAGAGGAAAAGGTGTATTTAAGTTTGAAAAAATAAAACTTCAACGTTTCCCCATTCTACCCATCGCTGTTAATTTCTTATGGAATGGTTCTGAAAGGGGTTTGTGAATACATCAGTATATATGTACAAAAATTCAAAAATTTACAAAAATGGAAGGATTTATATACACTGTTTGGCTTTTTTTTTTTTCTTCCTATTTTATATGTATTAAGAATCTTTCCACATGAGCACATAGAGATCTAACTCTTTTTTCTTTCTTTTTTTTTAAAGGAAAGGTGCAGGCAAGAATTAAGGTCAAGAGACAGGTGGGCAGGGAGAGAGGAGGAAGACGCCTCTTTACTTTTAGTTGTTCACACTGGTGGCTTCTCCCAGGTCTGGGACTCGACCCAGGGGTATGTGGCTTGCTCCTCGGTAGGCAACTGACCTAACTGCTGTTCCACCACAGCATACCAGATCTATCTAATTCTAAGACATGTTATAAAGTGAAAAATTACAGAAAAAGGAAAGGAATAAAAGCCTGGACACATAGTTTTCTTTGGGTAGAGGGATGGGATGGGAGTACTATTTTTTTTAATCATAGATTCCACACATCACCCTGCCCCCTCACCCCAACCCTGAGCTACAGAAGGGCAATTTTAAATTTATCATTTGTTGCTTTTGTTTTTGTCTTTCCCACCACCGACCCCTGCCCCCTTTCTTTGACTGTCCTGATATTGATGCTGGCCTCAGGTGTTCTCATTCACTAGAAGGGAAAGAATGTGACAAGGTCACCCAGAGGCACCTCTTCCACACCTCACGTCTCCCCTCTATGTCCCCCTTGACCTCGCCTCCCTCCCTGCGTGCACATGCAGAGAAACCTGGGGGTTTGGTTGTCTGTTCCCTACAGGTGGGGTCTGGGGCTCGACAGCTGCCCTAAGGAAACCTGAGCTGATGCATCACTTAGAATTACCTGCTTTATTCCCTGGGCCTCCCCCACATCCCCAAATCCAGAAGTGGTCTCTGTTTCCTTATCCCCTACAATATGGAATGGTCTTAATCCAGAAGCTAGTTTATCTGTAAACTGGTCCAAGAAATCTGTCTCCTTGCCATACCTCTCTCCCTGACATACCAGGCTTCAGCACAGGATATAAACCTTTGTCTGCCCCAGATGCCTCCGGATTTACGACTGTGTAAATCTTCCACATTATTAAACTGGGTTTTTCTTTTAGAGGAAAACAATTTAAAAAGGAATTATCTGTTTTGAATCCCTTTTAGAATTTCTGGTGAGTCTTGTACCACTTGGACCAAGGCCAGTGAGCTCAGGTTGATCAGGAAGGAGGGCAAAGACCTAATTCTGGGGGCTGAAGACCCTAAATTCATCTGAGCCAAGTGGACTGATTCTTCGAAGCCCATCAGAGGGCTGTGCAGACCTCGGGTTGTATTCTGAAAGCGGTAGCTACCCCAGCCCCAGTCAAGCGTATTTCCGGTATTACTAAATCAGGCAAATAGTCCCAATCTCTATGGCAGATGGTGAGGACTGAGGGACGGCTTTTGGTTCTGTGATTTAGAATTGTTTGGTAATAAGGTCACTTCAAAAATGGCTTTCTTTCCATGCAGATTGTGAAACAGCTTGTATTTGGGGTCTCCGGGCCTTGGAATAGGAGCTTAATTTTCCTTTGAGACAAGATGGATGGAAATGCAAATGTTAGTAAGGACAGAAAAGGGATAAAAAAGCACTACTCAAATACCTATTTAAAGAATGTGGTCTTATAAAGTTAATTAAAAAGTCTGATGTTTGCTGGATCTATAATATCTTTCCATTCATGCCTTTCAAAGGAGAATGGAAAACCGTCTTCTGAATGAAAAACTAAGGCTGGGACACCAACAAATGGTCAATTTACACCGTGAAAGATGATGTGTTCCTAAAATGGACACTATTTAGATGCTCAATTAATTTCTGTCTACCACAGAAAGGAGGCCCAGAGTGAGCATCTAAGCGAGGTCTTTCATCTGTCTCTGCTTCAATAACCTGGCTGTTTTCTTCTTCCTTCATTTCCTTTGTGGGCTATTGTGCAACCAAAATGCTTCCATTATCTGATGCAAAATTGAATCCTATGATACTGTAGCCTGAGGAAAAGGAAGCATTGAATATCACTCCTAGTTTTAAACCCAGAAGATATCTAGGAAATGTTACTGTATACACACCACATGCAACATGAGTGCTTTTAATTTCTTTTTTACGGGTGCAATGGAGATTAATTTGCACGAACTCCGTTCAATTCCTGTAATAAGATCCAAATTTTACATTAAGCTTTCCATCTCAAAAACAAACAGTTAAAAAAGGACACATTTCTTCTTTCGAATGTTTTTATTATAGTCCTATTTTACAATCCCTGAATCTAATATTCACTTAAAAGCTCGAATATATATACCCGTAGGTTCTAATTTGGTTTTTATGTGTTTCCTGATTACCTCCTGTTTCTACCAGGAAACTTCCTAAGTTTCAAATGCTGCACAACCTGACAAAGCACGGGAACCATCAAAAGGAGTGTTAATAGATCAGAAAAGGATCCATTTCATACAAAGTCAGAACTGGTCAGCGATGCTGAGAAACACAGTGTTTTGTGAACAGGGGTGTTTGTGTTTCATGAGTGCGGAACTGGTTCTAGAATTTGGGATTTTGGAGTAGAAATTCTACTGAAACATAGGGGGCTTTCCAAACCATGCCCTTATTATTAAACACTGAACTAGACTATGCAATACTGTGATTTTTTTTTTTTTTCATTTCAAAAGGCCTGCTCACACAGGCTACTTTCTAACTGCAACAGAACTGCACAATGGAGAGATCATATTGTCCTCACACTCAGACGAAATCAGTCTCCTGGCATGCGCAGGTAAAGTTCTTCCTATCTTCTAGGAGGTAAATTAAAGGGTTTAACTTAATCTCATCAAGCCAATTTCCATTTTAAGGGAGAGAGAGAAGTAGGTGAAACCTCAAAGACACAATCAGACAACTCTTAGAAGGGAGATACTCTGCACAACAATTTGCTGGTTTCTTGAACAAGTCAGTGTCATTGAGAATAAAAAAAAATAGAGAAGGTGGGGGTTGGGAGAAGTTAATTCAAAGAGATTCAAAGGATATAAAAACCAGGTACAGTTCTCTTTAGCTAGAGAACTAGTTGGTCAAAGAACAGTTTGCACCCTGTGAATTGATTCTGATAAAACATACCTGTGTGTGTGTGTGTGTGTGTGTGTGTTTGTGTCTAAACACACACAGGAAGACCGCGAAGGATATATGGATATACATAGGTTCACCCTTGACTGACACCTTAATAATGTATCTGGGTTGCAGGAATGTTCTGCTTTTATTTTATTGATCCTGTTTGTCACCTAACATTTCTTTAAACTTGATTTTATGGTTCTGTTGAAACAAGGAACTGGAGAAGCCTCATTTTTTCTGGGATACTCTGAACCACAAAGCCCTGTGGTCCCCGCTTTCTGGATAATCCTCTGGCAGTGAAACGGAAACCTTAGACCCGCCCAGTAAGATCTTGGCTGGAAGGATTTCTGTGAATCTGCTGAGATCTAGGAAGAAGTTAAATGTCAACAGAATAGCTTAAGACGTTTAGGGCGTGACCTCTACTTATGCAAACCGACCTCTACTTTAGGGTGTGATCTCAACTTCAGGGTTTGACCTCACTTATGCAAATTGACCTCTACTTTAGAATGATCTCTACTTTTGTAAACTGCTTATGCACATACCCTGGGACACCCAGAGAAAGGAAAAAAAAAAAAAACTAAGTTATAAATATCCTGCATTAATTGGGTTTAGGGCCATATGATTTGAGTCTGTTTTACTCCCTAAGGTCTCTGGCTAATAAACTCCTCCTAAATTCCACTCTGGTATATGCCTCTCTGATCTCAGTTGCCTATTTTGCAACATTTGGAGGCCCCAGAGAGATCTACAGACTCTCCAGAGCTGGGTGAGAGACATTTGGGATCAGATGGCCTCTGTGGGTGCTGGGGGACCCGACTTGATCCCTGAGGAGAGGCGCCACCTGAGATGTACCAGGGATCCAGGCTTCGAGTGGGGATCGAACAGCGTCCTGAGACACCAACCATCCCCCGATTGGCATGAATTGAGGACTCCAGGATCCCCTGGGTAAGTCTGTTAGGACCGGACTTTCTGGCGGGGTGAATAGGTTGTCAGAGGCAGCTAAAACCATTCCCCCAAGACTTTCCAAGACGGTGGAATGGTCATCTGGTAAGGCCTTCTGGGACTCTCAGAATGGCCACGTGTCATTGTCTGTTTTTGTTCTGCGTTCTCATTTGCCTTTGGTTTTTGTACTTGTATTTGATTTGGTTAGAATTATTGTCTCATTGTCTGTTTTTGCTCTGCGTTCTTGTCTTTGTTTTTGTGCTTGTATTGGCAGAAGACCCCCACCCCACAGGCTGCCTCCTTAAACATTTCCATGATGCTTTCCCTGATGATGAGGCATACAGAATCCCCTGGTAGAATGGCCCACCTTTGACGTAGGTTGGCCAGATGTGAGGACCTGTTAGGGCCATCTGGAAAGTCATCACAGGAAGCCCCTGCCACCCAGATCCATTTCCCTATATAGTCTAGCCGAGAACCCTCCCACATGGTTCTATGTCATATCCTTCTGGCTTGTCTGGTCTCAGAAGCAAGACAGGTCTCCCCAGGGTCCCCCTGTCCAACCTGGGAAGATTGCCAGCAATTGTTAAACACACTGTTTACTTCTGAGGAGAGGGAAAGAATTTAATTGGAGGGAAGAAAGGCTGTACTGGGACCGGGAGGGGGATCTTTGGAAGAAAATTGGGATCGGATTGAGGATGCTTACCCCTCAACTAGCCCCGATTGGGACCTGAATACGGGGGGAGGAAAGAGGTCCCTAGACAATTTTCACCGGCTTCTATTATCAGGATTAAAAGTGGTGGCGCATAAGTCAACAAACCTCTCACAGGTTTACAAGATGCTCAGGAGTAGCCAGAGGCTTTCCTTGAGCACCTATGTGAGGCATATCGGGTATACACTCCCATTGACCCGGATGCCCCAGAGGATAGTAGAGCAATGAACTTGGCTTTTGCAACCCAGTCAGCCCCCAATATTCGGCGTAAACTCCCAAAAGCTGGACATTTTTGAGAGTATGAACCGGTCCCAATTAGTATAGCACAGAAGGTCTTCAATAATAGGGACACAATGGAAGAAAAACGAAATAGAAAACTGACAAAAGTAATGGTAGCGGCACTCAGGGAAGTAAACGATCCCCCTCGGGGACCGCCCCAAAGGGGAAGATACGAAAAACCTGGAGGAAGAGAAAAGTCTAGAGACCCCTAGGAAAAAAAAAACCATGTGCCTATTGCAAAGAGGAAGGTCATTGGAAAAATGAATGCCCAAAGAGGCCAAGAAAACGGAGCCCACAAGTCTTAAATCCTGAAGACTGAAGGGGCCATGTTTTTTAAATCAGGGGGAAAAAAGTAAACTTCTTAGTAGAACACTGGGGTCACCCATTCAGTTCCGACAGAGCCCCACAGACCTATCACCCGCCATAAGACGCTACTGGGAACGCTGTCCACTACCTGTGGACTACCCAATGGACAGTCAAGTTAGGGCAAGGAACTGTTTGTCATTCCTGTTTGGTTATGCTGGAATGCCCCTATCCACTGATGGGTCGGGACCTGTTGCAAAAAAAACCCTCCAAGCTACAATCTCCTTCCAGGGGAAGGGAGCCACACTGACCTTTGGAACCCCTCAAGGAAAATAAATGGGACTACAGTAGCTTTTAACATATCTCTTCTCCGAGGAATACCTTTTACAGGAGCCCACCGTCCTGGAAAGAACACCAGAGAACTCCAGCCTTCTCCAGCAGCTTCAGAGTACCTACCCGACAGTCTGGGCAGAAACGAACCCCCCAGGACTGGCGGCACATCAGCCTCCGGCCCACCAGGCTGTCTCCAGGTCACCCGAGATCTACTCAACTGCCTCCAGAAATTGGGCTGCCGAGTATTAGCTAAGAAGGCCCAGCTCTGCTGTCCCAAGGTAACTCACCTAGGGTAGCAGATCGAGGAAGGAAGACGGACTCTATCCTCTGACCATATAAGAGCCATCTTCCAGATTCCTGTTCCTACAACCAAAGGCAAGTACGAGAATTTCTGGGGGCAATGGGATACTGCCATTTATGGATCCAGGGATTTGCAGAGCTGGTAAAGCCACTCTACGCTTGTACTGGTGGCGCGGAGGCCCTGAAATGGACTGAGCTGGAGCGAAAGGCCTGTGAAAACCTCAAAAAGGCTTTCACTTTGGCCCCGGCTCTTGCCTTGCCAGACGTACAAAAACCTTTTCAGCTTTTTGTATGCAAGACCTGGGGAATTGCCAAGAGAGTGCTGGTTCAGCCCCTAGGGCCCTGGAAGCAGCCAGTGGCCTATTTGTCCAAGAGATTGGATCCTGTGGTAGCGGGATGGCCCGGATGTCTCCGAACGGTTGCTGCCACAGCTGCTTTGGTCAAGGAGGCTGATAAGCTCACTCTAGGGCAAGAACTGACTGTCTTCACCCCACAAGCTGTAGAGGCCCTCCTGTGAGAGACCCCTGAAAGACGGATGCCAAACACTCATGTAACTCAGGTCCAGGACTCACTTTTGGACCAGCCCTGCATTAAGTTTCACACACTGATGGAAACTGTTACGTGCTGGATGGTATAAGCAGCGGGAGCTACGATAGTGACAACTGACAAAGTTATTTGGTCTCAGGCACTAAGCTGAGGAACCTCTGCCCGGCGGCTGAGCTGATAGCCCTGAGGCAAGCCCTAAGATGGTGAAAAGGAAAAAAAGGCTACCACGAGGCACGAGGGGCAGCCATAAAACCAGTGGGGCCACTCCAGGTACTGGCTACCTTGCCTCTCCCAGATCTGCCAAGAACTCCAGATTATACTGAGGAGGAAAAGCTGATGGCAGATAGAAAAGCAGCCACCGAGACGCTAAAGGCTGGAAACTGTTACCGGACAATGGAATCATTGTTCCAGAAGCCCTTGGCAGGACTCTGGTCTCTCAGATACATTAGGCTTCTCATCTTGGAACACTTAAATTGACTGAATTGCTCCAAAACAGGTATTATATACCACATCTAGAACAGATCATCCACAGCACGGTGGAAAGATGTCAGGCATGTGCCCAGGTAAACGCCAAACAGGGAAAATGGATACCTATAGGGGTTAGGCTATGATGGACCATGCCAGGTAAACACTGGGAAATAGATTTTACAGAGGTAAAACCCCCTTATACAGGCTATAAATACCTTATAGTATTTACAGACACTTTTTCTGGATGGGTAGAATCCTTCCCCACCAGATCCGAGACTGCCACAGCGATTCTCCGAAAACTGCTTCATGAAATTGTCCCAAGGTATGGTATGGACTGCCCTCAGTAATAGGCTCAGATAATGGCCCTGCTTTTGTTGCTAAATTATCATGGAATCTGGGTAAAATCTTAAACACAAATTGGAAATTACACTGTGCTTACCAACCCCAAAGTTCAGGGCAGGTAGAGCATATCACTTGGACCCTAAAATTAACTTTAACCAAATTTGTCTTAGAAACCGGTGAAAATTGGACAGCCCTGCTCCCCCTAGCTCTCCGAAGAGCAAGATGTACTCCCTACAAGGAGGGACTAACCCCTTCTGAAATCATGTTTGGGAGGCCACCCTCACACCTTCCTAGATTGAGGGAGGACATGAAAGCTGAAATCAGTAACGCCTCCCTTCTCAAGTATTTGCAGGAATTGCAGGTCGTCCAACAAGCCGTGCAAAAGATGGTACAGGGAGCCCTTCCGGTCCCCTCCAGCGTGCCAGTACACCCGTTCCAGCCAGGAGACTTGGGGTGGATAAAAAAAGTACACCACTCAAGGACTGACCCCCATTTGGACTGGCCCACACACCGTCATCATGACCACCCCCACAGCCGTCAAGGTGGATTGTGTCCTGGCATGGCTACATCACTGGAGGGGGAAGCTCAACCTAGAGGAATGGAAGTGCACGCTGCAAGGGGACTCTCTAAAGCTAAGACTCTCACATGTATCGGAATCATTGTAACTATGTATGTAAATGTTTTGGGTATCCGCCGGAATCTAAAGTGATGACCTGGTAGCTGAGACAAGGGAAAACAGTAAAAATTGTAAGCAAACAAGTTGTTACTGGGGTGGGGAGCAGTTAAATTTAGGGTGGAGTTCTGCTCCATTCTTTTACCAAGTAGGGTTAGGCCCAACCCCTAGCTATGGAGGATGTGGAGGCTCATTAAACCAGGCGCCGCAAGCCGACTCACTTTGCTGTGGAGAATTTCTCAGAGTCTGGAGACTCCTCCTGTAAAAGCCCAAGAAAAACCCAGCCTACCCACAGCCGTAAAACCCCTTAGCAGAAATAGTCCTCTCATATCCCTAAAGCAAGGAGGACTCTGTGTAGCTCTAGGAGAGAAATGTTTCTATGCTAACAAAACTGGTCCTTGGTCAGAAAAAAACATACATTCAATTGGTCCCCTTGGTTAACAACTCTAGTTTCCGCTAACAAGAGTCAAGGATTTAACTCAATTGTATTAAAACCAGTGGGGAGTGAAACAAGGAACTAGAGAAACCTCCTTTTTGCTGGGTTGCTCTGCAAACCACAAAGCCCTGAGGTCCCCACTTTCTGGATAGTCCTCTGGCAGTGAAACAGAAACCTTAGATCTGCCCAGTAAGACCTTGGCTGGAGGGGTTTCTGTGAATCTGCTGAGATCTAGGAAGACGTTAAATGTCAAACAAGATAACTTGAGATGTTTATGGTGTGACCTCTACTTTAGAATATGATCTCTGCTTTTGTAAACTGCTTATGCTTCTGCACATACCCTAGGACACCCAGAGGAAAGAAAAAAAAAACACCTAAGTTATAAATACCCTGAGTTATTTGAGTTTGGGGCCATATGATTTGAGTCTGTTTTACTCTGTACGGTCACTGGCTAATAAACTCCTCCTAAATTCTCTTTAATGTCTCTCTGAT
The DNA here is from genome assembly GCA_004363575.1 of Solenodon paradoxus. Classification (NCBI taxonomy): domain Eukaryota; kingdom Metazoa; phylum Chordata; class Mammalia; order Eulipotyphla; family Solenodontidae; genus Solenodon; species Solenodon paradoxus. Next base: position 345,682 of record RJWH01000982.1, read on the forward strand.
CTCGTTGGCTACTTTGCAACAGAATAACATGGAAAATGGAGAGTCCTCGACAAATTATGTTAACTACTGGAAAAAAAAATGAAGAGTTCTTCACAATGTATGCTTTCAGAATTGTTTGAGATCAAAAAATTAAATATAAACATAACAGGAAGAGTAAGTGAATAAAAGAAGAGAAACCACTTGGGCCGGAAGTCAGGTCAGGTGCTTTCCTAGAGCTCTGGCTAGGATGTAATCCAGTCGGAACTAGTCAAAGGTGATGAAATCAATGCTGGCATTTTAAGACCATTTATTTATGTATTTAAGCCATAGTGTTTCAGATACAAATACCAAATCTGCTGCCAATTAAAACGATGTTTTTGTACACAAATGAATAAGAATGAATATTTTTGAAAAGGTGAAATCAGTGTTAACCCAATGATGGAGATAGTTCCTCTAACCTGTTGCCCTAAACTGATATGTCTAGGCATTATCATCACCACTTGTAAGGGGGACCAGAAGGGGTGTGGGGGGGAGGGGGTGCAATGCAGCAGGGGAGTACTGATAAAATCAGTTTGGTTATTGCCTCTGCTCCCAGTTTCCCTGCATCGTGTGAAGTATTAAATGGACTTAAGAGGATTAAAAACTCACTGTACTCACAAAGCAAATCTCTTTTCCTGCCCCCTTGGTAGACATTTGAATTAACATATTCACACTGAGACACAGAATTATTCTCCACTTAGATAACTACTCCAAATTGACTGGATTTGACATCTGAGATAAACCCAGTTGCCAAGCTGGATCTAAAATGCTCACCAGTTATAGCCTTTAAGGATATGGTTTACCCTTAGAAACTTCAAGGGATACTGATTTATCAAGTCCATCTTGGGAGAGCGGCTCAGGCAGCTTAGCAGCTGGTGTCAACCATATAAATCCCAAGAACCAAGGGTTGTGACCTGGGGTTGGAGTGAAAAACCAAAATGAAACAAGTAAATAAAATGAAGAATGCTTCCTCTGATGAGGGAAAGCATAGGGGAAAGGGGTGGGGGCACCTCAATAACAAGAAAGCAGGATCATAGATGTACAAGCCATAAGATTAACTCACCCTAGCAGCAGGCACACGAAAATAAGTCAATATTACCCAACTAAATTAGTATCACCCAAGTCAGTTAGAACCATCCAGAGCGAACTGAAGGCATGCTTGCCGAATGCCTTATCAATCCATAACGATACATGAAATCACATTCCCTATCAACGGGCAATGACAGGGAAATCCCATTCCCACTCCCCGGTGTTTAAGGCTCTACCTCGGCTTATTTCATTTTGCAGCTTTGCCGTCGACAGAGAGGTCTCTGTCTCTGTGTTTTTCCTAACAAACTTGCCCTGTGTTGTCATCAAACTTCTCCCTGAATTCTGTCGTGATGCCTGGAAGAATTCAGAATTCCAAATTCTGCAATTCCGGAATTCCTTGAATTCTGTCCTCATCAGTGCCTGTGTCCTTGGACATCACTTCCTCCTCTTTTGCCTGCCCGCCTGACTGCCTGCTTTCATTCTTGCCTGCCATTGTGAGGTTCTCTGCAAGCCCATTCGCTAAGTGAAGTAACTAATAAAGAGCAAATTCTTTGGATGGTAACTTCTATTCACAGTAGTATTGTTAAATTTTTAAAAAATAATTTAATGGGCTAATATTCTTGTCAATGTGAGAAACAATCTAATGTATGCTTCTGTGAATAGCTGGATATTTGAATGCTTCATTTTATTGCTTACCCAAGGACTTCATTCTTGACGTTTGTTTATGGAACATATGGAAATTCATTTAGACTTATCACTATTTCTCCATTTTAGTATTAATCTGGATTTTAACCAATACTCCATGGCTCCCAATGTAATGAAATAGCTGTACAGATCTTGAGACACACTTTGCACTCTAAATATCTCCTTCATTTAGGTACTGGATATGCGACATGGCTATCAGAGATCATTCTATCAAACAAAACTCTGGAATTTCTGTTTCAGAAATACTTTATAAGAGCTACTACAAGGTCTAAAAGTTCTCCTTGGTGTACATAGGCCTAAGCAAAGACACTGATAGATTCACTTTAAGCCATTAAGTATACATTTTTGGTCAAATGCTTGAAATATTTATAACAATACATGCTATCCATTTAGGAGTTGAAATTTCAGAGATGCATATTTAGGAACCTATTGCAATATTACATCAATTGCGCTTTGCTTCAGTTATACTGACGTTAGGTTTAATATAGGATGGATGAATTGTATAAGAGAAATACGTGACCTTGGAATAATACATGACAAGAAGATGGGTAATATGTATCCAATAACCTAAGAACACAACAGCAAATGTGAAAAAAATATGGTTTGTAAAATACATAAATGAACAAAGCATTTACATAACTAGTATATAATTCATCCTTACTCAAGCATAAGAAATGTTATCGAAATATAAGAAATTTATTTTTAAAAATATTGGTCACAACTCCTGAATGCCAACCAATGTTTACGCCACAGAGATTTTTAAAAATTATTTTGTTTATATTTCCATATGCATTTTACGATACTGAATGGCATCTTGGTTGGAATGTATTTCACATCACACCCACCACCAGAATTCAGTGCCCTTTACCCCACCCACCTTATTCTTATCCTTCCTTCCTTCTTCCACCCACCCCGCTAGTAGCCAGTCTTGCATCCTGTGAGTTTTGTTGAGGTTTACCTATTCATTTGTTTTATTCTTTATATCCCACATATGTGTGAAATCATTCCATAATTCTATTTTTCTTTCTGGATTATTTCGCTTAGCATGATCAACTCCAGTTTCATCCAAGTTGTTGCAAAGGGCACATTTTCATCTTTTTTAACAGCAGCACAGAATTCCATTGAGTATACACATCATCTGTTGACGGACTTATACTGTTTCCATGTCTTGGCTACTGTGAACTGTGTTATGAAATTAGAGGTGCATAGATTTTTCCTGATTAGTGTTTTGGTGGTCTCCGAGTACATGCCTAGAGGTGGGATTGCTGGATGGAATGGTAGATGCATCTTAGTTATTTTTTTGAGGAATCTCCATACTGCTTTTTAAGAGGTTGCACTACCGTATATTCCTACCAACAGTGTAGAAGGGTTCCTTTCCCCCCATTCTCTCCATACTTGTTTCTAAAGCTTTTTGACACAGGCCATTCTCACTTGTGTGAGTTGATGTCTCATTGGCATTTGCATTTCTCTAATGGAGAGTGAAGTTCACAAAGACATTTATCTGATCCAGGTTACTAATTTCCAGGGCAAGGGGAAGGAAGACCATGGTTTCCTTTTCACCTTTTCTTACCTGCTTATTTCTTCAGTAAAGAATCAGACAGAAAGCCCTAATGTGCTTATTGAAATGGTTCAGAGTCCCCTAGGAATAATCAGGTCAGTACCGCTGGGAGATTATCCTGATTTCAATGAATTATTTACAAATTCAAACTTTCTACTCCAAGTTGTGATTGGGAAATATGATCACTGTCTAGGGAGCTTGTGTCTGAAGTTTTTGTTTCATTTTTTAATTTTCTCTTAAAAATTTTTGGGTTATAACATTACATAGGTTTCAAGTATACAACATTTAATAGTATAAATCAACATTTTCTCCCCTCTATGGCTCAGGTAACTATAGGGGGCTATGAAAGCCTTAGACCCCAGTTCAAGATATGAAAGAGAGGGAAAAATCAATTGTTGGTTTTTTTTTTAAATTGTTCTTTTCAATAGTAATAAATTCATTCCTTCTAGAATGAGGGTGTGTTCCCTCAAGGATACTTGAGAGTGTCCTGAGCTGATCCCACTGGGGCCCTGCTATTCATGTTCAAGTCATCAGAGCAAATGGCCATTCAACACGCCAAATTTATTTGATGCTTAAGTCACAAAGCACAGCTCTGGGAGCAAACCAGATGCAGGGACCATTGTTCCCCTCTTGGGCAAAACTGAAAATCTCTAGGCCTCCATTTCTCCAGTCCATTCACGCTACACTGAATTATTCTAATTCAAACTGTCTTTCCATCTCTCCCAGTATGTGGCCGCAAGCAAGTTAATTCGATTCCCCTAAGTCTTAGTAAAACTGGGCAAAACATCACTCCACTTACGTTAAGGCGTAAAATTAAGATCCTCAAAGGCGCCAGCGTCAGCCACCTATTGTGACCACCAGAGCAAATTAGGGCGTGGCCCACAGTCACCGCGAGGCGCTGTGGGTATATAAGGCGAGGGGCAGGCGCTGGGCTTCATTCTGTCTAGGACTTCTGCCTGGACGGTGGTTCCAGTCGGTAGCTCCGCACTCCAAGGACCCGAAGCCAGGCTGTCCAGTGTGCCCCGATCGAGTGGCCCAACTCAGACGGCCCAGCGGCCCAGCGGCCCAGCGGCCCAGGCGGACCTGAGTCTCTGCCCCGAACCACAGGGAGCCAGCGACATGAGCGCCGCCCGGCCCACGACGGCGGAGCCCGCGCGCCACGTCGTAGAGGCGCTGCTGGAGCGTCTGGACACTAAGCACGACCCGAAGCAGCTGTGGAAAAATCTGAAGAAACTCTCGGCCTTGCCCATCACGGCAGCCATGCTGGCGGAGACGCGGGTCGCCAAGACAGTACGTCGTTTGCGCAAGTACGAGCGCGTCGGCATCCTCGCCAGAGACCTGGTGGCCCGGTGGAAGGCGGTGGTGCGCGCGGGCCGCGGCGCGGAGCCCGACGTTAGGGGCTCGGAGAAGCGTGACTCCCGAAAGCGGCCCCGGGAGGCGCTCCAGGAGGGGCCGGAGGCCGCCGAGCAGGACGGCGGCCAGGCCTCCGGGGGCCGGGCGGGCGAGGCCCAACACCCGCGGAAAAAGCAGAGGCAGGTGCTCCGCGGGCGCCACGGAGAGCGACAGCGGGGCTCACCGCAGAGGAGCGAGCCAGCCAACGAGGACACACCGGGGCACCGGCCTCGCGAGGACACACGCCCGCCGGCTGCCCGGGGAGAGGAGGCGGCCTCGGCGGTCAGCCTGAGGTCACGCGGGGCCTTCTCCGGGACGCACCCCCCGACGCCCAGCCCGCTGGTGGCGGAGAGCGCGCCCTCTAGTGACGCCGAGAGCGAGGCTGGCGACGGCCGCGGCGTCTGGGGGCTGTCACCTCCCACCCGGGAGGCTTCAGAAGGCCTCCTCCCAAAGACGCCAACGCGCTGCCGCCCAGAGAAAAGCCAGTCTTCTACAACCCGGCAGCATCTGGACCGCATAGACGAAGGAAAGGGCGCAGGAGACCCTCGGCGCAAAATAAAAGAGGTTTCCAACAACCTCAAGACTCAAGAAGGGCAGCGGAAATCTTTGACTGTGGCTAGCAAGTCAATGGGCGTCCTCCCTGAAGTTGAGGATTCAGATACAGAGGAGGAATTTGAGCCCCCCACCATGTCTTTTGAATCATACCTCAATTATGATCAACCCCGGGAGACAAAGAAAACCTCAGCAACTGCACGTGCCAAAAAAAGTCTTAACAAGAAAGAGTCTAAAAACACTAGTGAAAACTTGAACTTGGTTCCGGAACTACCTAAGGTGAAGGAAAACAAATCAGAGAGGCTACAGTCCTCTGGGACCAATTTAATCAAACTGGAAAAGTTTCCCAATGACACAACATCCGTGTTTCCAGAACTCCCTTCATCCAGGGAACAGACCAGTTACCATGCCCCCCTTCCTGCCTTTGAAGTGATGTCCTCCTTCCGACCAAAGCAAAAATCACTGTTTTCATCCCAGGAAGAGGAAGAAGATGGATTTATAGGATGCAGAGTGAATTCAAAGATGAAGGTGTTTTCTGGTTCCAAGGGTGCCCGTGTCCCCAAAATAATGACCTTGCGCCAGCAGTGCATCCAGGTACTTAAAAACAATGTCAATTCAATCGTTAAATTGAGAGGAATCCCGTATTCTGTTCTTGAACCCATTTTGGAGAGCTGTACACCGGATCAACTGTATCGCATAGAGAAATACAATAAAGAACTCACTGAAGAAACAGATAAATTATGGAAAGTTCATTGTCACCAAAAATTTAAGAAAGAAAGGCCTAAAGAGCATGAATCCTGGCGGGAGATGTACCTGCGGCTTCAGGATATCCAAGATAAGTGGCTGCAAGACCTGGCAATGAATATCCAGTCTGTACATGCCAATAAACCCAAAGGCCGACAAACAAAGATGATCTTTTTCAACTCCATGGCTGAGCCACAGGAGAAGTTTGAAATCAGCAGAGCGGCAATTCCGGGAAATACCAAGATCAACCCTGCTCCCTTCAGCAGTGCCAGCGGCCCCAGCCTTAACCCCATCACCCAGAAGCTGGCCTATGGCCGCCCAAGCACCCGCAGTGCCCAGCGGGTGGTCAGCAGCAAAAAAAAGGTTAAGAAAATTGCCCCAATCATGGCCAAGTCAATCAAAGATTATAAGAACAGATTCTACCGCCGATAAACGGAGGACATGCCTTGGTGATGGAATCTGGGCCGTTTACCGAATGAGATTTTCAAGAGACCTGACTTTGGAAACTTGGATTCTCAAGTCTACAGTTTACAAGCCTCCCTACCTGGAGAACACTTCAGAATTCTGAAAATGAGAAAGCTCAGGCTCACAGAGAGAAGAAGCACTTTATTTTTTTTATTTAGCTCACACTGGTTGTTTACCTGAGGACCCAACACTGGAACCCAGGGGTATGTGGTCTGTGCTCTTTTGGAGGCAATAGAGCTAACCACTACGGCACACCTCACTGAGGACTTTGAGATAAATTATTTATCTGTTAGCAAACTTCTTTGTAAACAATGCATGTTTTATATAATATTAAATATCTCTATATTGTATTTATATGAATAATATATAAATGAAATTACTTGACTGTTGTTTTTTAATATCAGAGTAGATAAGAACTTCTTGGGCACTGACATAGAAATCATTTATTTAAGAGACTGATATATTTGACTACCTAAAAATCAAAAATAAGTTCTAAAGACTAACAAACTAGGAAGGATATTATCAACCCACTTAATACCAAAAAGACAAACTTAATGATCCCTCAAAATCAATGAAAAATGATCATTGATTTACCAGAAAAACTGGCAAAACATAGGGAAAATATGGTTACTAGACAAGGAAACACAAATGAGTCTTAAATATATTCACCTATTAGATAAACAAAGTTTAAAAGATCCATATGCTATGTTGGAGCAAACTAGCACACATTACTAGATGTATAAATTGATCAAAGTTAATAGGTAAAAGGTTAAGTGTGTTATTATTCAGTAGAGTGATGTCACTTTTATTATTGAGCATATGAATGGATAATGGCTAGACCCACATAAGCTCAGGAAGCCAAACCACAGCACCCATCCCTGAAAACCAAACCACAAGTTTTACAGCAGTCCGTCCAGGAAATGAATTCACAGTCTCTGTAGCAACTGGCCCAAACGGTCAGGATTTGATTAACAACCGCTAGACTTAGTTTTGCCCAGTTTCAGAGTCGGGACCAACCAAGCAGAAAAAGCCAAATCAATCACAAGATGCCCCGCCTCTAGTTAGCGCACCCCTAACTTTCCCAAGCGAATAACCTCCAAATACCCAAAACCTTTTTTTTCACTACAAAACTTTCCCATACCCTGGCCTGCCTTTGATTCTATGCCAAATGCAAACAATGGTGTCTGACTCCTTTGCTATATAGCAAGCTATCAAATAGCTTCGGTTTGTTTTCATTTGGGTGGTTTTCATCTATCTCCACAAGAAGTTTGTTCCGGCATGTCCTACGAGCCCAGCAGGTAAGGTCACTGGATGTAGTCCACATACATCCCAAAGACCTGAGTTTGAGTCCCAGGGCCAGGGGGAACAACCAAGATGAACAACTAAATAAAAAGTGCTTCTTCCTTCTCTCTTCCTGCCTGCCCTGCCTTCATTCCCTTCTCCACGTTTAAAAAAAAAAAAGAAAAAAGAATTGTATTTACAGAGTCACATATGTCAAATATATAAGTATACTGATAAAGCAGTTCCACTTCTAAGATTTTATCCTACAGGTGGTGTGTGTGTGTATGTGTGTGTGTTCAGTGGTGTACAGACAATCACAGCATTCGAAGCCACCTTCTCCTAGGCACATTCCCCTACCTCTCTAGAGACTAAGATGCTAAGCAGCGTGTTTGACAACCTCAGAGTGGTACATAGGTAAAAGTTGGAATCCAGGGCCCAGCAAGGCAGGGAGAACAACAAATGAGGAGTTAAGCACCCCTGCTCAGTTTCTCATTCTCTGTGAGGTCCAGAAATCTCAACCACTGAAACTGGATTGAGATATTCCGTAGTTGCTATCAAACACGTACCTCTTCTACCCCTTCCTCCACCAGCACTCCCTCCCCAGCACAAGACAAAACAAACAAACAAACAAACAAACAAAAAACACCAAAAACCTCTCTAGGAAGCTAACATCCTTTATCTCAAGCTACTTGTTAAAATAAATGAACATTGCCCTGCAGTTAAGAACAACATAAGTGAGAAATATCCACGATAGACAATTGAAACAGACCCACATGGGACTCAAGCAGAGTTTAGAAAACTAAATATTTTAACCAATGCAATTGACAAAGACATAAAACAATCAACTAGGAAAACAATTCACAAAGATGTTTAAGACTTCGGTTGTGGCATAAATTGTGTCTGTCTGTCCCCTTCCCCCTTGTATTTGAACCCCATTAGTGAATATTTCAGACTGTGACTATTTTGAGAGACATGTCTTTAGCAGGTGATTAATAAGTTAACATGTGGCCACTGGGATGGGCCCTAATCCAATTCCACAGGAGTCCTAAGAAGCAATTTGGACACACAAAAAGGTCTCAGCAGTGCTCTTCAATAGAATGAAGATCATCAAAGGGCTCAGCAAGAAGCCAGCTATTTGCAAACCAAGGAGAGAGGTCTCAGGAGAAACCAAATTTGCCAACACCTTCATCTTGGACTTCTAGCCTCTAGAACTGAGAGAAAAGGTTTTCTTTTTTCTTTTTTAAAGAAAAGGTGTAGGCAGGCAAATAGGCAGGCAGTAAGAGAGAAGAGGAAGCAGCATTCATTTATTTTATTTAGTCATTCATCTTGGCTGTTCCCCCTGGCCCTGGGACTCAAGCTCAAGTCCTTGGGATGCATGTGGACTATGTCCATTGACTTTATCCACTGGGCCAGAAAATAAGTTTCTATTGTTTAAGCCACCCAGTCTGAGATAATTCTTTTTATGACTGCCCCAGCAAACTAATGCAACATCGATGCTGAAAATGGCAAAATACAGCTAAAGGAAAGTTAAAAAAACACATTTGTGAAGTAGGAAAATCTGTATTGGTAAGATGTTAATTCTCCTGCAAATTGAAATCTCCTCAAAGGCTCAGCAAGCCTTTTTGATTAAGTTGAAAATCTGATTCTAATATTCATATGGAAGTCGAGAATAGCCAAGAAACCTAAGTCAGAGGTCCAACCCTACCAGTTTTCAAGACTTGATGAAAGATACTTTGATAAAAGCATGGGGAGAGACAAATCTATGAATGGAACTGAACAGAGTTCATAAACAGACCTACAAATATAGCGTAATTCGGTTTTCTGCAAAGTTCCCAATGCAATTCAATGTTTTGAAAATGTGCTAACCCTTGTTTGTGGCTCAGGCGGCTGAGGCAGCTGAGGTGCTCGCTGTGAAGCAACCCAGGGGCAGAGCGGGTGGGGTGTGACACCAAGAAGAAAAAAAAAACTGCTAAGAGCAACTAGATAATCAAACGGGCAAAATATAAAACTTAATCTCTATTTCACATCAAACATGCAGTTTAATTAGAGATAACAATCCTAAATTTCTATATACCTAATAACATGGCATCAAAATAAAGCGAAAACTGACCAAATCAGGAGAAATCAGCTAAAATCACACTCATAGAATATAGAAATTTGTATTTGCATGGTCTTCAGGAATTGATGGAAGAAGAATGAAAAAAACTGATCTCTTACGTAAAAAGAAAAAATATATTTGCAATTATGACATATATCATAAATATATTTCCAAACAGATACACAATGAGAAACTGGAACTGGGTGAGGGGCAGTGACTTGGGAAGAAAGCATTTACTTTTCAGCATATACCTTCCTGTCGATTATTGTTTGAGTTTTTAATACCATCTTTGAAACCTCCCTCCCCCATCTGTTTTAGAGAGGAAGGAGAAAAAGCTTTCATTTATTTATTTATTTAATTTATTTATTTTTGTTGTCGCTCCCGACAGCCGCGGGTGGAGAATCCCGGCCCTTTGGCTTTTACATGGTTCATGCGCCATCTGCCACCTTAGCTCCTGGGCCACCAGGGCACACCGAAATCACCGTTTTAAAGATATCATTTACTTGATGATAAACTTATTAATAAACATATTAAGAATATAGATTGAGTAGTTTTGACATGTGTATACACATATGCAATCAACACCCCTATCAAAATGTATATAGTTCAGTCACCTGAAAATGTTCCTTCCGCACCTACGGCTGGCGGCAGAGTTCAGTTGTGAGTTGCAGGACCGGAAGCCTCGGTTTCTTATTAGCTGTTGGTTGGAAGCTTCCTTCAGTCCCTTGGCACGTAGGTCTCTGTAATGCAGAGGCTCTCTTTGTTACAATCAAGGGTGCATCCTGCTCGGGAATTTTTGAGTTTTTTACATCTAAGGGAAAACGTTGGCTATTATTTCTTCATATTTATTTTCTCCTCCCCACCTCCACTCTGGAATATGAAGCACATGTGTGCGAGACTACTTGATACTGTCCTTCAGTTCATGACCTGAAGGTTCATTCTTTTCTTCAAACTTTGCTCCGTGTGCTTCAGTTTAAAGATAAGTAATTTCTGGTATAATTTCTTCAGTGCACTAGCCTTTTCTCGGCAGTGTCTCTCCTATTTGTTCTGCTCATCCGGTGAATTTTTTAAATTAAGACACAATTGACTCCAGAAGTTCCATTTTATTTTTCTTACAACTTCTGCTTCTCTCCTGTTTGCAGTCTTGTTTTCCTTTCCATCATTAAACATATTTATAATCACTTTTTTACAAGTCCTAAAAGTGTGCTAATTTTGTCTCCTTTGCCATTTTGGCATCTATTTTTGTTGACTGACTTTTGTTCAGGTTTTGTCATCTTTTCTTGCTTTTGTCATGTTTTCTTGTTTTTCTCTAGTAATTTTTTTAAAAAAGGAAAGCTGTAGGTAGGAGTGAGGATGAATAGGCAAACAGGCAGGGAGAGGAGGAAGAAGCATTTTTATTTTTATTCAGTCGTTCATCTTGGTTGTTACCCGGGCCCTAAGAGGCAAACCCAGATCTCTGGTACCTATGTGGATTGCATTCCACCGGTGGCAGCAGAAAAACCACTATTCCACCAGCAATTGCCTTTCAAGTACTTTTTTATTGTGAATGTCTGAATGCTATTGTCTTCTTATACATGTGTTCAGTTTTTTGTTTGTTTGTTTGTTACGCTTTTTTTGGCAAATGATTCACTTATTTGCAGATCAGTCTGGTGCTATTAAGGCTTATTTTAAGCCTTGTTAAGAAAGAGGAATCTAAAGCGGATTTTAGCCTAGGACCAGTTTAGCTTATCTTTTTTAATTTTGTAAAGAGAGAGAGGAAGGAAGGGAGGGAAGAAGAGAGACAGAAAAGAAGAGGAGGAAGAGAAGAGGAAGGAGAGGAAAAAGCATTTTTATCTAGTTAGTTGTTTGTCTTGGTTCCAGCCCCGCTTCCTGGCTCTGAGTGGAGAAACCAGATCCTTGGGTTTTACATGGTCCGCATTCGGTAGTCTCAGGGCTTGAGCCACAAGGGCATCCCAGTTTAGCTTATTCTTAAAATATAACCTTCCTGGAATCTCTATTAAATTATTTTTCCGCTCAGGCTGCTCAGAACTCAAATTTCTCCCAATGTAATGTAAGCACTAGTGGTTTTTGGCTTATAGTTCGCCGGTAACTGATCTCTCCTTGGCTTCATACATTTTCACTTTATGTAGTGGAGCTTACTATTGCCAAAAATTCAAAATTAGGGAGCAATTTGTTGTTATAGCTCCCTCCTCTTTGGTCTTCTTCCCTCCTTGTTCAAACCACCTGCGTCTTCCCAAACTCCACTGCCAGCCTCACCAGCTCAGCAAAACTGCTGTGCTCTGCTCAGGAACTCCCTCCTGTGCCAGACAGACCCAGTTACTGCTTCCAGGCAGAAGGCCTTCTCTCACAGTCATTGTCCAGTGTCTGTAAAACAGTTGATTCACATGCTTAGTCGAGATTTCCAGCTGAACACAACAGAAGAGAAGAGCCAGCCTGGTACCAGTTCCTCTGTCACAGTTGAAAGCAGAGGCTAGATCACCTTTTTTAATGCTCACAAGATTTATCAGAGAAGTGAGATTTATACTCCTGCTTTGTACTTTAAAGGCTAGGTGTGCCCTAGTGGCTCAGATGTTAAGTCCATGTCTGGGGAGCAGTCCACAAACAGCCCAAGGACATGGGTTAAGACACATACAAACACATGCACACAACGAAAATGAACAAATAAATAAAATGCTTCTTCCTCTTCTCTCTTCCTGCCTACTCGCCTTCATTCCTACCTGCACCTTTCCTCTAAAGCAAAAACAAAAGAAGGAAAGTTGACAAAACTTAAAATAGAAAATTCTTATTTGTATATCCTCCTATTCTGAGTGAGCAGTTAAAGTGAAAAAGAACAGGTCTCCAAGAGTAGCGACGTGATGCCAGCAAAGTGTCCCAGGTTGTCTGCCCCGTTGAATTTTCTTGGACCAGGTACAAAAAGAATGTGGTTCAAGAGCAGCCGCAGGGTTTCTAAAGATGCCCACAGGGCTGCAGCTGTGGTCAGCAGTGAAGGGGTTAATGTTTCTTGTGTAAGAGCAGAGCAGAGCACTTAAAACAGAAGTTACTTAAAATTCAGCTTAGCTTTATTGTGATTTAGAGTTTGTTTAATTAGTATTTAGAACTGCACATTGTTTATAGCTATTGGTATTTCAATAGATGCTTAAATGTTTGAACATTTAAAGTTTAATAAGCCTTAGTTCTTTGAAGAAAAACATTGATGTAATTAAATTTTCAATTACTCCAGTTTTTTGTTGTTTTTTTTTTAGGGGCCCATGCAATTATTAAAAGTTAAGGCTTTTACCAACACACATTTTAAAACCTAGTCAGCTACCTCATTAATTACTTAACACTTACATGTTTTTTAAATATAAAGTCTCACTTCGGCAAAGTCACAACTTTTTAAAAGTACATATCGTGACACATAAGAAAAAATAAAAGTAACTTTGCTTCGAGATTATTCTGTGTGTGTTAATGTGTATACACATGAATTATGGGTCCCCAAAAACCATTCTTTGTGCATTGTTACCAGTTTCTATTTGTTTGCTTCTAATTGTATGGTCACACTGAAAGCGCTGCTGAAGCAGCTGCTCCAGGGTCTCCCTTTCCTCAGCACGTTTCAGAGGATCTAACACTTGAGTGGAAAAAAAGAGGCAGAGAGGCTTACCAATGGGATGTAGTCTATTTTAATTAAATACTAAATTTAAGATGGTAGAGGAGAAATTCTCCACTCCAGATCTTTGCTATCCATGGGTGACCAGTAGCATCAACATTTTGACAGCACCTGTGAGACACAACCCGCTCTAGAACTACTGGATCAGAATCTGAATTTTCAAAATGTCCTCGTAGTTTAGAGACTGAGAAACTGCAAAAGCAGTCAGAAAAGACATTTGCTAGAGGTTTTGCCCTCAAGGAGCGTAGTCTACTGGGATTAGGGGCGGGGTATGAAATGTTTCCAGTAAGGACAAATTCAATTATAATATCTGGGATAAAGGTGGCGAAGCCATGTTACTCATTGCATCAAGAAGGAGCGCTTTAACAAGTTTGAAAAGCAGGCTGACCAAGAATGGCACTTTCAGCTCCTAAAGAATGAGAATTTAAGGGTCAAAGAAAGAGAAACTCTTAAAGGAGACCAAGAAGGAACGTGGAAATGAGATTGTAGGATGATGAAAACCAAGAGAAGAGTTGTTGCCTGAGGGTAATCAACAGTGTCCAAATTCCCATTTACAGACATGTCAATACACCAATACCATGTTTATACAGAGTAGGCACTAAGTATATCTTTTATAAGCTAGTGAAGAGGTGCACATTTAGCTGTGTTAAGTAAAAATCAGGATACTAATTCAAAAGCATCTAATTCCCATTCTTATGCTCAGCCACCAGCCCCTATCATATCCAAAGAAATAACCATTTAAAACTAAGTTTGGCTGCCTGCTGGTGGCCTCATCTAATACATCCAGAGAGCAGTCCCACATACATTTCCAACGTCCTGGGTTTAAGACCTGGGGTTGGGGAAACAAATAAAATTCAAATGCTAAAAAATTTTAAAAACAAAACAACTAGGTTTGCTGTGCTCTGATGACTCAGGTGCGAAGCCAGTGGCTGGGGTGCAGACCATGTGAAGCCCAGGACCTGGGTTAACAACCTAGAGTGGGGGAACAACCAAAAGCAAATAAATAGCAATTAAAAAAAAAAAAAACACAACTAAACTTGAATATATAAACATATGTATGACAATGCCTAATCTGATACCATGAAAAAATACTTATCCTTTAGATAGGAACCATGTATTAGTTTATTTTTTTATATTCACATCTCTGAACTCAACCCATGAAACAACACATAGTATGATTCTTTCTACCTACTAGGCACTCAATACATATCTGTAAAATAAAAGTGTTCTAGACACCATTTATCTCTGTTTCCTCTAAAACCACATTTAAATGACTGGAAAAAAATGAAGACTCAACGATCTTTCAAGGATAAAAATTCTAGAAAAGAAGGTAACGACAGACAAATATGTCAATAAAACTGATAGACAGAAAGCAAATGGATAAATGCCAAATGACTTAGGAAAGTAAATCAAAAGAAAAGAAAACCAACACTTACAGAGAAAGTAGTCAACAGGAAAGAAGCAGATATTCCTGACAGTCCTAGAAAGCTACAGGAACTGAGGGCATTAGGTCCCTCTGCAGTCCCCAGGCATGAAGGGCAGAAGTAGGGAGTGGGGAACAGATACCCTCGGGAGACTGCATCAGGCGACAATCCTACCCACTTCTGGCAGAAGACCGGAAGTTTGCTTTCAGAAGAAACTGAACCAGAGACACTGTAGGACACCAGGCCCAGCTGAAGGAAAGTAACTGAGCACTTAATTAAGAAATTAAGCATAATCTATACATTGAAATGTGAGGAGAAAGCCCCCACCCCACACAACTCACTTACCCTGTTCAACTCCAACAAGAGTGACAACCAAGTGTATTTTGCCATATTCCTTTGTAGGAAGGTATAGAGGATTTCTTCTTGGAAGAATTGAAGGCCTCAGAGAAAAGACTTACGGATAGTAACATCTGGTTATCCCCCAATGAAAAGGTTCCTGGCTACTTGATCATCTCACAGAGAAACACATCTTTATTAAACAAATCTCTTCTAAAAGACAGATTCTGGCACACCCTAGTGAAGTAGCCTTAGGTCAGCTGCCTCTGGAAGAGCACAGTCCACATTTGCACCCTTGGTTCTATGGAGAACCATCAATGTGAACAAATAAATAAAAATAAAATAAAGTGCTTCTTCCTCCTTTCTCGGCCTGCCTGCCTGCCTATTTGCCTTCATTCCTGTCTGCACCTTTCCTTAAAACAATAAATTAATCATAAATAAAATACATGAAAAGTCTAACTTAAAAAGTTCTGATTAGCTTTTGTGTGTCTCATTCCTAAATAGACAAGCAAAGATAAGGAGGATTTAAGGAAAGCCTTCCACATGAAACACAAAGTCCCAGGGGAAAAAAGCAAAAATGGATTTGAAAGGAAACAAACTAATGCCAGGAGCAAAAGAAGACCAAAATGAAAAAAAAAGAAAGAAATATGATATCAAAAATTTTAAATTCAATAACTAAAAACATGATGAAAAATTGAGATCTCATGATAAGTAAAACAAGAAAACCAGGAGACGTAAAGTAAAATAGAAACCACGCAACGAGAGGTTCAGTTTGGAAATCAAACATCCCGACTTCCAGGAAAAAACAAACAATAAAACATGAAAGAATGGAAGGAAGGAAAGAAGGAAGGAAGAAAGAAAGGAAGGAAGGGAGAGAAAATTATCTAAAGAAACTATGCAAGGATATTTTCCAGACTGGAGGGCATGGATACTCTCATCTAAATGGTCCATAACTGCACACCAGCAATGTGAAAGAAAAAGGACTCTCGACAATATCTTCTGGAAAACTGAGAAACCAAGGATGTTAAGGAGAAGATTCTAAACACTTTCAGAGAAAGGAAAACAAGAGCAGCAGACACAGTCGCATGGGAAGCTTAGAGACAATGGAGCAATGATTTCTCAATTGAAATGAAATCAATTCCAACTGAAGTTGCTTATCTCAGTCAAATCATCCACAAGATGAGAGGAGACTACAGTTTCACACAAAACTTGTTTCAAAAAGGTTACCTCCCACCTCCCATATACCTATTCTCAGGCAACTAATGGTTGGAGTTTGCGTGGAGGGCATATAATGGAATTGGAAGTTCTGAAAATTGTATGAGACCATCTAGGGCAATGTTTTTCAACCCCGCAGTGTATGTTTACAAGACAAGTTTCAAGATTCCATTCCACAAGTTTTGTTTTGTTTGGGAGGAAAGGTGCAGCAGGAATGAAGGAGAGCAGGCAGGCAGGCAGGAAGAGAGAGAAGGAAGAAGCATTTTATTTTTATTTTTGAAAGGAAAGGTGCACGCAACAATGAAGGAGGCAGGTAGGCAAGAAAAGAGAGGAGGAAAAAGGATTTTCATTTTTATTTGATTGTTCACAGGGGGCCCAGGACTCCAACTCAGAAGTATGTGGTTTAATCCTTCAGAGGTGATTGACCTAAGCGCTACTCTACCAGGGCGCTCCTTATTTTCGTTTTTATTTTGTTGTTCACATTGGTTGTTCACCACCGACCTGGGAAGCAAACAAGGGGTCCTTGGGATGTCTGTGGATGTGTTCCTCTGGAGGCAGCTGACCTAACCATTACTCCACCAGGGCACACCCATCACAGAAGAATTTTGATTCGGTGTCTTGAAGAGGCCCACGAATCTGCTTTCTGAACAGTCAATCCAAAATGTGGTGATGCAGGCAGTTCAGACTCAGACCGGAATGGGCACCACCCAGAGGTGAGGAAAGAGCGAGTGTAGCCCAACCCTCCCCCAAAGTTGGGGAGAGAGAGGTTGGGGTTAGCCGGTAAAGGGAAATGTGAGGTCAGAGAATATACACGCCCAGACACACACATAATTTTTAAGGTGGAAGATATTAAAACAATGATGAATAACCTTGGCTACACTTTGTAATCATTTGTTGAGTTTAAAAAAAAAAGTCAATGCAAAGATCCGCTCCAAACCAGTAAATCGGAATCTCTGAAGGTGGGACCTAGATATCAGTTTTTTATTAACTTTAATTGTATTTAACCTTCTCCCTCCCTCCATAGTATTGTTTTGATTTCCCCAGTGCCTAGTTTACAGCAGATCCTCAATTCATGTTTATTGTTGTGGAAAGCGTTTCAACAATTTTTCAGCGCTTCCCAAATGTGCTCATCCAACAAGACTTAATCTAGGTAGTAATACCTCCCTCTCAGCACCCCAAATCATCAGTCACAAACCGACCCCGCAGTCCAAACCTACGGTCACTCACAAACCCGCCAGGATCCCAGACCCACCCTTCCTCCATCAAGCCGGAAAATCTAGCCCGGATATAGTACCAGGGAAGACTAGGCGCTCTCATTGCGCTTGCGCCACACGGTGGCTGACTGTCGCCATAGCAACGGGGTACTAGCGAATCGGCCTGCAGTAACAAGGAAGAAGAGTTCCTGGTACAGTTTTTTGTATATGCTTTCCTTACCGCTTCCCGCGCCTGATGCGTGATTTTGAGGGTCTGGTAAGAAAGCTCCATCAGACACTGTGTTAAGACCCGAGAGAGGAGAAAAGGTGTCAGTTACTAGACTGGAAAGTGTCTCGGGGAAACCTGACGCTTGACCAGCCCGCCCCTTTCAGGATTGGCCAGAATCTAGACACGCCATCCAATCACTGGGCACAGATGGATTCTTTATCATGCCAATCAATGTTAACATAAGAATGCTTACTCAAGAGAGTTTGCTTGGCATTGGCCAATCAAGAAACAGAAAGGGGCCGATTGGCAGGGCTTGGGGCGGGTTTTGCAGCTGTTTGGGTTCTCTTAATTCTTTTAAATGCAATTTAAAGGAAGCTAATGTACAAAACATTTGTCTTTGATTTCGGTAGTTGTTCAGGTCTTTGTGGCCTAATGCTTGTGTTCCCAAGACTATACTTGACAACCCCGGCTTCTCTAGAAACTTCGACCCGTTTAAGTTTGGAAATTCCTTCCCTCTTTTCTTTGAAATCGTCTGCATGTGGTCCATTTAGACTGAAAGAATCTGCTGTGGACTTTGGTCGTCAGGGGTTTTCTGGGATATAAACAGCAGCAAACTTTCCTTCTCCAACTCCCTTCGCATCAGACCTAGTCTCCTTAGAAGTGGACAAGCAAGGATTTTACCTTTTCTTCTGCTCTTATTTTCTTCATGTATTTCTTTTTGTCTTTTCTTTCTTTCTTGTGAATCTTGTTCTAAGTCATTCCCTCATCCTTATCTTCTTCCTTCCTCATCTATTCTCTCCCCTCAGGATGCAAAAAATATTCAAGTATCCTTCATCTAAAAAACAAAACAAAACCGTATCTTCTAATCACTGAATTGAATCACCTCTCTCCAATTCACTGTAAGCTTTCTGAAAGGACTTCTTAACTTCCATATGATCCAGCATTTTCATTTCCGGATATGCATCAAAAGAAATGGAATCACTATCTTGAAGAGGTTTCTAGACCCCCATGTTCTTCAGCATTATTTATTCAAAATAGCCAAGACATACAAACAACCTAAGAGTTCAGATGATGATAGGTTTTCAGTTTTCTTAAGGGAAGGAAGGGAGGGAGGGAGGGAGGGAGAGAAGGAAGGAGAAAGGGAAGAAGTGAGGAAGGTCAGTTTCTAGTTAGCTATTCACTGTGGGTTTTCATCTCAGGTCCTTGAGCTGTATATAGCCGGCATACCAGTCTCAGCTGCCTGAGACACATGGCGCTTCTGATTATAGGAATGTATATTTACAGTACTGAAATAAAAACAAACTTTCTGCTTCCAGTTCTATATATGGTGATAATATTTTTCAGACATTACGGTGACTTTGAAAGGATAAATGACAGGAGTTGGAAGGTCAGAAAGACTGGAGGTTGTCTAGTTGAGTACCAGTGGCTCGGAATATAGGACTTAAGAGTAGAGACTCTCAAGATTTATTTATTTTAAAAGGAGAGGCACAGGTAGGAATGCAGGTAGACAGGCAGGCTGGACATAAAAAAAGGAAAAAGCACTTGATTTTATTTTTATTTAGTTATACATCTTGGTTGTTCTCCCCAGCCCAGGATGTGAAACTGGCTCCTTGGTTTATATGTGACCTTCACTTTTGCTAGAGGCAGTTGACTGAACTCCACTAGGATGCCGAGAAAGCCACCATTTTAGAAAGGAAAGGCAAAGGGAGAAGAATGGTTGTTTTCCTTTTAAGGAAATAACTCAAATTTCCTCACTGAAATTCTCTGCTAGCTAGATTTGTTGTGCAAGGGCAGGGTTGCTCAGACTTGGCACTACTGACATTTGGGGTCGATGATTCCTTTATGTGGGCACTGACCTGTGGGCTGTGGGGTGTTCAGCATCATCTCTGACCTCTACCCACCAGGAACACCGGTCAAATTTTGCCAATCAAAAATGTCTCCAAACTTTGCCAAATATCCTCCGGAGGGAAAAATCATCCTAAATTAGAACAGTTTTTTCCTCAAAAAGAAAAAGAAAATCAACCACCATATTGAGTTTAGTTTAACATTTCCCCTCATCTGAAGTGAAAGGAGTTTACTGGAAACATAGAATACATGGAGCACCCCGCTCCCCAGTCCCCTCTCCACTAGACAACCTGAAATCTAAAAACATTTTTCAAAAGGTCAAATTTCTGCTTAACAGATACATTTATTTTTACTTCTGGAAATTGTTTCCATTTCCCAGTCCACATCCTTTTCCTCTCAGGACGATTTGAATCTTCAGAATAGCAGGCCCCACTGCTGGTCCCTGAGCCTCAGTTTTGATTTTTCATGCTCTTTAACCTGGGTGCGTTTCCCAGCGCGTCAGACTGCATCAAAGGCAGATCTTGCTGCCACAGAGTACCCTTGCTGCAGCCACTAGGCTGATCACAGGCGACTGTGAGGCCGATATCTGGCAGTTCCTGTTGTCCTCCTGCTCAAGAGCTTCCCATGGTCCACCTCACTGGTGTTTATATCACACATCACTGAGGCCAATCACACACCAATAGACTCTTGCAGAGAAAAGAGCAAAGCTTTGGCCTCTTCCTTTCCTGAGCGCTGGCAACTCAGGAATTGTGAAAGCAGGAGGTGAACCAATGGTGGGCAGTGTCGGCAGAGCCAGTTTTCCTAACAGAACAAAGCACTACTTCCTAAACAATTAAGGTCTACTCTGAAGAGAGAAGTTCAGGCTGATTGAACTGTTGGTGCCTGAGACTCCACTTACTAAACTTAAAACGAAACAAAACAAAACCAAAAATAATGTACTGACTGGCAAGATCTGGTTTCCAGTTTGACTTGACCTTCTCTAAGTACTCTGCAAAGATAATTATTTTTTCCTTTCTTCTCTCCGTGGCAACCAAGGTCATTTCAACCAAAACCCAATGAACTATAAGAAATCTAATCTAAAACCAATCCTAGCTTTTGCAATTCTCTTCCTCTGTTCCCTCCATCTTTTTTTTTACTTTCAAACACCTGTAAAGATCCCAACAGGATTCAACTTAGACCAATTGCTGCTTGTGTTCCCAGATTTTAACTCTAAGACCCCCCCCAAATACATATTATTTATTTTATTTTAGCCTTGCTTTGTTCTTGGTTGACATTACAGAAAAAGAAAAAAATTCTTCCTAAGAGAATTTTATTTTGGCGCACACTGGTGGCTCAGGTGGTAAGCCCATACCTGGAGCACAGTCCACACACAGTACAAGGATCCAGGTTCAGGACCAAGGGCAGAGGGAACAACTTAATAAAATGTTTCCTCCTCCTCTCTATTCCATCCTGCCTGCCTTGTTTTCTGTATTTTTTTAAATAAAATTTCATTTTTCTCTTCTTTTATAAAAGTCTTAAAAGATTTCTTATGCTTGAGATTTTTTTAAGGTTCATAAATTATCGAATCTCTTCAAATTAAAATGGAAATGAAGGTATCAATGCCAAGCTGATTGTTGAGTTTTAAAGCATTGTGTAAATAATTAGCAAGGTAAATAATGAGTCAGGTGTGCACATTAATGATGCTTCCAAGTTGTGTCATTTGACATATGCAAAGCTTACTATGTATTTCTCAAGGTGTGTTATATCCAAAAGTATTGAAAATCTGTATAACTTTATTAAAAGAGAACAAGTTATTCCACTTTTTCTCATATAGAAAGGATTTTTTTTTTTTAAAGCGAAGTTTCAGGTAGGAATGAAGAAGGTAAGCAGGCAAGCAGGCAGGCAGGAAGAGAGAATAGAAAGAAGCTCTTTATTTTTATGTGGTTGTTTACCCCCGGACCAAGGACTGGAACCCAGGGGTATGTGGCCTGTACTACTTTGGAGGTAATTGATGTAACCGCTGTTCCACCAAGGCAACTCAGAAAGGATGTTTTATAGGGTGAATTCTGAATGGTTTTTAATCATAAGCGTTTTATTGATTACTCTTCACATCATACATTATCCATCACTGTGTCCCTTTCTCTCTACTAGATCCCTCCCCAAGTAAGCACCTGGGAATTCTGTGTTCATGGCCTTCCTAATGTCAAACCCTCTTCAGCAGTTTCTCCAGGCAAGCAGAATGAGGGGGTGTTTTCAAGAATGACAAGAAAGTGCCAATCTAACTGCAAATCCTGTGACAGTTAGCTGTAAGTCATCCCTGAATAAGTATTGCTAAGACTCCATTTTTCATGTCTCAAAAAAAATTTATCCTGTCATTCTTTAAAAACTGTCAACTCTTGTCAATGAGAAGCAAGTTTTAATCTTACAGACACTATATTGGTCTAAGTTTCTCTCTATCAACAACTACTAAAATGTTAAAAAAAAAAAAGCTTTGTTGGATCTTATCCAAAACCAGAATGAAATCT
Organism: Solenodon paradoxus; assembly: GCA_004363575.1. NCBI lineage: Eukaryota > Metazoa > Chordata > Mammalia > Eulipotyphla > Solenodontidae > Solenodon > Solenodon paradoxus. The sequence continues at coordinate 367,916 of RJWH01000982.1, forward strand.
AGTTTTTGCTCCATCATTATCAGTGTCATTTTCCAGTTTATTCTAAAGAGTGTCAATATGTTTGCCCTGTCTTCTGAGCTTTAGCTCCACACAGTCCTCCTGCTGTCCTTCCTGCAGACACTTGGAACAGTTCAGAGCTCTTCTCTAGAATCCAGCAGGCCAGGATTGCAAATCTGACTGCTCTGTGATTTTAGGAAAGGCATAGGACTTGTTCAAGCCATTTTCCTCATCTGTAAAGTGGGAAGAGTGACGTCCCCTCATAGTGTAAGAAATTACATGAGACAGTGATTGGGAGACTGCCTTAGTCAAGTTTTCTTGGCTATGAGATTATATGCTGTTTTGCTTTTAGAAAAAATGATCATTAATAAAACAAAGATAGCAATCCATAGTTGTTGTAAAAATGGAGTAGATTTTACTGGAAGAGTATCTGGGTAACATATCAGTAAGCCAAAGAAACATTGAATATTGCCCTTCAGAAAGGACACATATCAATGCAGCTGCAAGACCTCAGCAGCTGTTCCCTTCACTCAAAAGTGTCCTGCCAGTAACATGACTCATCTTCAAATTTCTTTAGTCTGTACGTCACTCAGCACAAATTTTCAAGAAAAAGAATTTGATTGCTTCCCCCTGACTAACAGAAGGCTTTTTCTCTGCCAGTCTGCATCCAAATCCAATCAGTTGTGGCTAAGGAGGATGTTCCCATGACATAAAGAGGTCTGCAAGATCTATGAGGAGAGTAAGGCTGACATACACCCCCAAAAGCATATGATGCCAGTGTTTGGAAATGCCTTTTTTCACAACTGAGTGCTTAAATGAGGCTTAGATATTGTTATTGTTGATAGAATATTTGGTGATTTTCAGCCTCCATACATTTGATTACACTATTTTTTAAAATCACTGAAATGTCATTCCTCCCCTTTTTGAATGAAAACAGAATCATTTATTAATTCTTCCAGAAAATATGTATTTCATATTTAATATGAATCAAACAATATTTTTGGCAGTGGGGATACAGTGGAAAACAAAATCTCTATGTTCATAGGACTTATTTTCTAGTGGGGGCGGCTGGGAACAAGAAAAACTTATACCCATAAGCCATAAATTAATATAATTGGAGGTAGTGCAGTCCCAGAAGGAAAATAAAAGTTTGAAGGGTTAAGTAATGATAGTGGAGGAAAAATGAGGACTAAATGTGGCTGAAAATTCCAAGTTTCTAATCATAGCTTGGTCTTCTGGTCACCAGCACCCATCTGGGAACTACCCAGGAGTACAGCCCTCCCCACCCACAGTTGCCTCAATAAGAACGAGAAGCTTGTCACCCAGGAAGTTACAAGCCCTGTGTCAGAAACCAGGATCAAAGACCAAACACTGGAATAAAAGATGCTCCTAGTGTTCTTACCACTTAGGAATTTGCAAGGGTTTGTCCTGTGAGGGTTCCTAAAACATATATATTTTTTATTATAAACCATCATATCATAGCTTGAATAGACATTTCTCTAAAGATATACAAATGGTCAATATGCATATGTAAAGATGCTCAACATCATTGGTCATTAGGGAAATGATGACTATAATAAAAAAACAACAAGTGTGGATGAGGGTGTGGAGATATTGGAATCCTTGTGCACTACTGATGGGAATGTAAAATGGTGGTCATTTGGGAAAACAGTATGGCAATTCCTCAAAAAAATGAAAACAGAATTACCATATGATCCAACAATTCCACTTCTGTGTATATACCTAAAAGGACTGAATCAGGGACTCAAAGAGATATTCGTATACCCATGTGCATACTAGCCAAAGGTGGAAGCAATCCACTAGGACGGGAAGTCTGTGCTTCCCCAAACCCATATGTTAAAGGCCTAGTCCCCAGTGTGATGGAAGGGGCCTTTGAGATGTAATTAGTTTTAGCTGAGGTTATGAGGGTAGAGAGCAGATGGGATTAATTCCTTTATAAAAGAAGAGGAACAGACAACTCTCTCCCCTTGTATGTAAGGATAAAGCAGGAAGGTGGTAAACTGCAAACCAGGAAGAGGGCCCCGGCTCTCATCAGACAAATTCTGCAGGCACTTTGATCTTGCACGTCTCCAGAACTGTGAGAAAACATCTTTTGCTGTTTAAGCCACCCAGTCTGTGGAATTTTGTTTTAGTAGCTCAAACTGAGTAAGATACAATATAAGTGCCCATTGACAAATATGTTGATAAACAAAATATAGATTAGACATATTATCCAGCCCTAAAGAACACCTGTGCTGTGCTACAGCAAGGATGAACTTTGAAGACGTTACGCTAAGGGAATTAAGCCAGTCACAAAAAGACACATTTTGTATAATTTCACTTTTATGAGGTACCCAGAATAGTCAAATTTGTGGAGAAAACAAAATCATGGTTGCCATGGACTTTAAGGAAAAGGAAAATGGGGAGCTGCCTTTTAATGTGTATAGTTTTAGTTTTGCAAGATGAAAAGAATTCTAAAGATAGATGGTAATGATGTTGTGTAATGTTATGTACTTAATGACACTAAACTGTGTACTTAAAAACAGTTAACATGATAAATGTTGTGTGTTTTGTAATTTAAAACTTATCGAGACTTGCTATGTTTCACATGTGCTTAAAATAATGTATTTTCTGCACATTACTTATGTTCACTAGGTAATTTGTTAATTATGCTAGTCCAAAAATCTTTAATGACTTTTGTTTGCCTTTTGTATCATTATTGAGATAAATACTTACACTATATTTGTAAATTTTGTCTATTTCTCATTGAAGTTCTGTACAATACATTGAGCCCATGTTATGGGGTACATACACATTTTAAATTATTATATTTTACTGGTGATTGAACTCATTCAGGAAAGTCCTAAGTATGGACATTCCCATCACTTAATTGATAGTTCATTTACAGTTCCTCCAGGTCCAGAGGCAATTTACTAATCTCAGGTTGTTTCTATCATAAACCTCTACCATGTTTCCAGGTGAACAGAGCTGGATAGTTCATTGAAAGTCAAGTTCTCATCAGAAAGGAATAGGGTTTTGTGAACTCTTTACTGCACTTTTTTTTTCCATCAGTCTGGAGATTCTCAAACTTTCTCTCTTCATGTATTACTTCTGCCTATTTCTTTTTTTCTTTTGGTTTGTTCCTTGAGGACTCCAATTAAACATTTGTTGGACTTTTTCAAAATTACCTTCCATGTCAAATCAATGTTTCTAATATTTTCATATGCATTCTCCATCTTTTTGTTTCTGTGATTCATTAAAAATGGCCAACATAGGTTCTTATTCTCTCTTAAATGGTGTGTAATATACCATTAGAGTTCTCAGACCTCTTGACTATAGTTTCTATATTTTTCTTAACAACCTTTTAGCTTATTTAAAGGTAAGCATGATTTTAAAGCATTCTTCTGATTTTTGACAAGGTACTGGCCATCTTACTTGGAAAATTATCTGTAAGATAGTTGAGATTTGAGGTGATGACCACCTTCACCTGGAGGTTTTTGTTTCTGCCCAGTGACTTTTGAGTGACAATTTAGGACCTGTTTATTCAATAACCAAGGCTTGAGATTTCTTGATTCCTATAAAAGTTGATTGCAATTTGTGGAAGCGCTGATTTAGTTCTGGTTTATCTTACCCTATGAGTTCTTGTATTAAATACAGGAGGTGTTTATTAGATATTTTAGATTTATATTTTCTCTTGCTCAGCATTCCTGCAAAAGTCAGGAATGCTTAGCACGTTTACCATATGTTCAAAATCTGTTCTTTATCAATCAGTCCTTTTATAGCTTTCTGAAGTTCTTATTGATGGCTAATATGCAAGATTAATTTTTAATATTTTAATTGATTTCATTCATCAGTTTCTCGACTTGTATTTATTAAATACTCAAACTCAGTATTACCTACTCAATGCCTTTTAAAAGTTATAATGGAGGAAAAAACCTGAGCCTTAAACAAATGGTTACTTCTGTATATTACCTCATACCAGTGCTTCATTCTATTTGTAAAATCTTTCTCCTTTAATTGGTTGGTATATACATCTCAGCTTATGGGGTCTACAGATTATCAAATGGCTCCAGGACAAATGTTTTGTTTAAGGAACTGGAATACTGCCTTCTAAAGATTTTGGCTGGATAATTCCTTTTGTTAGGCATTTGCTTCTATTTTTTTTTTTTTGACAGATTTTTGGGTGGTTCTTAGCTCAATTGGATCAAATTGCCAAATTGTTTCATATATATGCTACTATGAAAACATTACTGACATAATATAAGAGCTGTTTATAAGTTAGGTAGGAAAACTGTTTTTTGTCATCAAGGTTATAATAGCATTTTAAAACAAGTAGAAAATGTTGCTTTGTTTTTTAATTCTCCCTGTAGTGCCAGAAGTCAGATCATTGGTTGCTTCTGATGGGATGTTTGACTGGGAGAGAACAGGAGGGGACTTTGTGGGGTGAAGGAAATGTTCTATATCTTGCTAAGCTTTTAAAAAAACTAATTGAAGTACTTAAGATATTAGAATTTTACTATCTGTAAATTACACCTCGATAAAATTATTGTTCAAGTATCAGTACTTGCTGACTATGGTTGGAATGTGCACAGATACCCAGTGCAATGTCTTTAACTTTTCTTTGTGTCTGAAAGTCCAGAATAAAAACTGGGAATATTAAATTAAAAGACAAACTCATAGTTCAGTTTTCTTGATATTAGTTTCAGTAAAGGTTAAGGCCAAACACCACCTGCAAAGTATAGTGAAGAAATGTGATACAAACAGATAATGCTTGGCAAGAGAAAGCTGGCTTCCTATTATGTAGACTTGCACATGGTTACAGGGAGAGTGGAAGAAGCCAGTGGGAAGAAGAGCGCCTGAGATCAAGGATCCATGGGTTCAGAAGCAGAAAGGAAAAGGATTAACAAAACAGACTTGGAACTCAACTCAGTATTCTGTGCATACTCCAGCAAGGTTGAATCATCTTTTTAAAAATAACTAGGACATATCAGATGAGTTTGCACCATTTTGGGTGCTTTTATCAGTTGTTTAGATATAAAAAAATTATCTACCACTTTCTAAGTTTTATAAAGTATATTCATATACTTTATCTCATTTAATCCTCTAGCATTCTGAGATCAGAAATAATTGTTCTTGTTTTATAGATTAGAAAAACTAGCCTGAAACTTGGCTAAAGCTACACAGTTCCTAAGTGGAAAAGTCACTGAGACTTTGGTTTCCATATATTGTAATCTTAAAACACTAATTACAATACTTATGTTATTTAATGGGAACCAGATTAAAGGTTTGGCCTAGCTAGGTAATTTGCCTAGAACCTTAATCCATAAATAGTGATAACATATTTTATTATAATATGTACAATGAGAAAGAAATTGAACTTCATAGAATTTCTCTGGGAGAGCAATTCTGTACCTGGCTAGAAGTGGTAGTTTGGTATATGATCTGTAGTGATTACCAGACCTTCCTCCCCTTCACGCATGTTTTATGCCACACTATAAGGACATCGGCTCCAAATAAGTGCAGATTTCCTTTTGATGAATATACAAAATTGGACTAGAGTTGAATTGTTAATGACAGTAAAGAATAAGCTGACCATATTTCCTTGAGACAAAAACAGGACATTGGGATTGCAAAAAGGGTACAGGGTTATGTGCTGGCAATTAAAGGGAGGGGGAGGAGGCAGAGTAATCTGAGCAGAAGCAGAGTAGCCAGGTCAGCAATGAGTAAGTACTATGTGATGCCTATTGGTGATTGCATAGGAATGACGTGGTCCGGTGGAACCTCATAGTTAAGGCCAATGCAAGGAATTTTGGCCCTTTAGGTGAAAACCAAACTTGGAGCCCCAATAAGTCCCACTCTAAATGTCCTGCCTAAAACACATGTCGCTTTTAACCATCCCAGTGCCAGAAATGCCCAATAACCTCCATAGTGCCAGTGATAATCCCCAGAGTACTCATCTGAAGTTTGACCACTGTGGTGTTCTGTTCCCTTTGAAGAAACAGGTGCCCACCATGGGGGTTGGGGGGGATTCTCAGCTCATTTCCTCACACGGGGCAGGAACTGCATTGGTGGCTGCAGTCAGCGCTGGCCCAGGCTGTCTTTAATGTGGGGTAAAAGGGGCAGCAGCTTTTGGGCCCCCTCAACAGACTGGGCCCAGGGTAACTCAACTGGTCCTTTTGTTTCATCATGTTAAAGATACTCCTTTATTAAAAATGGGATAAAATTGACTTATATTAAAACGATGGCACAGTCAAGAAATATAAAAACTACTATTATTTTGTTTATTTTTCCGTAACTTTTAACATTTTTTTTTTCTCAGTCTGGGGGTGTTGCCTAGGGAGTTGGGGGCAGGGAGGGGGATGACAACAGGGAGTGTGGCTGACAGTGTGCCAGGGGTGTGGAGCGGCAGGAGAGGATTGAGTGACAGTATTATACTATTTAAAATGGTACATGATTAGCTCTTTATTAGGTCAGCCTAATAAAGAGGCATCGTTTCCACATTTTACCACTCAGGTTTTCTTTTAAACATTATTGAAAGTGTATTTGGGGATACTGTTTAGAAATGATGCCAAATTTGTAATCTGGCTTGGGGGAGACAAAGTAGCATGTATTTCTGAAGTCTTTTGGTTGCAGTTAATAGCAAACCTATCTCAAGTTATCTACAACAATAAAGGAAAGGTACTTGCTCAAGAAAATAGAGAAGTACAGAGGTAAGGTGGGTATTAAAGTTAATTCGGATATGTTTTTGATGACTCTAACCTTCAGATGTGTTGCTCCTCAGACTGGTTCCTTATTGTAGCAAAATGGTTACAGAGTTTTACATCCTAGTCTCATCTCTAATCACTAAATAAATGTCCTCTGACTTTTACTGGTCTAACTGAAGGAAGGAGACAAAGTCTGGAAATGTCTTGTAATGGTTAGATTTACAGGTCCAATTCTGATCTAATTATAATGACAAGGAGATTATAGTTACTATTAGCTTTAGACCAGTTTGGGGGGTAGTACCTAGAACTCTGTAGTCAAACTTACCCAACCCTGCAAAAAACACTGCAAACAAGTCTCAGTGTGGACTTGATTCTCTTAGTTTTGTTCATGCTGGTTCCTTTTATTTATTTCAGGTTTAGATTCACTTTATTTTTCTTGTACAAAAACTAAGTGGTAGCCACAGCTGGAGCCTGGGTCCTCTGCATGGAGACTCTGGTGTGGGTCTTGACAAGATGGTCAGTGAATTCCTGGTAGGGAGACTTGGTGAGCACACTCTCTTTCCAGAGGTCGGGGTTAGATAGCTGTAGGTCTTGGAAATGGCATCAAAGGTGGCTTTGGAGAAGCTTCCCAGGGTGGCAGTGCAGCCCCTGGTGGAGGTGTAGCAGTCATCAATGCCAGCCATTAGCAGCAGCTTTTTGGGCACAGGGGCTGCGACTATGCCAGTGCCCCTGGTGGCTGGGATGAAGTGCGCCAGTACAGAGTCGCAGAGTCACAGTGGCCTGTCACCTTGCAAGGGACGATGTGCGGCTTGCCGATCTTGTTCCTCCAGTAATCCTCCTGCACAGGAACTATGGAGAACTTGGCCAGGATGATGGCCATTTGGATGGCAGTGGCCACCACTTTGCAACACTTAACAACTAGACTGACGTGTCAGTTTTAGTCCCTGATGGTGACAAAAGCCTTGAACCTGGTCTGCTGGCCAGCATGGGTCTGCTTCTTCACTGGCATGATCTTTAAGACCTCATCCTTGAGGGATGCCCCCAGTGAAAAGTCCATGGTCTCAGATTCCTGATGAGAAGGGACAAGAGATAGATCTCCAGGGACTTGATCTTCCTGTCCTTAACGAGCCCGCCCAACTTGGTGACCAGATCCACACCTTGTCCTCGGCCTTGCCTCCGGGAGCTCTGTGGCCTCGACCCCGGCCCTGACCACAGCCGCCCTTCCGTGCAAGCTGCCCCTACCTCCCATTCCAGGGACCCTGGGGCCTCCAGGCCCTGCCAAAGCACTGGGATCATCATCTGCCATTTGGTATACTCTAGGAGAAGAAGGGTGCTGGTTCCTTTTATAGATTGCAAACTCCTTGATGGAAGGGTTGAATTGCATTTTATTTATCTTCCTTTTCTCCCAAAGCTCCTAGCTTCTGTTGAACAATATTAAGCTCTACTGAGGTACAAACCAAGGATTAAGAAGATTAAGCTAAAATCAAAGATAAGACAAGCTAAGAGCATAGAGTGAATGGTAAAGCCGGTTAGAACCTACTCTACTGTTCATTCTTTTATTCATTGAGCAAACAAAAGGCCAACTAATCAGTCTTTCATCTAGTGGGGGTGGGGGTGTGTGCGTGTGTGTGTGTGTGTGTGTGTGTGTGTGTGTGTATGGTAAGATGAAGACAGGAATGAAGATAAGCAGATAAGCAGAGACAGACAAGCAGGAAGACAGGGGAAGAAGCACTTTTATTTACCCGTTCGTGTTAGTTATTCTCTCAGAGCCCGGTCAGGAACCCAGGTCCTTGAGATGTATGTGGATTGTGTCCCTCAGATGTAGCTGTCAAGCCACCAGAGCACACCAAGTTAAAATTTAAAAAAAAAATTTATATCATAATAAAACAAATACCTATCCTATTACTATGGAGAAATATAATAAGGGAAAGTTCAGAGTTCTATGAGAGGTGATGAGAGGGATTTGAACTAAAAGGAGGCACCTGGTTTAGGGAAGGTCTTCTGAAGAAGTGATACACGAACTGACTCCTGAAGAGTGGACAGATGTGTTAAGAGAGCTCAAGAGGGCAAAGAGTGAGAAATTATTCTTGGCCTGGAGGTCAATATTCAGAGGTCTTAAGTCGTGGTGGTTGGTGGTGAGGTCTGATTGAGTAAAGGAAAGTTCAGCGGTGGAGTGAAAAAGCAGCAGGTAGAAATCAGATTACACGCGGCCTTGTAAATAAACCTTTCATTAGGTATATGAAAGCCTTTTCTTGGGCAGACTCCAGGCACCTCTTCAAAGAATTTGAATCCTTAACTTGGTCCAGGGAATTTTCTGACCAGCTTGACTCAGCATCTTCTCATCCTTTATCAGCACGTCACGGGTGCCGTGAAGCTTTCTTCCACCATCTCTGCCCTTGGCATTTCATTCTTCCCCAGCTATCTGATTTCCCTGAGCCCTCCACTTATCAGGGCCCTTCCATGCGCTCTAATTTCACTTCTCCCCCAGCCTCACACTCCAACCCAGCTCAGCAGCCCGTGACATTCAGTCGCCCTTCAAAGTCAAAAGAATCAGCCAGTTTGGGACTTCAAGGATATTAGCAATTCAAGGAGGTCTCACCAATCCCGTACCATTAGATCGGAACAAAAGCTTACCCATCACCCATATTTTGATTATTCTGCCACAACTACCCAGGGGGACAGATAGATCTGCAGCGGCTTCCTCCGTCCACGGCGACCGTGTGGCAGGCGCTGTTAAGAATTCTTCCGAAATGTTCCCGTCACGAGTTGCGGCCACAGCTTCCCTGCCGCCACTCCCCTAGGCGAGATGCTCTTCCGGGCCCGCGGGTAAGGCTGCGGTCGCGACGGCGCTTCGCCGAAGTGGGGCTCGGCCTCCGTGCCGGGAGGCGAGGCGCCACGCGAGGTCGAGGAAAGCACCGCGCCCCGGAACCGCGCGGAAGGCGGGAGGCATGCGGGAGCGCGGGCCGCGGGACCCGGCGGGAAGGCAACAAGCGCGCGGGCAGCGCGGGCGGAAGACGCGGGCGGAAGGTGGGCGGCGCCGCACGCGCCGTGGGCGGGGCTCCCGCGCCGGTCACGTGAGGAGCCCGGCGGCAGCGGCGGCAGGAGCCGCGGCGTCTTCAGCGGCGCCCAGTGCAGGATGGTGCTGGAGGCGGCGGCGGCGGCCGTGGTGGCGGCGGCGGCGTCGTTGGCGGCAGCGGGAGGGGGTGCGGTGGCGGCAGCGGCGGCGGCGCCCGCGGATGGTATAAAATGGCGGATTTCGAGGAGTTGAGGGTAAGCGGGGACGCGGGAGTGGAGAACGGAGGCCGCGGGGGAGGGGAGGGGAGGCGCGGGAACCGCAGCGTCGCCCGCCGTCACCACCTTGTTTGGCGGGGACCAGTTGGCGAAGCCCCGGGCCCGGTCCGCGTCCGAGCGAGCGAGCGAGCGGGCGGGCGGGGGGAAGGGAAGGGAGCCCGACGGCGAAGGGCGCCGGGACCGCGCGGGGGCGGCGGGCCTGGGGCCCTGGCGCGCCGCGGGCGGGCGGGCGGCTCGAGCCGGTGCACCGCACACCTGGCGCGGGGGGCCGGGGCGGCCTGGGCATGGCTCGGAGGTACCCGACTTGGCCGTTTTCTTTCAGGGGCTGAGGTGGGAAGTAGGATTTGCTTTTCCACCTTGGCGAGAGGTGTAGGTATCTGGCGATTCTGAAGTCTGCACGTTGCTCACTTGGTAGGAGACTGTTTTCTGAAACGAAGTTGCGTTTAGGAATTCTTTCAAGCTGCTGGTGCCGTTTAGTTCATCTCTCGCGGGAAAGGCCCCTTCCTCTCCCACCATTGCTTCTTTAACAGCTTGGGGGAGAAGCGTGGTCTTTTGGGAGCGTTGCCTTCAACGATCGCCCTGCTCCCTTGATGTAGTGGTGCCGTCTTAAGAAATCTGCAAGACCGGTGTTGTCATGAGGTTGGTTTGTGAACTCCTTTTGCTCTTCAGGAAAAACATTTTTCTTTCCAGCCTTAGGACGAACAAGGTCACAACTTTATTGTTGATACCGCTCTAGAGTAGAGGCTTGAAATGGGGTGTGCTGGATGTAGAACGGAAAAAAAAGATTTTTCCCCAGGCCGATAACCTTCAGACAGTCCTCAACCGAGAACTGAGATGAACGAGCCCAATTTATGGATCGTGGAATTACTGGCGTAATAATGAAATGCTAAAGAACTGAAAATTCGATTTTAAAAAAAAAAAGGCAAAGAAGAATGTGAAGTTGAAATTAAGTTAGCTGCAACAATTTGCATAACAAGGGTATGATGTTAGGATTACTTTGGGGGAATAAAAATGGTGGAATACGGTAAAAAATTTCAGTTTTGTGCGGTGTTTTTCGGAGGATGAGTGAGGGAAGGATGTTGGTTGTTTGCTGATTGGTGTGGTCATCAGCAAAAGAACATACTGGCGATTCTGATCTAAGGGGGATTTGCTGTCGCTTGCTGAATGCCTGCCACCCCCACCAGCTCCCATTTCAAAAAGAACTTTTCTTTCCCAGTAAGGAGAAAAGTATAATTTACACAGCTGTAACAGTAGGTAAAGGGTGTTCATACTCTAAGGGTTTGAGTGTCTCAAGCCCCAGATATAGACCTTTTAACACCTGTGGAACTTTTGTAATAATCTGGATTTAGTCTCACCTTTGTGAATTCTTACATTAGGTTTAAGATGAGTTGAGAAGATTGAAGTTTGAAGTTAAATTTATTTTTACCTGCAGTATCCTCTTAATTTTTGTGTTACAGCAGATGTATCACACAACTTTTTCATTATAAGGTTTGTTTTTGTTGTTAGAACTTTTCCAAGATTTGTATTAGACTTTTAGAAATGTTGTTCGCCAAAGCTTAAGCAGAGAATATGTACTTCGCTAAGGCAGAAAGGCAGTCAATACTCAGATTGAAGTGGAACCAGGAACCCAAAAGTGGTTTGAAATCAAACAAGCTTTTCTCTTTCTCTCACTTTTTCCGTTTCGTTTTGTGGATCACCTTCTTTCATCTCTTTCTGTAAATCAACTGTCATTGCTTCTCCCTGGACTTGATAGAAGATGGCCCCCTCACCCACAGTTCACAGAGACTAGTTGGCCAGACTTTTCAGAGGAGGGGTTAACCACCTGGGGCTTGGCCTTCACTGCTGGGTAGCACCTTCTGCATTTGAAGACAAACTGTCTCCCCACCTTCCACCCCTAGTTGCAAACATTGATAATTATGATGGCAGATACCCATTATGATTTCGTGCTTATTACATTCCTGGCTTTGGTCTAAGCACTTCACATACATACTTATTTAATTCTCACATTTCTATGAAGAAAGGCCCAAAGATTAAGTGACCTGACTTGGTTCACACAGCTTGAATTGGGGAGAACAACTAACTTTAATATTGTTGTCTTCAGAGGCTGCACTAGACTGCTCTGTTCAGTTTCCTTTGGGTGGTGCTTCTAACCATAATCCTGCAATTGATGATAATCAACACCTTTATGTGACATGTAATACTAGAGGGAAAATAGGACAGCTGACTAAAAAACGAAAGGAAGAAAAGGGGAGGAAATATCTAAGCTTTCGAAATGGTTTCTGTTTCAGAATATATTGTCAGAACATTAAATAAAGAACTAGGAAAAATCATGCCCTCCTAGTCAACGTCTTCATTTATTTATTTATTTATTTATTTATTTATTTATTTATTTATTTATTTATTTATTTGTTTATTTATTTGTTAGCTAACTTTTTGGCAGTGGAGGAAATGGTCAGTGAGCCTGGATGGTACATATTTAATTGCTGATATTGCTGAGACGATTTCTTTATCTTTGCCTGTTATCATTCAGGACCCCCCCCCAGTGGCCCTGTGTTATCCAGGCAGGTCACTTCTGACTGTTCCTGACATCTTCCGTACTGGAAAGGTCAGTTTTTGGAAAGGTCATCTTCACTGTGCATCAAGGACTCCTATGTATTTGATTATTTAGGTGGCGTGGGGGTGGTGATGGTGGTGATTATTTTTAATCGTTTTTAAGGGAAAGGCAGGAATGAAGGTGAGCTGAGGCAGGCAGGAAAAGAGAGAAGGAAGAAGCACTTTATTTCATTTAGTTGTTCATCTTGATTGCTGACTCTGGCCCGGGACTCGAATCTGGGTCCTTGGGATGTGTGTGAACTGCACTGGTCTTGACTAAACCACTACTCCACCAGGACGCACTATTGTTAGTGATTTTTTGATGAGGTACCTCCTTTAGAACTTTAAGGAGCTGCCTTGCTATTTGAGTTTTTGAGACTACGTGATCCAGTACCAGAAATCCTGTGTGGTCGTCGTAGAACACGGAAAGCTATTGCTTTCAGTTCAGGGGACCGATAGACTGCCAGCACACCTCTGTCTCTTTTCTCTGGGAGCGATGATCTGATTGAATGTAGGTGAGGGTCTGCTTCTGTAGCCAGGAGGCTAGAGTCGTATCATGCAAACCTTACTCATGAGGTTATCTGGATGGGTTGAGGAAAAGGAATGGGAAATTTTTTTGTGGAGAGAAGTTGTGTAGTTAAAGATAGTGTATTACGTGCTAGAAACTTTCCAGGTGCGGGAAGAAATTATTCAGTCCACCTTTGCTTGTTTATAGCATTGATGTGGGGAGGAGTTTTTGAATTAACTATTTCTTAATTAATCTGAGATACTCATAAGATCTGATGGCCTGGATCTCTGTCACTGCTGCCCTACTTCCCCCCCCAAATGTCTCTGTCGCATTCAGGCAGTGGTGGAGGAGAGACAGATTAGCTGACATTCCGGCACTCTTTCATCCTTTCTTCAACTGGAGTGGATTTTTTGCCCTTGTCTTTCTCCTCCAGTTGCAGAATCCAGTACTATGGGCAACCTTTGGGCAGTTCTTTAAAAGGTCCGGGCTGCAGTTTAACCTGGTCAGTCTACTTTTCCTACCGATTTCCATTCAAGGGTGGGGGAGGAGGGGCAAGGGAGGCTCTATTGCAGTAGCAGTCTAGTCTAACAGCTAAAGTAATCCTCTAACAGAAATGTTTTTGCCTGAGAGGGTTTGATTCCTTAACACCTCACAGGATTTGCCATACTGCTAGCATCAGCTACTATGGGGATGTAGAGAGAGAGGGAAAATAACGGGGGACTTGAGGTTAGAGGTTCTCATCTCAACCCTCCCCACCCCAACTATTGGGCAAGGGAATAGACTGGTAGGTATAGTAGATGTAATGGAATCTACCATGTGATTCAAAGCTATTATTAGTAGGCACAACTAAAATTTCCAGGAGGATTTGAGAATTGGCTAAGAGAGAATAGTGAAAATTAAATATTTAATTTTAAATGAAATAATTTTTAAGTCATTAAAACAAGATGTTCCTAGCTATAGCAGATACTTTTTGCATTTGTTTACTTTTTAGGTCTGCATCCTCCTTCTGGTCAGCAGGAATATCTTTTCTGATAAAGCTGACATTTTCTAACCATAATCTTTTCCAGATGTTTCTCGGAGCATTTTTGCTTTTGTTTTTTGGGATTGAATCTTAGTCTCTATTGAGATATAATCCATGTACCATAAAGTCTTTTAAAGTGTTCATTTCGGTGTTTTTTTGTTTTATTCACTAAGTTGTGCAACCATCACCATTAATTCCAGAACATTTCAATCAACTCCAAAGAAACCCCATACCTTTTAGCAGTTATTCTCTGTTCTCTATCCACTAACTCGCTTTTTGGCTCTTTGAATGCCTGTTCGGGACATTTCATAGAAAGAGAATCCTATGTATAGTGTTTGGTTTCTGGTTTCAGTTAACATTACCTTTTCAAAGCTCATCTGTGTTGCAGCGCGTAACAGCACTTCAGTTTTCTGGCTGAATAGTAATCCGCTGTGGACACACCACATTTTGTTTTATATTTTTTAATCTTTTGGGTTGATTACACTTTTGGCTAGTACGAACATTCACCTGTAAGTGTATGAACTTTGTGTGGACATTCTCTTGAGTAGATGCTTAGCAGTGGAATTGCTGGGTCATGCAACTGTGTTTAATTTTTTGAGAAACTTGTTTTCCAAAACCGCTCCACCATTTGACTTTCCCACTGGTATGCATAAGGGTTCTAATTTGTCCACATATTCACCGACACTTATTGTTATCTGTCTTTTTGATTCTGACCATCCTAGTGGGTGTGAAGTGGTATCTCACTGTGGTTTTGACCTGCATTTCTGTGATGGTTAATGATGTTGAGCATCTTTTCATGTGCTTATTGGCCATTAGTATATTTTCTTTGGTGAAATGTCTATTCAAACCTTTACCCATTTTAAATTGGGTTTCTTTTTATTGTCAAATTCAAGTCTTTAAATTCTAGATACAAATTCTTTATTAGACATATGGTTTGCAAATAAGTTCTTCCATTCTGTGGGTTTTCATTTTCTTGATTCTGTACTTTGAAACGCAAATGTTTTTGATTTTGACGGTTTATGTTTCCTTGCTTGTACTTTTGATGTCAAGTCTTAAGAAACCACTGCTTACTCCACTGTCATGAAGACAGTCCTGTTTTCAACTGAGTTTATATTTATAGTTTTGTTCAGTGTTTAGGCCATATGCCATTTTGAGTTAATTTTTGTACATGATGTTCAGTAAGCATCCAACTTCTTTTGCAAGTGGATATCCAGTTTTACCAGTACTTTTTGTAGAAGAGACAGACTCTTTCCCCTTGAGTTGTCATGGCAACTAGTCTGCTTTTATTCAGGTACCTGAATTTGGAAAATTATACAGTGTAATTGAAGTATAAATGAATGTGGAATCAGTATAGTAGTCCAAACTATTCTCTAATGTTTGTTTTGAGCTCATTGGTAACATGGCTCTTTTCCTAGATTTTCTGGAAAAATGGTTTGAAGCTAATATGATTTTCTCGACTTTGTAAAGAACGACATAGATCTTGATTATTTTTCAGAGGTATATATTTTAATATTAGCATTGGAGGTGGATGGTTATTGACTTGTGATCTTGGACAAGTTATTTGACCTTTTCCCTAATCTGGAAAATCATTTTAATGTTTTAATTCTATTTCTGTACTTCATCTTTTTATTAAATGAAAGCAGTATTCATGCAGGCAGCACAAATATTCAGAGAGAAAAGTGAAAGTTGTTCCTTTCCCGTTAAATCCCAGTCCTGATATAACTGCCTTTAACTTTTTTTAAGGGTTTATTTATTTATTTATTTATTTTTTCAGTTAATTCCCAAACTCAAAAATACTGCATATCTTTTTTTATCTTAATTTTCATTTTTTCAACTCTAAACGGTATTTCTTGCTTGTTGATGAGAAGAGTCTATTACTAGTAGATAAGAAATAATTTGTCATTACATTTTTTGCCAGTTTCTAGACAGTATCTTCAGTTCCCAGTCTTTCAGAAGAGGATTTAACTTTCATCTACTTCCCTTTGTTTTCCCTGCCGCTACCCTTCCTGCCCTTTGAGCCTTCATTTTTTATTGTATTCTTAAGATTGATAACATTTATATTATGCTTTCTTACTCTTCTTTACTTTTCTATGCTTCTGCATTGATATTTAGAAACTATTAATAACTTGCCTCTATATTGATGTGTTAGTCACTGTAGAACCCAGTATATGATGCGGTAGAGGAATTTTACTTCTTTGTTTTTACATCTGTGCTCCTTAAAGGAGAACTATAGCAGAGACCTTGTTTAGTGAGGACAGCTCATGGAAATTTAAAAAAAAAAATTGTTTACAGTGTGTTTTCATCTTACATCCATTCAACTTTATTTGAAGATAGAGTTTTGTTGTTGTTTTTTGAAGGTAAGGTGCAGGCAGGAATGAAGGCGAGCAGGCGGGCAGTCAGGGAGAGAAAGGAGGGTGAAGCAGTTGATTTATTTAGTGGTTCATCTTGGTTTTTTCTGCTGACCTGGCTGGCAAACCCAGGACCTTGGGATGTATTTGGACTGTGCCTAACCCCTGTTCCACCACGGGACGCCGAAGACTGACTTTCTTGACCTTCCTTGTCTCTGGTTTGGGTAAGCTTTTTTCTAGATCTGCTATATAGCTGGCACCCTGGACTACTTTACAGTGTATCTTTGGTTTAGGTCTTTGGTTATTCTTGAATACTTGAACACTTACCTTTGCCCGGATCAAAAGTTTAGATTAGAAAGTTTAAGCTGGTAGTACAGTTTTCCCCTCAGAACTTCTGAAATCCTCCCTTCAGGAACTTGAAACACCCGTTGTTTTAACCGAGAGGTCTAGTCCAAATCTGATCATTAATTAGCCTTTTGTAGTTACCTCGTCTGTAGTCTTTATGGTGGTCTCTTTATCTTGGTGTTGTGAAGTGTGTTTAATTATAGTCCTTTTCCATTCCTCCTTGTGGGTACGTTTGCAGTTATAAAAATTCCGGTCTGGAGAATTTTCTTCTGTTTCTTTGGTAATTTCTTCTCTCTTTTCTGTTTCCGAGACGGACAGGTGACTTTGGACTTCCTGGGCTGCCACGTTTGTTGGCGTGCGGAAGATTTCCTCGGCTGTGTTTGAACGCTTCTACGCATTTCCCTAGTTGTATTTTGAAGTTACGGGAATGTTAGCCTCTCTTCCTTCACCTTGACTTTTCAGCTAGCCGCCTGGCCTTGATTTATGGGGGAAAATACTTTGAATCCTCTCTGAGGATGCTAGTTCCTTGAAAAAAGTCTCTTGAGACAATTCTTTGAAGTGGTAATTTTAATAGTATGTACTCAAGTTTTAAATTTTTAAATATTTAAGTAATTTAATAGTTATGAAGATTATAACAAGGTAAAATATAGGTAAGCATATATGTACCTCCACCACTCCACTAGTTACATTGCATTAGTTCAGCAAAGTGTCCTTTCCTGATCATGTTCATATTGTTTAGAAATATAAAACTATATATAACACATTATATAACCTTATTGTTTTAAATTTTATGCAGAAAATATGTACTTTTTGTCATCGATTTTGATTTTCTGTTGTATGAATGTAATTCACGTGACGTATATATGTCACGTATGTCACACAAAGTCTTTGTAATTTTTGTTGTTTCACTTAATGAGAATATTTGCATGTTTCGCTGTAGAAATTCTTGGAGTAGAATTGCTGGGACTAAAGGATATGGGAATCTTCAACCTTACTGGTTAATGTCAGGTTATTTTCCAAAGAGGGTTGTATTAAGTGTATTAAGTGTCTTCTCCCTCCAGCAGTGCACAGGGTTTCATTGCTTAGCTTTCTTGCTAACACGTTTTATCAGACTTTAAAAGGTTTTGCGAATATAAAATATCACCTCTTAGATTTCATTTATTTCCTCCCTTTGTTAATGAGTTTGAACTTTTTTTTTAGGAAAGGTGCAGGGAGGAATGAAGGTGAGCAGAGGCAGGCAGAAGTGTTCTGTTTATTTAATTGTTTATCTTAGTCCTCCTGCTACACCCTCCCCCCCAACACAGGTCCCTGGGATGTATGGACTGTCTCCTTGTGGACTTAACTATTAAGCCACTAGGACATGCCGTGTTTGAACATTTTTAAAAATGATTTTATTGAAGGGACGTTGTTTCATTGAGCATCTTTTTGCCATGTTCTTCCTTTTCTGAGATTTTGTTCATGTCTTTTGCCCATGTTTGTGCTAGGTTTTTTTTTTTTCTTCTCCTTGTTAATGCTTTCTAGTCAGAGTATCAGGTAGCTCAACTTTTTTTTTTTTTTTTTTTTTTTTGGTTAAAGGAAAGGTACAACATTTTTGGCATAATAGTGGATGTTTAGTGGTTTTAATTTGCATCCTCCTGAGGAGTAGTGATGTTTAGTCCTTTTTTAATGATTACTGGCTACTGGGTATCATTTATAAATTGGCTTCCCAAGTCTTGCCCATATATATATTGGGCCATCTGTCTTTTTCATACTAATTTGTAGGAATTCATTATATATCCTGGATACCAACTCTTGCAGATTGTTTTGCAAATACCTTTTCATTTCACCAGTCTGTTTTCAAAGCTACTTGACTTCCCATTGGCAAAAGGCAGGGGAAAAAGACGCATCAAATGTTGCACTCCATTTACAAGCAACCCCCCCCCCCCCCCCCGCCGATCTTTGCTGCCTTTGTAGTCCTTCTGCCATCAGCCAGATTTTTTTAATGTTATTTTTAATTTTTTACAGGGAGGGTTGGTCTGACACAATCTAGTCAGTCACTGAGGAACAAAGAAGTAGGTCAAGTCCTGCCTTGTAGTTCTTCCAGGAAATTCCTAATTGTTTGCTCCTCCATATAATTTTAGAATCATCTTTTTAAGTTATATATATATACAACTTTGGAGATTTTGATGGTAAATACATTGAATCTGTAAATCAGTTTGGAGAGAACATTTTATTAATAAATTTTCTTAACGCTGCACATTGTGATCTCCATTTATTTACATCTTTTACAATATATTTCAATAAAGTTTCAGAATTTTCTTCAGCTGAACTAATGCAAATATTTTGTTATACTTATTGCTAGGTGTACCTTATTTTTGTGTCATCGTAACTGGTATATTTTTAAATAATTACACATTCTGCCTTGGTGGTGTGGTGTGGGGAAAGACAACTTGACTTTGTAGAACAACCTCGCTATGCTCCTAATTGTCTTAAGTTACCTATAGAATTCTTTTTGCTTTTCTGTGTAGACAGACCTGTCTGTGAATAATGACCTCTTTGTTTTCTTCTTTCCAATTCTTATGCATTTTTTTTCTTTCTTTTTCTTGTCTTAATGTGCTGGCTAGGATCTCCAGTACAATGTTGAATAGAAGCGATGATGGGGGCATCCTGATCTTGTTCCTGATTTTAAAGGGAATGCTTTCAAAGTTTCACAGTTAAGTATGATTCTTGCTGTAGGTTTATTGTAGATAATCTTTTCAGGTTAAGGATGTTCCTATCTATTATGAGTTCCTAATTAAAAATAATCTTGAATGGGTATTGAATTTGAATTTTATTTAAAAAATCCCTGCATATTTTGACAGGATCATGTGTTTTTCTTCTGTAGGCTGTTAACATGGTGAAATACATTGGTTTTGTAATATGTAAGCCAATTTTGTATTTGAATTATAAAGCCAATCTTGACCTGTCTTTTTTTTTATTATTGAGCTCACCTTGAAGATAGTTAACAGTATTTTTGCCTTAGTAATGAGTCATATTGACCTAAATAAAAAAAAAATACACTTTTCTTCTTTCTTTTGGAAGTTCGCATAAGACTAGAATGCTCTGTGGCTTAAGCGTTTGGTAGTACTCTAGTAAAATTGTTGCTAGTGCTTTCTTTTTGGGACACTTTTCCAAAGAGAGACAGGCAGAAACGAAGGTGAGCAGGCAGATAGGCAGGAAGACAGAAGAAAAAGAAGGTTTTATTTATTTTTATTTAGTTCATGTTGGTTGTTTCCCCTGCTCCCAGGGTGTCCTAGACCGCTAGGCCCCCAGGGCGTGCCATCTGGTGCTTCTTAAACACTGTTTCAGTTGCTTTTGTTCCTCTTTTCAATGTTATACTGGTTATGGTAGAATATACTTTTGTAGAAAGTTGTCTGTTTCACCCACATTGTTGAATTTATTGTGTAAATTGTTAATCTCTTATTTTGTTGTAGTAGTAGTAATAGTAGTAGTTAGTAACCCTTTGATCCTTTTAAATGTCATCTTTTTATCAGTTTCTTAAAAAAAGTTTGCCCTTAAAGGGTTTTTCCACAAAGTAAGCTTTTGTCTTTTTTAAGCTCTTCAATGTGACCTTCAAGTCACTGTGAATGAATTTCTGTTCCTCGTTTCTTTCTTATACTTCCTTTGGGTTTATTTCTGTTATTTAATTGCTTAAGTTGGACCTTTTGCTTATTGATTTTCAGCATTTTAATATAGGCACTTAAAACATTAATTTTTATGTATTGCTTTCTCTGCATAATAAATTTTGAAGCAGTTTTATTTTTTTACTTGTATTTTGCTACTTTCTAATTCTTCATGAGTTAACTTTTATTTTCAAACATGGGTGTTCCTTTAATTAATTCAGTTATTGATTTATAATTGTATTGTGATTTGACATCATAATATATATGATACCATTCCTTCGAAATCTGTTGAGACTCTGGTCAGTTTTTATAAATTTTGTTTATGTTTTTAGATATCATATGCATGCCAGTCTTTTACTAGAGTAGTGGGGGGGTTTTGTTTTTGTTTTTCCTTTTAGTTCTATCTAGTTTTAAAATATATTTTTAAATTGATACTGGTACAGGAAATTAAATTTTTTTTAATGTTTTCCTATTTACTTGAAACTTGCTATGTAGTGTCTCTATGTCTAGGAATGCTTCTTCTTTTTTTGTATTATATACTGCAGTTTGAAATGAACATACATGTCATGTTTTTCTTTTGGTCAGCTAATTTTATCTTTGAAATAAATTCATCTGCCTACATTTTTATGTTTTATTTTAGCTTAGCCTCTTGTGAATATTCTGCTATTGAATAAAAAATAATTAATTTCATTTCATAGTCTTGACCTGTGTAATTTTAAATTAAACATTTGGTTAAGATAATTGTTGTCAGCTTGCCCTGGTGGCGTGGTGATGTAGTTTATCTCAGTGCAGTTTACACAAATCCCAAGATGTCTGCTTCAAGACCTGGGGCCAGGAGAAACAACCAAGATGAACAGCTAAATGCAATGAAATTAAATGTTTATTCCTCCTCTCTTCCTGTCTGAACCTTCCCTTTTTTTCTTTAAAGATGATTGTTGTTTCATGTAAAATAGTACGAAATAATATAGATATCCCGTGCCCTCTAGCTTTTTTTTTTTTTTCTTTTTTTAAGAGCTAAAGGAAGGGAGAGGAAGAAGCAGCATTTAAGGAATGAAGGAAGGAAGAGGAGGAAGAAATATCTTTATTTAGTAGTTCTTTTTTTGTTTGTTTTTTACCGTAGTTCTGGGTTCTTGGCCTATATGTGGTCTGCAAACCAGAGTCTCAGCTGCCTGAGCCACAAGGGTGTACCATCCCGTGTCCTCTTTATGCAGTGTCCCCAAGTGGTAATGTCCTGAAGAACTAGTGCATTATCACCAACAGGATATTATATTGGCACAATCAAGATAACATTTCCATCAAGGATTCCTCATATTATCATTTTTATAGCCACATCCACTTCCTTCCCATCCAGCAATGTCTTTGGGACCCATCATTGTACTATATGCTATGACTTTTCTTTTCAAGAATGTTACATAAATGAAATTATACATTGTCTAACCCTTTGGGTTTGTTTTTTTTAACCAGTATGCTTCTCAGAATTTATCCATTTATTATGTGTACTGGTACTTCACTCCTTTTATTGTTGAGTATTATTCCATGGTATGAATTTATTTAACCAGTCTATTGCAAGACATCTGGCTTGTTTACAGTTTTTGGCTATTACGAATAAAATGATAAAAGATTTGTGCATAGGGTTTTTATAAACATATATTTTATTTCTCTGGTATAAAAATACCCAAGAACAATTGGTGTGTTGTATAGTTTTATGTATATAGTTTATTAAAGAACTGCCAAACTGTTTTCCAGAGTGTCTGTGCCATTTTACCCCCTACCAGCAGTAGTGACCCCATTTTTCTGAATCTCTGCCAGCGTTTGGTGGTGTAACTGTTTTTCATTTCAGTCATTCCTGGTCTGTATCTAGTGATACTGCAGTGAGTATCATTTTATTCCCTTAATGGCTAATGATTTTGAACATATTTTCATGTGCTTATCTGCCAATAAAAGACATCTCCTTGATGTCTTTTATTCTTTATCTAATTGGATTTTTATTTTTCCTGTTGGGTTTTGAGAGTTCTAGATGCTTGTCCTTCAGATGTGTGTTTTGTCTATATTTTCTCCAAGCCTGTTGATTGTCTTTTCATCCTACTAACAGTACTTGTAGGGCACAAATTTTTAATTTTGGAGAAGTCTAATATATAATTTTTCCTTAGGGATCTTATTTTGAGTGTCAAGTCTAAGAACTCTTTGCCTAACTCAAGATCTTGAAGATTTAAAAAAATTTTTTTTTCCTAAAAGTTTTATAAGCTTGTTCTTACATTCAAGTCTATGATGCATTTGCAGAAAGTGTGAGACTTAGGTGGAAGTTTTTTTTTTGTCTATGGAAGCCCCAGAGGCATTAGTTAAAGACTATCTTTGTTCTAGTGAGTTACTTTTACACTTTCATCAAAAAAGATTTGGGCATATTTATGTACATAAACTTCTGGGTTCTCTGTTTTGTTCTTCTGTTTTGACCTGTGTGTCTAGTGTTCTTACACCAAAGAGATGACCGCTGTAGCTAAGCTGTAAAATGGAGTGATGAAGTGCTCTCTAATTATTTGTCAGTATTGTTTTAGTGTTTTAGCTCTTTTGCCTTTCCATATAAATTTTAGAGTAATCTCATCTATGTTAAAAGGTCTTGATGGGATTTGGGTAAGAATTGTGTTAAATCTGTATTTCAGTTGAGGGAAAATTGATGGTTATTACTTTGTTGAGTCTTCCAATTTGAAGAATCCATTCACTTATGTCTAAGATTTCTTTCATTAGCGTTTTATAGTTTTCAACATACAAGTCCTGTATGTGTCTTGTTATATTTAAACATATGATTTTAATTTCCTTTGCAGTGATTGTAAATGTGTTTTTAACTTTTTGCCATATGTTCATTATTAGTGTATAGATATGATTGGTGTTTGTGTCTTGGTCTTATATCTTGCAAACTTGCTGAACTCAGTTATTTGTTCTAAAAGTAGATTCTTTGGGATGTGCAAATACTGATAGTTTTCTTTCTTTTTTTCTTTTTTGAAGGAAAGATACAGGTAGGAAAGAACGTGAGTAGGCAGGCAGGCAGGCATGAAGAGAATAGGAAGAAGCACTTCATTTTATTTTTATCTAGTTGTTCATATTGGTTGTTCCCCACAGATCTGGGCCGGGAACCTGGGTCCTTGGGATGTATATGAACTGTGCTCCTTCGGAGACGACTGACCTAATTGTTACTCCAACTGGCATTGCCAGTTTTCTTTTGTCTGTCTTTTAATTCCTTATTCTGCTAACTAGAACTTCCAGCATTATGCTTATTAAGAGACGAGAGTAGGTATCTGCCTCATTCCCAATCTTAGGAGGAAAGCATTCAGTTTTTCATCATTAAGTTTAATGTTAGCTCGATTTGTTTGTAGGTCCTTTTTTATCAAGTTGAAGAAGTTCTCTTTTTATTATGAGTGGGTGTTGAATTTGTCAAATGCTTTTTCTATATTGATTGATGCGATCATGAACTTCTCTTTTTTAGCTATTAATATGATATACTACATTGATTTCAAACTTTGAACCAGCCTTGCATCCCTGGAATAAACCATACTTAGTCATCGTGTATAATTTCTTTTTATATATTTTTGAATTCTGTGTGCTACAGTATTTTGTGAAGTATTTTAGCATATATATATATTCACGAGAGATGTTGGTTGTAGTTTTATTTTTGTACTTTTTTCTGGTTTTAGTATTAGGGTAAAGCTAGCTACATAAAGTGAATTTGATAATGTGCTCTTCGTTTCTGTTTTCTGGAAGAAATTATATACAATTGGTGTTCCTCTTTAAATGTTGGGTAGAGTGTTCTGTTAAAATAATTTGAGTCCAGTAGTTTCTCTTTTGGTAGTTTTAAAATAATAAATTTCCTAATTAGGGGACTGTTCAAATGATCTTTTTCATATTTCATTTCATCTTAAGTTGCCAAAATCACAAATACAGAAATTTTCTTAGTATTATAGAATTATCTTTGATGTTTACTGTTTCTGTAGTGATAGCCCCTAATCTTGTCTTTTAAGTAGAGAATTTCATTTTCGCTTGTTGGGGATTATTGGTATGTTAACATTTTATTTTACCCCTTCTATTGGTGCTGTTTTACTTTTCTTGTGTTTTATCTTCCCATTTGTTTTCTTGCCACTTTTTGAGTTAATATTTTACCTTCTCTCTTTCTCAGATTGAGACAGTAGTTAAGAAATTATATACCTTTTTGCTTTTTCATAAACTCCCAAAGTTTTCTTGAATTTTCTCTTGAGATGTTAATACATGTATTAAAGGCTAAAATGACTTCTTTCTCCTCTCACGTTAGAATGCTTTACACTGCTCACTACTCTACCAACGTACATGCCTGTCATTATTGTTCAGCCTTTTTGTTGTCTTTTTTAGAATCACAAATTTGATCCCCTTCTGTCCCTGTCCATCCCCGTTTATTTAGTTGTTCATCTTGATTGTTCCTCAAGATGACATGAACCTCTGGGACCTTGGGATGTCTGCAACCTTGGGAAATACATGCACTATGCCACTACTTTACCAGAGATTAAATATTTGTTTAGACTAATCATCTTTCTCTCTCATATTTGCCTTTTCTTTTTCTTCTTTAAAGGAAAGGAGCAGGCAGGAAGAGAGGAGGAGGAAGCACTTTATTTAGTTCATCTTGGTTTTCATCCCTGCCCCCAGGTCTTGGACCTGGGTCCTTAGGATATGTGACCTGCTCTCACTGAAGGCAGTTGGCTAATCCACAACTCTACCAAGGTCTTGCTGAAATTTGTCTTTTTTTTTTACTCATTTTTTTAGATTGGGTCAGCAGTGATGGGCATGTGTGTTAGCCATGCTTTCCTCCTCAGTTCTTTTGCACCTTTTGTGTCCTGTGCCTTGAAATGCTTTTCCTTAGATAACGATTGGATGCTTTCTTACTCTTTCAGTTACTTTTTAAGATCCTTTGTAGTGAGATCTTCATTCTATAAAATTGAATTCCTTCTTTCCTTTTCCTCCTCGATTTTTGTCTATGGTGTTCATCACCACTTGCTGTATTATGTATTTTATTTACTTTTTCTGTCCTAGGTTTTGATACATTAAATTCTCCCAACTCTTTAGTCATTAATTGGAATTTTATTAAATTCTAACTTGAGAATTGAATCTTTTCAGTATTTAGTATTTTTGTCTAGTAATATGTTTCTTAATTTATTCAAGGGTTCTTTTATGTCCTATGTTATTTTTTAAGTAGCTATTGTAAAAATTTTTAAGTTTTAATTTTACGTTTTTATGTTGCTTAGATTAATTTTTTTCCTTATCAGTCATTTGAAAATCTATTTGATATGTAGAAAATTAAATAAACTTTGTTAACTTTATTATTACCTCTAATTTTTTGTTGATTCTCTATTTACACTTTAAGTATAAAAAGTTCTATCATGTGTAAAGTGTAAATTTTAATTTTTATTGTCTAGACTTTGGGAATAATTTTGAAAGACTATTTTATACGTCTTTATGATTTACTGTTTTAGCTTTGCTATTGACTTTTTTATAGATACTATTTGTCATTTTGACAGTTTCATTCAATTTCTGTTTGAGAGGTTTTATCAGGCATGAATAGAAATTTACCTAATATCTCTATAGCATTTATCCAGATAATTATGACTCTTTTAAACCAATAAATTGTAGTGCATTGTTTTTCTTCCTTCATCAGTTTTCAAAGCTGATTCATCAGCATTTTCTAAGGAGATTAATGAGTTTTTTCTTAAAGTATCAAGACCATAACAATATTATAGACATTTTTTAAATATATTTTGATATCTTTGAATTCTTTGCAGTTATTGTTCTTTTTCATGTTTGAATTGTCTTTTTTTTTGGTTACTGGGTTTTCTGTGTCTTTTTGATAAGATTTTAGTGGCCTTGTATAAGTTTCTGATAAGGTGAAATGTTCTATGCTCATTCAGTGTGTTTTATATCCCAGAAATCTGAGTAAAGTTGAAAGAGCCATTTCTTCAAGGCCCCTAGTTTTTTTTTTCTTTTTTTTAAATAGGAAATACTATTTAGACCACAATTACTTTTTTCTTTCTTCAAATCTTTTTTTGTTTGTTTCATTAAATCTAGAATACTTTGAGATTTATAGAAAAGGGAGGAAGATAGTACAGCAGATGCTGTGTATCTCACAGCTGTTTCCCTTATGAAACCAAACTTACTGTGAAAACATCCTTGCATTCACAAAGGTAGAGAATTCCCCTGTGTATAATTTTCAGCTCTAGCAGTTATCAACTCTGATCTTTTTTCATGTATAGCTCCACTTATTCCCCTAATTATTGTAAAGGAAATCTCATGTATTGTACAATTTCACCCATCAGTATCTTAATATATGACTTTTAAGTATAGAGATCATCTTAACATAGTAATTTACTCAATTTATGTTAAACCACTTACATATTACTAGATTAAACTGTTTGGGTACATTAAGGACATTTGTGTCTAACTCACAGGAAACATTGATTTGTTATTTTAAAAAAAAGACTACTTATCCTTATGGTTCATCTTGGAAAATGAGAAAGAACAGATGGCTTCCCTGCATCATACTTTGCCTGAATTTTGGTTGGATACGTGGACTTCCCTGCTGAAAACCAGAAATTTACATTAAAAAATTTTGTGTTTTGTATTCAAAAGATATTTTCATATTTGTTTTCTAAAGTTTATTTGATTCTGACTTTTATTCTGTTGAATAGTTTAAGGAACATAATGCCATCTTTAAATAAAAGACTTAGTGGAATCTATTTATTAAGCAGTCCTGTCTGGGTAGGTGGTTATAAAAGTGGAGAGGGGAAAGATGTACAGACCTGTTCTAGAATCAGATTGAGATTTTTTCTAGAGGTGACTTTTGTCTATCTTTGTTATTAGAATGTAATTTCTTGTGATAGTCTTCATTTAAAGAAGTTTGCTTTGTATTTATGGTTTTTGTTTCTTTTCTCATTCTTAAGACTTTTTTCTCTAACCTTTTCTTGAGTCTGACGTATGCTTTTCCTCATTTACTTTCTAATGCATTTTTTTTATCCTTTAGTTCCTTACTCTTTTGAGGCATATTTAACTTTTTTTTTTTTTTTTACTTCGTTAATGGACTGTTATTTATTTATTATCATTATTTTGATTGCTATATTTTAAACCTTGTGTAGCAGAAGTAATTTGAGGGGTGTTCTCCCAAGGTTTGTTTTACTAATTTTTAACTGTAGTATTCTTTTTATTGTTTCTCTTAGTAGTTGTCCTTTTGGTTCCTTTGACTTAGGGATTAATCATTGTGTTGTAAGGAAGAGATCCATTTAAGGTTGTCTCAAATAAAAGGGGATTTAATTATAGGAAATACATGATTTCACAGCAATACAGGGCCAGTAGCCAGGGCCTCCTATGACTCTGAAATAGGCAGTAATTAGAAATTGGAATATCTTTCTCATTTGTAATATAGTTTTCTCTTAAGGCATCGTTTTGATCATTGTTTTGATTATATATGTTGTTGTAATATTGTAGTTTGGGTAGGAAATATTAATACTGTGATTTGTTAGTTTGCCCTAGAGGCTTCTCTTTCTGCCCCATATTTTACATTGTAGCAGGTGAAAAGTCTGCAGTTTATATTGATCTGTGCTATAACTTCCAACCTATTAGAACTTCCCCAAATTCCAGGCTATTTGTTTTTGGCAATTTCCATCTCACATTTAAGAGTTGCAGAGCACTCTCAGGAAAATATTTGTATTCACTGGTGATTATATGTAGCCATTTTATTTGTTTGATGAGATATTTTTAAAATATAGCACCTTCAGCTTGCCTTCACTCTAATATGTAATGTTTTCATTATACAGTCCCAGCTTTAATATTTTTTACTTTAAATGATATTTTAAATGTGATATTTAAATTTGGTAAAGTACCAAGATTGATTCAAAATCCTAGTCTTAATTTATATTAGCTTTTCTTTTGAAATTCTGATTGTTTTATGTATCTTTGTAAAAATCAGTCATTATAGCATTTTTTCTCCATAGAATTTTCTTAAAATAAGATCAGCAAGCATTTATTCAGAATCTTCAAAAGAGAACACTCACCAGTTGTAACTGAAGTATTAGAGGGTCGACTTTGGGAGTAAGCAGGATAGAGTGGATAAGACTTACCTGAACAAAATTATAGGAAAGATGCAGGCCATTTGAGGATGGTGGGTAATCATTACTGAATAAATCTACTCTTGGAAGTTTTCATAGCAGGCTCACCTTAACCTAGAAAGGGCTGAAAATGAGTAGAACTGAGTTTTATTTTTTTAAAAAAATCACTTTAAGAAGAAATGGAATCAGCAAGGTTTGCTAGAAAACCATTTAAGGAATTTGATTTAGTAAACTCCTTAGAGAATATCATTTAAAAATATTTATTGAGGTAACTTTTAGTAGCAAAATAATATAAGCCCATATGTACAGGTTCGCCATTTGTCAAATATGTAATAAATACACACCCATCATCAAATTACCAAAAGTCCTCACCACTTTCCACAGGCCCACACCCCCACTTGTTACTGTACCCCCACCCCTTCCCCACTGGTAGCTTGAGTTCTGTTGTCAGTGTCCAAGGTTGGCTTTTGTTCATCTGTTTGTTTGCTTTGTTTCTTTATATTCCACATAGAAATGAGATCATCCAGGAAAAAAAATCCTTATTTTTTATTTGTCATTTAGTGGTTGCACTGGTTGCTTGCCTCCTGGGCCCAGGACTGGAACTGTGTGGTAGGTAGCTTGCTTCTTCAGAGGCGGTTACCTAACGACTGCTCTGTTAAGGTGTGCCAGAAAGTCCTTTTGACAGCCAAACTTAGAGTGACTTTGTGCTTTGTTTTGTTATTCTATAACTTGTTTTCTTAAAAATGAAGAATATCTGAAAGTAAGTGGAAGAAATCAAAGTTGAATTTCAAGTAAGTCTGATTTCTTTAGAAAGAATCACACCTGTCATAAATCTTTGTGACTGTCTCTTGTTGGTGTTAGTGTACGCCGTGATTCTATGTGACTTACGCCACTGTTGCATAAACACACTTCAGATGAAGTGTTTATTAGGTTTGGGTCTTTGGAAAAGAAGCATTGCATTTCTCACTCCCTGAAAAGCTGTAGTTCTTTTTGTGCATGAAACCTTGACTAAATTGTAGCTGGTGTGTCAGTGATGTAGGCCAAACATTTTCTTGTTTTCCACAATATTAGGGGTAAGATAAATAAAATCATGTAGGAAATGAAGTGAGTCAAAATATGACCATTGCCTTGTGATATATTTTATGGCGAGTGTGATTTCAAGTTGTTTTCAGTGTGGTGGCTATTAGCCACATACGTCTTTTAAGCACTTGAAGTGTGGTTCATCTGATTAGGATATGCTCCATGTATAAAATACAAACTGGAAAGTGTGGTTCATCTGATTAGGATATGCTCCATGTATAAAATACAAACTGGATATTGAAGACAGTATGAAACAAAATCTCATTGACAATGAAAAAAATTGTTTTGAGTAAAACATTGATTGCATGTTCTAAGGAATGGGGAATCTGCACATATGGGTTAGTATTATTTTCTAAAGCAAAGTTAGCCTCAATAAATATTAAATTAAAAAATGGATGCATGCATGTTGAAGTAAGGCTTTGGTATATACATTGAGATATACTTTTTTAAAAAAGTGTTTTGTTGCAGTAATTTTTTTTTTACAAATTAAAATTGTGTAGTTTCTCCATATGTGCAATTTCCCCCATTTCTCAGATATATGTCAACACACCCTACCCTCTACCACATCACTAAGAGTTCTTCACCATTGTCCAGTGGGCTTCACTAGCACCTACCTTCCCCCCGCTCCACCCCATTTCATATTGGTAACCTCACTTCTGTTGCCAGTGTCCAAGGGTTGGTTTGTTTCAACTGTTCTGTTTGGCCTGTTCACATTCCACCTATGAGTGAGATCATCTGGTATCTTTCTTCTTTTGACTTATTTCACTTAGCAAAATCCCCTCTAGATACGTCTAGGTTGATTCAAATGACAACATTGCGTCTCTTTTAAAGGCTGTATAGTATTCTGGGTGTGTGTGTGTGTGTGTGTGTGTGTGTGTGTGTGTGTGTGTGTGTATCACATCTTTATCCATTCTTCTGACCTAGGACGCTTAGCTGTATTGTGCAGAGGGCTGCAGTAAAAATGGAGGTGCGTGATCTCTGCAAATTAGTGTTTGTTTGTTTTTTTGTATCTTTTGGGTAAATACCCAGAAATGGGGTGGGGGAATCATATGGGATTTTGATATTCAATTTTTTAAAGATTCTCTGTACTATTTTTCATAGGGGTTGCCCTGTTTTGCACTCCCACCAGCAGTGCCCACTTTTTTCCACATCCTAGCCAACATTTATTGTTTACAGACTTGGATAATACCCAGTTCCCTTTTCTCCACAACATCACCAGCATTTATTGCTTCCACACTGTTTGATAGTAGCCAGTCTCTTCCGAGTAAGATGATAATCTCATTGTTGTTTTGATTTGCATTTCCCTATTAGCTAGCTGGTAGGAGCATCTTTTTCACATGCCTGTTGACTATCTCTGCGTCCTCTTCGGAAAAATGTCTCTCCAATTCCTCTGCCCATTTTTTTATTGGATTGCCTGTTTTTCTGTTAAATTGAGTTTTATGAGTTCTTCGTTCTTTATATATTTTAGGTATTAAGCCCTTGTCAGAAATATGGCATGCAAATATCTTCTAATTAGTAGATTGTCTTTTTGTTTTGGTGGTGTTTTCTTTCTGTCAAATAATCCCAACACCATTTATTGAAGAGACTTTCCTTTCTCCATCATATGCTTTTGTTATAGATTAGACTGACCGAATGTGAACGAGTCAGTTTCTCGTAATTTATTTCTGTTCCAGTGATCTGTGCCTCTGTTGTTATTCCAGTACCATGTAATTTTGATCACTATCTCTTTGTAGTATAGATCATTGTCTGGGTGTGTAATGCCTCCGAATCTTTCTCTTTTTTTCTCATTATTGCCTTCGTTCTTTGGGGTCTTTTGTTGTTCTATACGAATTTTAAGATTTTTTTTGTTCTAGTTCTTTGAAATGCTCTAGTGGAGTTTTAAGGGTATTGCATTAAATCTGTATATTGCTTTAGGGAAGATAGCCATTTTAATAATGTTAATTCTTCCCATACATGAGCAGAGGATGTATTTTCATCTCTTTGTATTCTCCTCCATTTCTTTAAGAAGGAATTGCAGTTTTCATTGTGCAGATCTTTCACCACCTTTATTAATTATATTCTAAGATATTTTATTCTTTTTACTTTTGAGTTTTTGTGTATTGACTTTGTAGGCTGCCACTTCACTGTAGTGGTAGATTCATTGTTGTATTTTTTTCACAGTTTTTAGGGTTTTCTACATATATAATCATATCATCTACAGATAGTGATAGTTTTACTTTCTCCCTTCTAATTTGGATTCCATTTATTTCTTCTTCTTGCCTAATTGCTCTAGCTAAGCCCTCCAGTATGATGTTAAATAGCAGTAGTCAGAATTGACAGCCTTACCTTATTCCTGACCTTAGGGGAAATGCTTTCAATTTCCATTGTTGACTATGACATTGGCTATGGATTTATTATAGATGGTCTTTATTTAATGTTGAAGTAAGTACTTTCTATCCCCATTTTATGCATGGTTTTTAATCATAAAAGAATTTTGGATCTTTTCAGAAGCTGTCTCTGCATCTTATCGATAAGATCATGTGGCTTTTCTCCGTGCTCTTGTTGATATCTTTCTGTATTACATTAATAGATTTATGTATGTTGAACCATCCTTGCATACTTAGGATAAACTCTCCTTGGTCATGATGGATGATCTTTTTGATGCAATGCTGGGTTCAGTTTACTAATATTTTGTTGAAAATTTTTGCATCTTGAGATAATTGGTTTGTAATTTATTTTTAATTTTTTGGTGACATCTCTATCAGCTTTTGGTGTCATTGTGATGTTAGCCTCATAGAAAGTATTCTGAAATGTTTTCTATTCTTCGGTGTTTTGAAAGAATCTGAGAATAGGTATCAATCCTCTGAAAGTTTGGTAAAACTCATTAGTAAAGCTGTCTGGTCCTGGACTTTATGTGGGTAAGAGTTATGATTCAGTTTCCTTGCTTGTGATTATTCTGTTCAGGTTTTCTAATTCTTCCAGGTTTTCTAATTCTTCCAGGTTGTGTTCTGGTAGACCATATTTTTCTCAAAATCTGTCCATGTTTTCATAGTTGTTCATTTTTTGGGGGCATAGCACTGTTAATAATTATAGTCTAGTACAAATGAAAATACAAATATAATTGTATTTCTGTGGTATCTGTTGTAACCTCGCTCCCTCCATTTCTGATTCTGATTATGAGAATTCTCTATTTCTTTGTGAATCTTAGCCAATGGTTTGTCAGTTTTGTTTATTTTTTCAAAGAAATGACTTTTGGTTTCATTGCTCTTCTGGATCTTTTAATTTTCTGTTTTGTTTATTTCTGCTCACATTTTTATTATTTTACTCATTTTTGCCTTTAATAGTTCTTTCTCTTATTTTTAAATGTAGGGTTAGATTGCTGATTTGTGATTTTTCTTTTTTCTTGAGGTGGACCTAGATTGCAGTGAACTCCTCTCAGTACTGCTTTTGCTGGATCCTATAGATTCTGGTAATTCTTGTCTTCTAAGTGTTTTTTTTAAGTTTTTCTTTGATTTCCCATGAGTCATTGAGAAGCATGTTGTTTAGTCTTCAATTAATTTGAGAGTCTACCAGCTGTCTGTGGTTGATTTCTAGCTTTAAATTATTGTGGTCAGAGAAGATGCTTGGTATGGTTTCAGTCTTTTTAAATTTGTTGAAATATGTTTTGTATCCCAACATATG
Organism: Solenodon paradoxus; assembly: GCA_004363575.1. Classification (NCBI taxonomy): domain Eukaryota; kingdom Metazoa; phylum Chordata; class Mammalia; order Eulipotyphla; family Solenodontidae; genus Solenodon; species Solenodon paradoxus. The sequence continues at coordinate 401,214 of RJWH01000982.1, forward strand.
ATCTTTCCTTGAGACTGTCCATGCCATTTGAGAAGAAAGTGAATTATGTAGTCGTTGGGTGAAGTGTTTTGTGTATGTCTACTAGAGTTAGCTGTTCTAAAGGGTCATTTAAAGCTTTTGTTTCCCTGTTAATTTTCTGCCTGGTTGATCTGTTGATTGTTGAAGTCTCCTGCTACTATTATGTTGCTCTCAGTATCTTTAAGTTCTGATAATAATTAGTATATTTTGATGCTTCTTCATTTGTTTATTTTTTGTTAGGTTAGGTTATGCTTTTTATTCCATTTGGCCATTCTGTGTCTTTTGATTCGTGAGTTCAGTCCATTAACTGGTTAGCATGATTATTGACATGCAACTGTTAATCACTGTTTGCAAATTGTCTTCTGAGTGTTGTTACTGTCTTCTTCTCTTTTATTAGGTGGGTTGAGTGAAGATATGTTTTCATTGGTTTCTTTTTTCATTTTCTTACTTGTTTTTTCCCTGGACATGTGTTTTGAGGTTACCTTGCAGTTAGCATTAATTCCTTATTTCCTATTTTTTTTTATTTGAAAGCTGATTAGCCTTACACTCATTCTAACCATCCATATTGACATTCTCCTGTTCTCCCCTGTTTTTAAGTGTTTTTTTTTTTTTTTTTGGTTGTTGTTTTTTTTTTACACTTTATAGAGCTTCCTTTATTTTTTTTTAAAGCTGGTTTTGTGGTGATGAATTCCTTTACCTTTTGCTTATTGGAAAAACTTTTTATCATTACTTCAGTTCTAAATGATAGTCTCACCAAATATAGTATCCTTGGTTGCTGAAAAAAAATTTTTTTGGGGGGGTCTTTGAATATACTATGCCATTCTTTTCTGGCCTGTAGAGTTTCAGTTGAGAAATCTGCAGGCAGTCTCATAGGCACTACTTTGTATTTGACTCATTTTTCTCTAGCTGCTTATAAGATTCTTTATCTTGACAAAGTGATGGCAATGTGTCTAGGTGTAGATCTGTTTGGTGTTTCTCTTCATTTGTTTATTTGGAACTATTTGAGCTTCCTGGGTCTGGAGGCTTTTTTTCATTCCTCAGGTTAGGGAAATTCTTAGCTATTATTTTTTCAAATATAATTTCTACCGCATTTTCTCTTTTCTTCTTCTGGGACCTCTCTAATGAGAATGTTGTTCTTCTGCTATTACCCCATAGGTCTTGAATGTTATCTTCATTTCTTTTCACTCTTTTTCTTTTTGCTGGCTTGCAGAGTGCATTCCTCTTCTTTATCTTTTAGCTATGATTGTATTGGAGGCTTCATCCATCATACTTGTGTCCTTTTATTGAATTCTTTAGTTCACCTTTTGTGTTCTTTCTTTGTCATCTTACTTTCTTCTCTCTTTTTTTGTTCTCTTTTTCTTCCTTTGTTGTTTTCTTGATTTCCAGGAGTATGTTTATCACTGTTGCCATAAAATTTATTGTCATGTAGTTTGCATGTCTATTGCCTTCTTGTTTCCCTCTGGGTTTTAATTGGATCCATCATTTCATGTATATTTTTCTGTGTCTTTGCTCTGTTGAATATTCTGTTTTTATTTCTGTGGATAGGTTTCCCTGATGTGATGGCCTTGTGTTATTGTATTGACTTGCACCAAATTAAGCCTAGATCTTGGTTTGAACACTGGGGGTTCTTAAGTTGTATGGCTTCACCACCGGTTGGATTTTTTGAAGTTCTTAGGTGGACCTGTGTTGAGGCCCAAGAGTTCAGCCTATGGGTTTGGAGTTTGTGTGGGGGAATACAGTCTTCCCCATGAGTCACAGGTCTAAATGGTAAAGACCTTCCTTTCATTGGCTCACATTCAGCACTGCGGCTGCAGTTCCACCCCCACCTGGAGGATGCCCCTGGCTGCCTTCTGGTTATGGTGGCATCCTATGCAGATTGTCATCAGGAGTTCCTACTTGGTCCACTGAGGCACTGGTTCTCCTTCCACCCTGTGCCAAGACCCTCTTCTATTGTCAGAGTCTCCAGTGCCATAGGACAAGCTCTCCGTTGCTGCCTGCGTGACTCTGGGAGGTTCGCGTCTTTTCAATGCTCTGCACCCTCTGGCATGGCCCTTCTGTATCCCTGAGGATGGCACTCCTGAGTCTCTGATACAGCTCTGAACCCTGTGGTTTTGCCTACCTGTTATGGTAGTGCTACTGCCGTCTATGCAGTTTCTAGTCCTTCTTTTCCACAGTGTTTGTCTCAGTGAAATAATTGATTCTTACTTGTTTTGGCGGGGGAGGTGAGATTTGGCTCCTTCCGGGTTGCCATCCTGGACTTTCTCCCAGCATATACTTTTGACATTGATTTAATTTTATTTTGGTTACTAGAAAAATTGGAATATATACGTAGTTTGTTTTTATGATGTAGCGTTGATTGAGAATATAACACATCTACTGATTACACTTTAGTGTTTTCTTTCTTTTTAGATCTTGGCAAAATAAAATTCCTGTTTATTGTTGAATGTGTTTCACACATATATCAACCAGGCCAGGGGAAAAAACAGAAACAAACCAGCAACTCTTTAGACACAAAAAGGAACCTTTTATCTTTTTTCAGCCATCTCATACAAACCAACTATTTATAGTACAACTAAATTGCATACACAAAAATAGTTACTGGAATGCTTGCTTATGAGTTCTTTCTATATTTTGTGTATTAAGCCCTTGTCAGAAATACCTTCTCAACACAAAATACCTTCTCCTAGTTAGTATGTTGTCTTTTTGTTTCGGTGGTGTTTTCTTTCGCTGTGAAGAAGCTTTTTAGTCTGATGTAATCCCAGTTGGAATAAGATTCTTTTTTTGTCATTTTTGCAAGTTTTTTTTCTCCTTTGAGATTATAATGAACATTGTCAAACCACAAGTAAAGTCAGAAGTAGGATAGAGAACATTCCAAAGGTTGATTGTTCATCCAAGATCATTAAAAGTGACTACCCCTACAATGTATACAAAAATATACAATTTAAAGAGATTTTTTTCTTTAAAAAATACTTTTAAGAAAAGAAGCAGGGACTTGGAAGCTCTGGTTATTTTATCCTCCCCTGTTGCAAATTCATGTCGTAATTGCAGTTGGGTGTGAGAGTAGTGTCATTTGTGATGACTCTGCCCGAGGTGGATAGACGTGGAGGTGGGGGTGGAGGGGTGGCCTCTGCTTGAAAGTGACCACACTAGATTATGACACTGGACATGGAGGATGAGTAGGTCATAGCTGGTCAAGATGCCTTTTTAAAAATTTTTACTGCAGTAGCTTTGATTTTGCACATTAAAATAAACACATATGTGTAGGTTTCCCATATGTGCAATTTCCCTATTCCTTAGATGCATGTCAACACACCCTGCCCTCCACCACATCACCAAGTGTTCTAAACCATTATCTAGTGGGCTCTGCCACCACTTGCCTCCCACCCTCAACCCCTACCCCGTTCCCTGTTGGTAACCTCAGTTCTGTTGCAAGAGTTCAAGGCTTGGTTTTCTTTCATCTCTTCTTTGTTATTTCTGTTCACATTCCACCCATGAGTGTGATCATCTGCTGTGTTACCTTCTTTTGATTTGTTTCACTTAGCATAATCCCCTCTAATTCCATCTCTGTTGATTGAAATGACAGGATTTCATCTTTTCTAAGTAAGGGTTGTATAGTATTCTGTTGTGTGTGTGTGTGTGTGTGTGTGTGTGTGTACATACGTGTGTACTGCATCTTCTTTATTCATTCTTCTAACTTTGGGCATTTAGGTAATTTCCATTTCTTACTGTTTTGAATAGCTTCAGTAAACGTGGGGGTGCATAAATCTATGCGAATGTTTTTATATCTTTGGGGTACATACCCAGAAATGGGATGATGGCATCATATGGAATTTCAATATTCACCTTTTTGAGGCATCTCCATACTGCTTTCTGTAAGGGCTGCACCAATTTGCACTCCTGCCAACAGTATAAAAAAAAGCCTTCCCTTTTTTCCACATCCTCACCAAATGTGTTGTTTCCAGACTTCGCATAATAGCCAGTCTCTCAGGTGTGAGGTGATAATCTCATTGTTGTTTTGATTTGCATTTCCCTGATAGCCATTCAGTTAGGGACATATTTCTCTGTGCCTGTTTGACATCTCTATGTCCTCTTCAGATAAAATGTCTCTCCACTTCTTATTTTTAGATTGGATTGCCTTTTTTTTGTTATTAAGTTTTATGAGTGCTTTCTATATTTCGGATATTAAACTCTTGTCAGAAATATGGAACACAAATATCTTCTCTCAGTTAGGAGGTTGTCTTTTTGTTTTGGTGGTGTTTTCTTTTGCTACGAAGAAGCTTTTTAGTCTGATGTAGTCCCAGTTTATTTTTCTTCTTCTTTCCCTGGATGCTGGAATTGTGTCCCCAAAGCCCTCTCTATGGCTAATGTCTTGGAATGTCATTCCTGTGCCGTCTTCTAAGAATTTTATGGTTTCTGGTCTTAAGTCCAAGTCCATTTTGAGTTAATTGTTGTGAATGGGGTTAGAGCGTGATCTGCCTTCACTCTTGCATGTGGCTGTCCCATTTTCCTAACACCGTCTATTGAAGAGAATGACCTTTTTTATTTTAAGTTTAACTTTTCCATTTTTGCTGTCTAGTAATCCTCATCAGTCTTCTGATTTTTCGTGTCCACGTCATCATGTTTATCTTCAGCTTCCATTTGCCCATAGGTGTCTCAGCCTTCTCATCTTCAGCACCATCTTCTTCCTCCTCATTGCCATCCTCCTCTTCCTCCCCACCCTCTTCCTCGTCTTCATCAACCTTGTTGGTGGCCTCTTGCTCTCCGTTTTCCTTGTTACATCCCCATTAGCAGCTGCAGTTCTTCGGTTTTCTGCCTCTACCAGTATGTCTTTCTTCTCCTTTAAATTCTTGGTGGTGTGTTGGAGCGCGTGTCAATGGCCACATCTGACATGGGTGGGGAACCAGTGATCTGATGCAGGGAATTAAGAAAATGAGAGTTGGGAACTCTGGGAATAATCTGCAGCGAATCAAAGGCAGGACCAACTTAGTATTTTCTGACTTTCACAATAAGAAATACAGAGGCATGTAGTATAGAGATGGATGCTGCTGCTTGTACTTGCAGGCTGTATTGATGTATTTACATTTGCTTGCATTTTAGAAGACTGATACCTGTTAGTCTCAACAGCTATAAACCAAACAGCTTTTAAAGCTGTTAACTTCTGGCCTCTCACTAGGATTCACAGTGCAGACCAGAGGAATTCATGAATCAATGCCAGCCGTAGTTACTGCGCTGGCATTGCCACCCTTTCTTCCAAGGGCTGGGGGTGAGGTTGAGAAGGAGTTGCAGGAAGCTGTGGAGCATGCCACACTGAGGAGGAGGGTTAGTAAATTTTCTGAAAGGGCTCTTGTGAGCTCTGGCCTCATTCTTTTCTGGCTGAGTGTGCATGTGTGGTGTGGTACAGGTGAATCTGACCCAAATGTGGCTTATTTCTTAGGTCGTTATTGAAAGTCACTAAGTAGGTGGATTCATGAGGCTGCAAATGGTTAAAAATATTTATTGGGTATTGTTGAATTAATGGAATGTAAGATGTGACTCAGGAACTGCTTATAACCTTTGTTTTACTTCCAAGAATAGGTCAGTAGAGGGGTATGGATGGAATCTTGCCCTCATAGACACTGATTTCCTTGCTCATCAAAGCAAGGAATTTTCTCTCATTTTACTCACTGGATACTCAGCTGGGAATTTTCGTCATTTTAGAAATTGGAATGTTAGCTTAAGTTGTGTGTATATGTGATTTTTAACTTAAATGTTTTAAAATGTCCTTATATTCTTATGTTGTCTGATCCTTAATATTTGAGTTTAGGCAAAAAATTCTTGGATTTTGGATTACTTTGATTTTGTAGATTCACAACTTATCAGAAGTTAAGCAGATAGTGTTGTAAAAATCTAACTTTTTATTTGGTTAATTGTTGATAACTCTGTAACAAACATTATAGTGTACTTGTATAGTGTACATTAATTTGAAAAAGAACATTTTGATTGCTTATAGATTTCATCCTTACTGAGAAAATATCAGTTTATACTTGAGCATAATCAAGATGAAATGGTTAAAGAGGAACCAATAGATCATAGACCACCAATACTAAGACTGTAGTAAAATATAATTAGCGCCATAACTTGGATGTAATTTGGAGGGGGTAGTGGCTCCAGGAACAGAACAATTCTGGGTGGTGTGTGAAATGACTGGTAGTAGCACATGCTTCTCGATAGGGAGAATGGGAAAATCATACTTACGGCGTATTTTAGGTAGTTTTTTTTATGTCTGATGGTGACTATTATGTCTCTTTTTCTTTTCTTTTAGAATATGGTTTCTAGTTTTAGGGTTTCTGAACTACAGGTGTTACTAGGCTTTGCTGGGAGGAATAAAAGTGGACGCAAGCATGACCTCCTGATGAGGGCGTTGCATTTACTGAAGAGTGGCTGCAGCCCTGCGGTTCAGATTAAAATTCGAGAATTGTATAGACGCCGATACCCTCGGACTCTTGAAGGACTCTCTGATTTATCCACAATCAAATCGTCGGTTTTCAATTTGGATGGTAGCTCATCACCGGTAGAGCCTGACTTGGCCGTGGCTGGAATCCACTCGTTGCCTTCCACTTCAGTTACACCTCACTCACCGTCCTCTCCTGTTGGTTCTGTGCTGCTTCAAGATACTAAGTCCACGTTTGAGATGCAGCAGCCTTCTCCCCCAATTCCTCCTGTCCATCCTGATGTGCAGTTAAAAAACTTGCCCTTTTATGACGTCCTTGATGTTCTCATCAAGCCCACAAGTTTAGGTAAGTGTTAGAGAAATAATTTCTTTGGACAAGAGAGTAAATAAAACGAGGCCTTCAACTATTGATTAACGCTTTGCTATTAATATTATAAAATTGAGTTATTAATGCCAAATATTTACATTTACAGACAAATAATACTGGCAACCGTGACTGAAATCTAGTATAAAACTTAATTGATCGTTCACATGTTCTTATGGTTTAGAACTCCTGCTTCTGTGTGTTTGGGAACAGATAAAAATCTCATTGCCTTGATTCTGTTTTGATACTTCTACAAAGAGACTTGGTTTCTCTTATTAACAGAGCTTTTAATCTGCCTTCTTTAGAAACAAGCTTTTTATACATAATATTTTTCTAAAGTGGCACAGGGAGTTGACATACATATTTTTAACTTCTTGTTTGATACCCATTATTGCTCAGAAATCTGATAAATTTTATGTTGCTAAAAGTTGCTACACGTGACTAACAATTTTACATAGATTGTTGATCAGTGTTGTAATGGCATAATTTCTAACTACCTAATGAAGTTATTTGCAGAAATATTTGGATTTATTAAAATTGAGAAATAACATTTCATTGTTTATCAGGGGGATTGTTTTCCTTTCTAGGAAAACTCTTTTTGTTTCAAGTTGTTAGAAAACGCTTAAAAATATCAAATGTGCTTTTGTCCTTAATTTTTTTTCCTTGCCCTAACCTCAGGTGTCCAACTCAGATCCTTGGACTTTGCATGGTCTGCACTTAAACCCCCCTTGCTGCTGCCTGAGCCACAAGGGTGTGCCATCTGTTTTCCTTTTGTATTGGAATATATGGCAGTATATCTTGGTTGAGCCAGGAGAGCATTTTGAGGGTTAGAGCTGGTTAATGGAGTCAGTATGGCCTGATTGGTGGTTATACTCCTCAGAATGTGGCTGTGAAGACTGAGAGGACATGAGGGCCTGCACGGCTATGCTTATGGTGGCAGATGTTTCAGAGATGCAGTCGAGTGTCAATAAAGGAGACTCAGAGGCGATGCAGCAGTGTGTCTTCTCTGCTCATTGACATCAGCGGAGTTCTAAAGGGTGGAATTCCGGAAGGATTTCTTGTTTTTCTTTCCTCTTTTTTTTCAGAAATAGAAATCTTTTCTGCATTCTTCATAGAGTTTCTTTTCATTGACATTGTAAGGTTGAAGGAAAGTGGTAAGCTCTAGTTTACTAAAAGAACATTTTTGTCCCGTATTTAAGTAACTATGTCACTTGGCTTTGATAAAATAATGCCAGGTGTAGTCTCTGTTAAAGAATAAATAAGAAAAACCTCGCTTTGACTCAGTTTACATGAAAAATTATTTGGTATTTTTAATTTTAAAGGAAAGGTATGAAGGCGAGTAGGCAGGTAGGCAGTCAGCAGGAGGAGGCAGAAGCATTTTATTTATTTTTTCTTTCATTCTCATTAAGCTTCAGGGTACAATAAGCAGTTTTAAAGTAATATGCACATGAGGATAAGGCCATTAAAATAGAAACTCAGAATGTGAATAAATGTAAACACCGTATGCATCATTTTTATTAACTTAACTAATATATAATGAGTATTTAATTTGGACATGGTCCTTTAGTCAATTTTTGGCAAAATCAGAAGTATTGGGTGGATTCTAGGGAGTTTGTTTCCTAGTTGGGGAGGTACTGTGAGTTTGGGAGGAAAGTAGTTAGCAGGCATGTGCCCGCCCGTGTGGTAGAGCAGTATATGGTGTTCATGGGAGCACGCTTCGTTTTGGCCCAGTGAGTGAATTGGGAAGTGAGTCAAGACTTCTTGGAGAAATGAGACTTGAGGGTAGCTTTGAGGAATGAATGTGCTTCCTTTGAATTGATGGAGTTTATAGGAGAGGAAACACCAAGAAAAGGGAGAGCTCTTAAGTAGTGAAAGGAGTAGAAAAATGACAGAGTTGGAAGACTTAACGGTGGAAAAAAAATGCTTTGAATAGAGTAAATGTTGGGCTGAAATTGGAAGTGTAGGTTTACGTTATGTAGAAAATGAGATGAGGCCACTGTTCTCAAGGCTCTTACAGATAAAGGAGTTTAACCTGGGTTCACTCAGAGGTAGAACACTGCTGAGCGTTTGTGAACAGAGGAATGATGATTAAAGTGAGGCCAAGAACGACCAGCTCTGTGCTTGTGTTCTGATAGGACTGGCACAGAGTAACGGTTCCCATTTAATTTGCACAGAATAATACGTGTTGAATAGCATGGTGGTAGTGAAAATGGAGGAGCAGCGGATGATAAGAAATTTTAGAAAGCAGAACTTTTAATGAGAATGACTAACAATTTAGGTGATGAAGAAGAGGATTGAGGTGAAGTAAACGAATGCACTCCAGTGATTGGACAATTGCTAACTATTCTCTTTTTTCAAATTTTCAATTAAAGTTGCTGTTACACAAGAATCATGAAACTTCAATACTCTGCCCTCTACAAATGATCTTTGATCTGTTCTTTAGGGAAAAAAAGTATTTTAGTATCCGACATTATTTGTGGTTATTAATATAGTGTTAATGTGGTTTCTGTAGAGATAAAGTTCTTGTGGATGACACGGGTTTGCTAGATGCTGTCTATAAATCTCATTAAATTACAAACATTTGTGGCATGTGTATAAGATTATCATTTTTAAAAAGTGTCAAACAAAGCAGTGTTCAATGATAACTATTTGTAAACAACTGAATATTGGAATTTAGATCAGTCAAGTGTGTTTTGAAAGCTTTCAGTGTTCCTAGTAGTCCCAGTGCTTTAACAAATGAACTAGTTTGCTAACAGAATGGAATTTACATTTTTTATTGTAACTGTATAAGAATGTTATTTTTTCTGGTACAGTTTTACATGTTTGGGTGTCATTCCCTCCTTTTGAACCAGGGATAAATGGGAAAAGGAATAAAGTAAAACTCGTATGGTCGGCGATGATGGCACAGTTCACTGATTGGTGATGAGGAGCCAGATAGCTCAGGATAGAGACCTTAGATGATGCAGTGCAATAACTGATGTATTCCTGGTTACTTTATGAGCTCTTTCATTAATAGATTAGCTAGACTGAGCTATGGTGATCTCATAAAGCTGCCTATAAAGCCTCCTGGTTTATCTCTTCCCCTAGTGGGCTATTTCATAAGCGCTTGTAATCCTAGACATTCACTTCTAGGAAACATTCCTTACTAAATATAAACCAGTTTATAGAAAGATGTCAATATGGAGAGATGTGGGAAGTTTTATATTTTACTAAGACTGTTTACATTCAGGCATACTAAAATATTTTCTACTTAATCTTTCAAGGGGGCGATGACATTATTATTAAATAGTTGGCATAATGCATCTGTTAGACTGTATTTTTCCTGAAATTTTGCTGTCTCAAGTCTTTGATTAGGATTTCTGGAACTGAAAATATTTTACACGTATGTAGTTGCCTTATTGTTTTCAGAATGCTTTACATTATGTTACTGTAAAGAAGAACTTAGAGATCTTATGTGAATTTCTTAAATACTGTAACTCCTCACTAAATGCTGTACACAGATTCTTGGAAACTGCGACTTTAAGTGAAGTGATGTATAATGAAACCCGTTTTATCATAGGCTAATCGATATAAACAAGATCTAAGTTCTTGTAGAACCTATATTTCTGGTTACAAAAACATCACCAAACGTCTAACTAAAGACTCCAAATGCTAACCAATAATTTGTATTCATTTTCCAAACCGCTTATTCCAGTTCAGAATCTCAGGTGACTGCTGTGTGTCCTGGCCACTTAGGGTACAAGGCAGGAACCATCCCTGGACTAGACACTTTCCCATGGTAGAGTGTGCTCACATACACTCCCACACTTACTCCAGCTGCGAGAGTTTAGGCACACTGGTTAACATAACATGCACATCTTTGTGGGAGGAAACGAGTACCAGAGAAAGCCCCCCATGTACTGCAGACATGGGGAGAACGTGCAAACTTCCTACAGACAGTGGTCCTGATATATTTTTCCTCTGATCAGTGTTACAACAAAATGACCTGGAGTGAAGCATTATTTGAGGACCTGATATAATGTGGATAGTAACCAATAGGATTAAATATTCTGGTACAGTCATGCTTTAAAAAGATAAAAAGAATCAATATCCACAAACTTACAATAGTCATAGGTATTATGTCATAGCTGCGGGCCTCATCAGTTAGTAGTCATAATTAAAGTTGAATATAGTGATGTAACTTGGGGTTTGAAAGATTATGCTAAAATTATTTCATGAAATTGTGGCATAGTTTTACTTACTGTTGCTGTGTTATGTACCGTTTCATAATAGAGTGGTGTGAAACAGCCATCTTATTAATGCTCATGGATCTCTGGGTCAGAAATTGGGAAGGACAGTGTATGGATCATTTTCTTTACCCCAAGATATTTGGGGTCAACTGAGAAGACTTAAAGTGTGGTGGTGACTTGATGGCTAGAAGCTGGGATTCTGCAGGCATCTTTACTCACATGTCTGGTCCTGTGCTACGTATTGGCTTGGACTCAGGTGGTCTGTTCGCTGGAATACCTCCGTGTGGCTTCGTGTGGTGTTGTTCGGGTGTTATGGCATGAGATCTGGGTTCCAAGACGAGTGTCCCCAGAGGGCAACAAGAAAGAGGTGCTTGGCACTTTAATGATCTAGCTTTAAGGACCACACATATTGGTTGAAGCAGACAAAAGACCCTGTAGGTTCATAGATAGGATGATGCCCCATTTACTTAATTAGAAGAGTTGTAGTTACAAAAGAAGGTCATGATGGGAGATATTGTAGACATCTTTGAAAAATAGAATCTACATAATGAAGAACTATTGAAAGAGGAAATCATTTGAATAAAGTCGTATCTCATTTATGTCCTTAAGTCTTGGTGGGTTTTTTTTTTCCCTTTTTAATTTTTTTTATTTAAAGGAAAGGTGTGGGAGGCAGGAATGAAGGCAAGAAGGCAGGCAGACAGAAGAGAAAGGAGGAAGAAGCATCCACTTATTCATTTATTTGTTCTCTTGATTATTCCTGTCTGACCCAGTACATAGATGTGGGACCTTGCAATGTATGTGGATTTCTCCCTGTTGAAACCCCGCTGCCAGGTGGACATGCAAGGTTTTTCCTTTACTTGTTGTTAACATAAAAACATCCATGGGATTGGTGTAGAACTGACTTTCTGATCCCATGTTAGAGAGGCTAATGAGGAGAAAATAAATTGCAAAACCTGCATGCTGCTGCTGTACATCCCGTCATATTTTTCTCCTGATCTGTAGTAAAATGACGTGCTAGCTAGTAGACTTCCCTGGCGATTTGCTGTTGGCTGCTGTTCTGTCCGAAACGGTCCTGCCTAAAAGCTGGCAGTGTTAATACAGATTGTACTTTTTTGGCATCTACACTGTTTTTTGCTGCTCTGTGTTCCTGGAATATAGTAACCTGGATCATATATAGTGATGAAACATCCCTTTCCCAGAGAAACAGGGTGGTGATTTAGGATTATATTTTGGGCTGAAAATATAACAGCAAATGAATGATAAATCTACAACTATGTCAGAAGAATAGAAGGTGCATCAGAGACACATCTGTTACGATGTCCTGTAAATTGTACATAAATGTTGGCATATATCAACTATGGAAACATTCTACTTTCAGTGAAAGGTTCATGGTTTGTGAGTACTTTCCTGGGTAGGCTGCCTCCAGTCATCAGGCCTAGTTTGACACCTGTGCATTCACCAGTGGCCTTGTCCTCCTGGCATTTTTGATTCAGGCTGGGTTGATTGGTGTCTAGGGCGATTTATGTTGGTGAAACTTACGAGAATGAAGTATCATAGCTGTTAGGCAGATAGTTTCATTTATCCATCCTTTTTTGCTGTTCTAATATCTTTTCCTTCTACCTATTTTATAAACCCTGCCTTTCTGTATCAGTACTTTTGCTTTAAATAGTTAACTTTCAAGGAAAATTACAAGAAGAAAGAAATGACATATTTTACACTTATCAGTTTGGTTAGTTTTCACTCTTGAAAATTGTTTTTGAAGTTGGCATCTTTTTTTTTTTTCATTCTGGTAGTTTCCTTTTTCATTTCTGGTAGTGTTTCTGCTTTGAACAAATTCTGTTTTTTTTTTTTTAAAGGAAAGAAAACAAGTGGGCAGGCTGGCAGAGAGCAGGAAGCTGCATTTATTTGTTCATCTATTTATTTATTTATTTTTATTTAGTTGTTCATCTTGGTTGTTCCCTTTGGGCCCTGGGTAACAAATCCTACTTCATAAGGGCGCACCTCTTCAAGATTTTACAGTCGTCATTGGCTTTCAGTTGTTTGATATGACTAGGTAGTTTTCATTATATTTATTTTGCTTGAGATTTGATCTTCAAGGGCTTCCTAAGTCTCGCCATCAAAGTTACGGATTATTCCTTCATTATTTGTGCAAACTTTTTTAATGACCCTTTTTCTCTTCTTTTGGGGCTCATCTTACACTTAGACTTTTTGAGATTTCTATCTGGAGAGATTGGGTGCTCATACTATTAACTTCACTGGAAATGCAGTTTTACCTCTAATCTTTAAATATAGATTATTGAATTCAACAGTTAAGAGGCCATTGGTGACTTTAACTAACCATAGACTGTAGAAAGAAGAGAATGATTAGAAATCGAAGAAATGGAGACTTTATATTGTAATGTGTTTGTTTTATGCCCTATAGCTGTGTTTATGGCATATAGTCTTAATTTTAGACCATCATATACAGCATTCCTATTTCTTCTCCTTTTATAAATGTTCTGGGAAATATGAAAAAAATAGCATTTTATAACATGATTTCTGCCAGCATAGTTGTTGTGATAAATTACCTATGTTTAAGCGGGGTGTTTTATCTAAAGAGTTAATATTTTCTTGATTTGATATGATTTGTGAGTTGAGATCTCTGATACTGGATATCCACCTGGTGTCTTCATGCATCATGAAGACTGGGCAGTAGCACACACACAAAGCCATTTTGCCTTATTATTTTTTTGGTAAGGAACGGTGTAGGTAGAAATGAGTAAGAGTAGACAGGCAGGCAGGCAGTTAGGAAGAGAGAGGAGGGAGAAGCATTTACTTAATTTTATTTAGTTTTTCATCTTGGTGTTCTCCCTGGTCCCAGGTTGTGAACCTGGTATGTGGACTTTGTTGGCTAGAAATCACATAGTTACTGCAAAGCCACTAGGTTGTGCCTTTTGTCTTTTTTTTGCAGTTTTTACTAGGCAGCAAAAGACTTGAGGCCTCTAGTCTCTTGTTTCGTTTTGTTTTGCTGAGTAGTACAATGGTACATCATTGAATACTGCATCAGTGGTTTTCTTTATGAAGTACCTACATATCAGGTTGTAATGCTATATAGTTAAGAAGTAAGACTTTATTAGATAATCTTTTTAATTAGATAATATTTATATGCAAATAATTATTGTCTGTCTTAATAACTATCAACTTAGAAAATATAAAGTGTTGGAAAGCAAACAAAAGACACATGATTCTTGGTTAGCGTTCTCCTGAATGTTTTTTTGTTTTGTTTTTGTCTTAAACTTTTTAAACTTTGCATTACTGGTACTATAGTCATGGATGAAATATAATTTGGAAAATTTGTGTTATATTTTGACTATATTGTAATTAGTTTGTTAGAATGATAAATGCTTAAAATAAACCTACTTTAGAGTGACTTGACTTTCCTGATTTCAAGGTGAATGCAGTTTAGTTGTTCTTTATTGTGGAGTATTTTAACCATAAAATTTCAGAATTTGGCAAGATTTAGCACAAGTGTCTATGTATTTTTATCCTTGAGTTTGTTATTGGACTGTTTTCTTTTTTTTTCTCCCCAGTTCAAAGCAGTATTCAACGGTTTCAAGAGAAGTTTTTTATTTTTGCTCTGACACCTCAACAAGTGAGAGAGATATGCATATCCAGGTAAGAGGAATGTTTAGAGTATATTTCTCGACGAATGTTGATGCATTAGTCTGCTGGCACTTCCTTAATGGTTTCCCACAGACTGGGTGACTTCAGCAGCATAGATTAACTTCTCACGTTTCAGGAGGTTTAAAGTCCAAGGTTAAGGTGTGGACAGATTTCGTTTCTCCTGAGGCCTCTGTATTTGACTGGCAGACTCTTTACTCACATGGCCTTTCTTCCTTGTATGTGCGGTCCTGTTTCTCTTCTCTTTCTGAGAAGGACACTAGTTTTATTAGATTAGGGCCCCCATTCTTATGGCCTTATTAACCTTGATTGCCTCTCTGAAGAACCTGTCTCCACAATAGTCACATTGTGTGGGTTAGGGCTTCAACATAAGAATTTGGGGGGTATATGGAAGGGTGGGGGCACAATTCAGTCCATAACGTTGCACCGTTTCTCTTTGAGTAAGTATGATATGCTTTAACTAAAGGTAGACAAATATTTAATAAATACTTGGCATTAGAGCAACATTTCAGCCTTTGACTAAAATCCCATATTTTTTAAATAGGCTTTTATGTCACATTTGAAGTAACTTTCTTTTAATGAAAATTTAATTACAAGCAGAGTAGCATAAAAATTTTGTGATAACAGCTCAAAGATAGGATGGCTGTGAACTGTCTTCCTGAGACATCTTTAGAGTATCAGTGGGCATTATTACTAATTTTCCTGCGAGAAGAGTGTAAACTGGGACTCTCTCGAGCCGTATAGTCGCCTGTACTAAAATATTAGGAGTCTGAAAACAGCTGTGAAAACTACTCTTAGTTTTGCCATTTAGGAAAATAGGAGAATTTGTACCCTGTGGCTCAGGCAGCTAAGGCGCAGACCATATAAAACCCACAGACTAGGATTTGAGACCTGGGAAGGGCAGAGTAGGAATAAAGAAAGAAAAACAAGAAAACCAGGAGAAGCTTAAAGTAGATGCATTTGTAAAAGTTCGTTATAAAAATTAGCTAAGAAATGTAAGGGGGAAGAAAAGAAAATCAGTAGTGTTTTTCTAAATAAAAATACAAGCATCTTTGGTGTTAATATTTCTGTGACTTTAAAATTGCATGCTTAAAGGAAAATTTACCCTACAGAAATCTAAGTATTCTGGAGGTTAAATGATTTATCTGGGATTACATTACAGAGTTAAAAGTAGACTGAATGCTGAGCAAATTCGAAGTCTTTTGCCGCCCATCAACGAAACACTCACCTTCTCTCTGAGGTGTTAATGTGAAGTTTTCTGAAAAATAAGGTTTCTGTGGTTAATCCTGTTCAGGTGATGGATGGTGGTGATGGTTTCCCAGCAGTGGAAATGTACCCAGTGCTGCAGAGCTGTACACTTACAAATGGTTAATGTGATATATTTTATCTTATGTATATTTATTTACAATAAAAACAATTTAAAAATTGATCACAAAATAAAGGTATTTGCAATTCTTTCGCCTAAGAAAACAAAAATAAAACAGACACATGTCCATATAAAGTTCACCTTTTCAGAATTGTGTAACCAAGTAGTGAAAAATCTTTCCAATACGTAGATATTTAGTATCCGTTACTGAGCTCTGGTAATTATCAATGTTTTAGCAGTATGTGTCTGATCTTACCCCATTTTTTTTTCCCTGAAATATTTTAAAGCAAACCACGGTATCATAATTTCAAGCAGAAACACCTCAAGATGCATGTCTAATAATTTTTAAGATAGGCACACTAAAAATGAATGATTCCTATTATAAAATAATGTCTAGCCCATGTTCATATTTTCTCAGTTGTTTCAGTATTCAAATATGACCCATGAATTGCTTTTGACTTTTCTGCTCTCAGAATTTAAAACAAATCTTTTTACTAGAAGTTGTAAAAATAGTTCCTGCTTCCCTATTGATTAAACCATTATTAGACCCAAGAAGTTAATTTTTGGTGTAATTGGTATAGTGCTTTTAACTGCAGACTTTATTCAGGTTTTTTGCTAATGAACTTTTGTTCCTGGATCCAATCCAAGATCCCAAATCATACTTGTTTTGTCATTTTAGTCTCTCTTAGTATAATAGTGTTAGTTTTTCTTCTATTTTTTTTTTTCTTCCGTAATGTTTGAGCCTTTTTGGAAACTGTTCCTTATTTTGGATTTGTCTGGTATTTTTTCATGTTTAGATTAAGATCATGTCTTTTAGCAAGAATACCTCAAATTATGAACCCTTTTCAGTGTATCATTTCGGGATACATAATATTTGGTACACCTTGTTTTTGGTGATACTAACCTTGACCACTTGGGAAAGGCACTGTCTGCCAGACTTCTGCAATATAAGGTTGCTACTGTTTCTTTTGTTTTTTAATGATCTTCAGGGAGATACTTTGAGACTAGGCACATATTCTGTTTCTCTTCAGATTTTTACCCACCAATTTAGTGATTCTGATGAATCTTGCTTTAATCAATTACTTCATATAAACCCTGCGTTCCAACAGATATTTTCTCTGGTCTGTATTGTTTTTCACATTGGAGTTATTCTCTTGTAAGGAATAATGAAATGTCTCCCATATTTATTCATTCATTCATTCATTTACTTGTTTTTGTGTGGGCTCTTGTACTGTCCATTATAATCCAGTGTTACAGTATTTGTATTGTTGCTGCAACTGTTTGCCTTGACTCCTGGGTGTTCTTTCAGATGGACTCCGTGCCCTTTCAATAGTCCCGTCCCTTTCTGAGCACTGCTGTGTTTGCTGTCACCTTGGGACTCCCCATCCAGCTCATCTTAAGTCTTGTCTGCCCTAGTTCTGGGCGGAATCAATCACGTCTCCAAGGAGCTCTGGTTCTTTATTCTCTTACTTCTCCCATTTTTTGGATTTGATTGTAGCATATTGCACAGTCTGGCTCTGGATGGCTGCGCTTCTTGTGTTATTTAATTTCTATATCCCTTTTGCTCAGACTTGGCTGCATATTTGGAGCAGCTGGAGAGCATTTAAGACTCCACCCACCTAGCGTTTATTCATACCAGTTAAATTAGAATCTCTGAGATGGAACCCAAACAGTGGTAGTTTTTAAAGCTCCTCTCGTATTGCCAGTGTGCAGCAAATTCGAGAGCACTGCTGTGCATCCCATTCCTCCCCTTTGGCAGCATTATCAAGGTGTAAAGGTCGAAACCAGAGACTTGAATACATTCTGGTTTGGGTTGTTTTGTTCTTTTTTTCAATGAGTTCAGCAATATTCTTGGTTTCAGTTCTAACATTTATTCTTGGTTTCATTAATACTTCCATTTGGTAACTATTGCCTCATTCACTCACACTCACTTCTCTTACGTGTTCCCAGGAAGCAATCTGTGACTCCACTTCCTGCTCTGTGATACTATCCTTGAGTGTGCTTGTTAGTTTTGAATTGGTGGCACAAGATCACCAGTGCTTCCCTCTGGAGACCTTTATCACTGCGTCTACTTTGATATGACCCTCAAACACAGCACATCCAAAATTGAGCTTGCCCTCCTTTCAAACCTACGTATTTGTCTTTTGTCTTTCTCTCATATATTTTTATATTCACTATCTACTATAGTCCAGTCAATGCTCCCAGTTCTAGGAGTGCAAAGTTGAAAAATCACAGCCACAAGTTGATTTTTGCTGGGTGTATTTCCCCCTATTTTATTTATTTTCATCCTTGCCTAGTTTATTAATAGCATAGGATCTGCCTGGACAGAGGACTCTGTATTATTCCACACTTCATCTGTCACATCTTGTGAGTTTACTGCCCTCATTGATTCTTCTTTTATGTCTCAAGATTTAAAACTTGATGCCTCTCTACCTTTGAGGGAGCTTGGATGGTGGTCTTGAGAGTATACACCAACTGGAATATGAATTGTGGCGCAGCCGTTTAGGTCTGTATGCCCCTGGTTACAGATCATTTACTTTAAGTTACCGGAACATACTGAATCTTACTTTACCCAGTGTG
Source organism: Solenodon paradoxus (assembly GCA_004363575.1). Taxonomy (NCBI): domain Eukaryota; kingdom Metazoa; phylum Chordata; class Mammalia; order Eulipotyphla; family Solenodontidae; genus Solenodon; species Solenodon paradoxus. Next base: position 419,861 of record RJWH01000982.1, read on the forward strand.
TGAAACTGGAAAAATAATTAGCACCTCTCTACTGTTTGGGAGAGAATTGAATGCCATAACTTGCTCTAGCTCTTCTCCTTATCTTGGTGAATAGTGTTACCCTTTGTCTGCTAACACCATTCTGAAACCTAGGCGCTGTCCTAGATGCTTCCTGTCTATCCTACCTTCCTGATTTAGTCAGTCATTAAGTCCTGTCAACCTAAACAACAGTTATATTTGTGTTTAAGTAGCTTCTAAGCGCTCATCTTTTGCCTGTGCAGCTGTAGTGGTCGCCTAGCTTTCCCAGCTGACCATGTGAGCTCTCTTAGGCCCATTCAGCTTTTTTCTCTTGTGCTTCAAAACCCTGTAGTGATAGCACATGAAGTCCACCCTCCATTGCCTGTTCGTTCTTTTCTTGCTCTGCCCATCTTTTGTATCTTCTCATCCCTCTTCACTAGCAGCCTATGCTCTGAGTAGGACTCCACAGCTGTACCTTTGCACTTCCTCATTCTCCCTGCTGACTGCCTACATGACCCCCAGTGAGGCGTGTTTTAAGGACCAGTCAAGTCTTACCTTTTCTGTGATGCCTTTCCAGATTTCTCAGAATCCGTCCTTTGTTTCTCAGTGTACTTTGTACTTAATTTCTATTAAAGCATTTTTCCAACTACTTGCATTACAAACTTAATGAAAGCAGCATCTTTATTCATTTTTATATTTTCAGAGCCTGTCACGGTGCCTCCATATATAATAAATGCTTGCTTTATATCTGATGGATGTATGAGACGAACATGTGGAAGTTCTTAGTGACTGGCAGAAAAGGCCAGAAGATGCTTACTTATTAACTCATAATGTTTGTGAGTGCATTGAATGCATTGCGTTTCCGAGTTTATGCCAGTTTCCATTATCAGAGTAAAGTATAAATCCTTAGCGAGCTGTTCAGAACCCTCTATCACATGCTCCCTTCAATCTTTTTAGGCTTATCATTGATCATTTCTCTTTTCTTAAATTATGCTCCCCAGTTCAATAAGATCCTGCTTTGTGTCTGCTTACTCCTCACCCTCCCCTTGTTGAGACTCACTGTTCTACTAAAAACTACTGTCACTGAAGAAACTGCCTCTCAGCAAGAGGCAGAACCACTGCTGTGCAAACCCCGTTGTCTAATTTGATTGGACCAAATGCCTTGACATTTCAAGACAAAATTTCCTTTTTCTCACTTATTTTTCATAATGTGCTGTAGCACTTTATCACATTTTATTCTAGTGTTTTATGTCTTTTGCCTGCTGTCATGTGACATCCTTGAGAGCATATACTGTTTTATTTATCTTTGAAGCTCCAGCATTCAGACTGTGAAACGTTTCTTGATTTTAGCAAGTAGAGTGATGTGGGTTACTCACAAGGGGTCACTGCTGTCTAGTACATTAGAATGTTTTGACTAGATATTTGAGAAGTGGGGAGGCTGTTGCTGGCAAGGGAAGGAAGTGGTGGGAACAGCTCATAGAAAACGAGCTGCTCGACACTTGTTGCACACTTCTTCAGCTCATGTGTTATTAACATGCCAACGGTCACAGCAGCTTTATAAGGGCAGGTAGGATAATTTTCTGTCTTTAACAGATGTAGAAACAAAAGCATAAAAAGGTTAAATAATTTGACCAAGATCATACAGCTGGGCTGTAGAGCTCAAACTGGTCATTACTGTGCTTGAGTGCCTTCCAGTGAATTTAGAGAATGGGAAACAATGGTAGTGACCCAGCTAGAACAAGATGAGGGCTAAATATACTCCGAAGAAAGAACGAGCCTTTAATCTTCTCTCTGACAAAATTCAAGATGTATGATAATGGCTAAGGACACTACTTTCTAAAGCACATACATGTCACTTTCGGGATCTTGTTGTAAAATGTGAGTCTAATTCTGGAAGTTTGGGGTGGGACCTGAGATTCTGCTCTTCTAGTAAGCTCTCTGTTTCATTGTGGACTCTATTTTGAGTGATAAGGGGTTAGAAGGTTCGGTACCAAAGTTACTATATATGAGATTCTAATAGGTTCTCATCTAGAAATTCTAAGAGCTCTATGTCCTTAATTGGATACATAATTATGAAGTGGCCATGGTATAGCGATATCGAGATTCTAGGTACCTGATTTTAATCTGATTCTCTATTAGAGTCACTCTAATAACTGTAAAAAGTACAACTACACTATCCTCCAGACCAATAAGATTATTTGGTGAATAGGTCTTATTATTAAAAAATTAGCAAAAGATTAGACTGCTTAGCTACGGTTAAGAACCACAGTAAGCAAACTAATTTATTAAACTCTTAGAACCTAGAGTGCTCCTCTTTATGTTAACCACATCTTTAACCTGTTGTAATAAATTATACCATAAAAGTTCCTATGAATTGAAAGTGCCTTTAAATTGCCATAAGGACAAAACATTAAGTAAGTGAGGATTATCATCACTGTAGTGTTTTGATTGTGGCTTGTGCTATTGGTAGGCTAATGTTCTTATTTTAAGGAATAAGAATAAAAATAGGAATAATGCTTTTTTTCTGTTGAGGATATTCCTGTGAATTCTCATTTTGCTTTCTTAACCCATTTTCTTTCTCTTTCCAACAGGGATTTTTTGCCAGGTGGTAGGAGAGATTATACAGTTCAAGTTCAGCTGAGGTGAGTTTGGAATTTTCTTCTGCTGTAATTTTATGCTTGCTAATATATACATATAGTCTTGAATTTGAACATAACATTAACATGTGTGAGCACACTATTTAAGAATTAATTTTTTTTTCTTTATTGCAGACTTTGCTTGGCAGAGACAAGTTGCCCCCAAGAAGATAACTACCCCAATAGTCTATGTATAAAAGTAAATGGAAAGTTGTTCCCTTTGCCTGTAAGTTGCTTTTTATTCACCAGGTTTTGTGTAAGTTTAATATGACTGTTGACAAGACCTTGAAACAGTGACAACTCATAAATACTAATGAATAGTCCGAGCACCCAGATTAGATACTGTTTTCCACTGGAGAGATTTAGAGCTCCTGGGAGAAATGACCGATTCCAGAGCCGGGGCAGACAGAAAAGATGAACCTTTGGCGTTATCTTAGGTCAGAAAGCAGGGAAGCTGTGACAGACTCTTGAGATCATATCAGATGGCACAGCAGTAGGGCAGGTCTTGCATGTGTGGTGACATGTTCTGGAGGATGTCTGAATTAACTGGGCCTGGATCATAGAGGACCTGGTGAAAGGCAGAGGCTGGTGAGTGACTGAACATGGAGATCAAGGGTTCCAGATTAGAGACCTGATCACACACCTGGGGGATGGATGCAGTAGCATTTTGTTGACAAGTTGGTGTTTAAGCAGGTTAGCAGTGTATAATTTTAAACACCTGGAATATATACACTGTGCAGCTTGTTTCTGTCCTGATAGCTGACTTTGGACCCTTAATATCCTGTTGGTCAGATCTTAAAATAACAGTTGCTGAACTGGACTCTTATCTGTATCTGTCTCCGCCGAGGCTTGGAATACGTTCCTAAATTGGTACAGCAGGGTAGGACAGCAAAGACAAAGAAGTAGTAGAGCATGACCTGTTTTCACTTCACCGCAAACTGGTATGTGCGTTTAACTGAAGTGTTGATAATGGTGATCCAGTAGTGTGCTAAGTTGCCATTTTAGCAAATCAGGGCACCGTTGTGAGTAGTGAGGAGATGGAGTTGTTGAATAGCACTGGCTCCGGCGTATGAGCAGCATCTATGAGCAGCTGCACAGTCATACCACCTAGACTCGATCCTGTGTTCTACCCTAACCAAGTAAGAGATCTGACTTCGTGGTTCTCAGGAGGCGCTTCTGTCACAGACACCGCCTGGGAGTTAGACACTTGAGAAATAACTTTTCCATGAATTTTACAGCGTTTGAGCCACACGATACCACTGCCTGAATCTTTGAAAGGTGTCTGTGAGACTGTGAGCATTTGAGATAGTACTGTGCAAGCGGAAAGGGGACTCGCAGAGGCTGAGATACCTCCAGCAGTCTTCTGTGGATGAACTTAATTTTCTTTTCGCTTTAGCTAGGAACATTTTTAGAAATATGTGAAAATGAAACATTTATATTTTACAAAATTACAAATGTCTTCTCAATAACTGCATTATTGATGGCTGACTATAGGCGATACTGATGGACAGGGAAAATATAAATTGACAGATAACTCAGAAATTACCAGTAAAATCAAACCAGTCAAGGGGGTAGAGAATAGATCTAAAACACTTTCGGTTTTGGTGATTAAGCCTAGTAACCATAATTGATTTTGAGTTTGCTAATATGTCCTTCATATATTCACTGTTACTTCCCATCCCACTCTCGTTATTCTCTTCCTCTCTCAAATTACAATTTACAGAGTTCACATTTAGTTCGTAAGTTATTTTTATCATCTTGGCAGACTCTGTGATATTGTTTTTATTTGATTAACCTATAAGTGAACATGCCAGATTCAGAATTATCTTCCAGGCCAAAGACCGGCAAAGCAATGTTTCATTCAGAATTACCCAAATATTGGTGTTGATATTCCTTGTCCTTTATGATCACTGAAACAATACCTCCAGTCTTTATACAGGAACTGTTTGTGCTTTTTTTTTTTTTTTTTTCAGAGAGGAAGGAAGGATAAGGAGGATGAAGGCTTTTATTTATTTATTTTTAAGGAAAGGTGCAGACAGGACTAAATGTGAGTGGGCAGGCAGCCAAGAAGGGGAAGAAGAAACATTTTATTTTTTATTTAGTTCCTTCACCAATTGGTTGTTCCCTGGACCCAGGAAGCAAACCTCAATCCTAGAGATGTATCTGTATTGCACTCCTTCGGAGGTGGCTGACCTAACCATTATTCTACCAGGTAGTGCCAGGAAGAAGCATTTTTAAGGAAGAAGGGGTGGAGGAAACACATTTGGTTGTATTTGTTTATTTTGACTGATTGATTGTTTCTCAAGCCCCAGGTTACAACCTGGGTCCTTGGGCTTTCCATAGTCTGCCCCAGCTGCTGGTTTAGTGCCTACGCCTCCAGGGCTCTCCTAAAAGGACTTTTTAAATGAGTTTGTTGTTACTGTTTTATTTTACTTGAACAACTTTAGACAGTGGACATTAACACATTTACACTCACAAATACACAGCAGAATAATTAAAGTAATTAAGTGTTTTCTCTCCTGTTTAGACTTTTTTTTTTTTTAATGATTTTAAAGGTCTTATTGCAAGTTATCGATGACAAATTATGCACATTTTCACTTAGTAATTGCTATCTTAACTCTTACAAGTCAGTGAAGCATGTTCTCTAGTTGCAGGGATAGACAGAATGTGTTCCTTCTCTTGCCTACGTAATACCATCAATACTGTATTTCACTGCCTCTCAGGTATATATTTCAACATCTCTGAAATTAAGCATCTCTGAACTCCAGAGATGTTTTCAGTTGCTGAACCAGGAGGCAGCTGTGCTGTGTTATCCATACCTATGCTTGTACATACAACGTTAACATGACTGGTTAGCTGCACTCCCTTTGTTTTTCTGTCAACAAATGATTTCGAGGAATGAGCATGAATCCTGACTATTGTCTGAAAACCTTCAGTTGTTACCTCCTTAGGAGAGCTAGAGTGTTGTATCAACATTACAACTTGTAGTTCTAAGCGTTTCATTGACTTGCAAGGAAATCTGAGAGTAACAGTGGACTTGAACATAACCTTAAATACTTTTCAGAACTCTTGGTGGCAGATGGTAGGAGAGTAGTGTGTAGAAAATATATGTGTTAATGACTGAAAGTGATTCAGAAGATCCAAAAGCAGTATGTTAGTCAATTCATATTCTATGTTGTATTGTTTTTTATAGACAAGTATAATTCTTTATTAAGCATCAACACAAAATTAAAATTAAAGAAATTAAACTAAGCAATTTGTTGACTTGGAAACTATTACTTAATCATCGACTGTTGATGGTAAAAATAACTTTCAGAATCTACAGTGATTATTCATATATTTAAGATTCATTTTAGGGTTACAGTATTGCAAAACTTAGAGTTTGTCTAAACAGTAACTACAGTCTGACAGTCTAACTTTTAAGTATTTAAGAGTGTTTATATCTTGTCATAGAAATTTGATTGTGTAATTAATTATGTAGAGATTGTTTCTCATAAAGTGTAAAGACTACACTGCAAGCAGCCCTACAGCTGTTGGTACTGTGATCGCATAATGTTAGAATTGCAACATCACTTGAATAAACTATAATAGTAAAAAGCTACGGTTAAAAACATGGTTTTGCTTTTAAACTAATTTTAGACTCAATCCTTCAGTAGTATAAAATATGCATTCTGACTATCCTGTTTTTATGCATGGTGGTTTCTCCTTAATTTACTTTGTAGGAAATAACTAACAATGCTGGATGTCCTTTGGAATTTAAAAATGTATTTGTTTATTACTCTTCAGTTTATATAACATCAACATGCATTTGTAAATGTCTGTTTTTTTAATTCTGTGTTGTATTGTTAACTTAGTGTTTCTTATTTCTCAATGGAATATAGTTAAATTGCATCAGTGTCATTTTAGATTCAGTGAAATATGGTTTGTTGTTTTTGTGACTAAGAAATTTAAATTTTCTGAAATAGTTTTCAGTTTTGAGTATCACAGACTGAAAGTTCTCTGGTAATTGAGAATTGGAGGTACTATGAATAAAAATTGAGTACATTTGATATTTAAAGCAAATGCGTAATGACTACAAAAAGTAGAATAAAGCATAAATTGCAGTATTACAGCTATCAAGCTAATGTCAGCTGAAATCTTGATTAGTCTTATGTGTTAATCTGGTTTTAAGACAATAATTACTGTTCTACTTGGGGTAAGGGCAGTGAAGAACATTTTTTTTTATCACTCAGGAGAATTTCATAATTTCTTTGGAAAACATTGATTTGCCACTCCTCCCTCCTATTTATTCTTCCTCTTGCCCACCCCCAGTGTTTGAATGCATTTTGAACAGGGGTTCCTAAGATGTCAGCATCTTTAATTTTTGTGACAGCGCATGGCTTTTCTTTCCCTTTTATAACTTTTCGGAACATGTAAAATATTTTATAAGTTTCTGAAATGATCATTTCTTTCTCTTTTGAACACCACTTCAGGATGAGGACTGTGATTTCCAGGATAAAATAAAAGTAGTATAAATGAAATTAGGTAAGATCCTATATCTATCTTGGAGAAAATGATTAATCCTCTATAAAGAAGTTAAGATCTTTGTCCTCACTGTTACAGGGCTACGCACCACCACCAAAAAACGGGATTGAACAGAAGCGCCCGGGACGCCCTTTGAATATTACATCTTTAGTGAGGTTATCTTCAGCTGTGCCAAACCAGATTTCTATTTCTTGGGCATCAGAAATTGGAAAGGTAAAGATACTCTCCTCTGCATACCATGAGAATGACCCCAGTAAGAGTTGATTAATTTTTTTTTCCCTCCTCTAGGCAATTAGCTCTATCTCGTTCAGTTTTCTGTTTGTAATCTCTAAATAATAGTCATTTTCAATTCAGGGGTGGAGATATAGAAATTCTTATAGTTAAATTTTTTGTTAAGATTTCCTTAGTATCATACAACTCCTTATTTTTCCTGGAAAGAAAATAAGTGTAATTACCATACTTCTTAAAGCAATGGTCTCGTCACAGGTGTGTTTCTTTGTATGTTTACATAGTATTTTAAGCAACTGGAAACTTTGATGGTATAATGTATTTATGAAGAGGAGAAAAGAAGACTTCATCAGGTTTGGGGGAAATTGGTTAAATGTACTCATGTGATTAGAAATAATCTGTTCTAGCCTTTATGTAAACAGTTGATAGATAATTCAGGTAACATGAATATCTTACATAAATATTTATTTAGAATTACGATGTTTTCTCTATACCTTTAGGTTGATGAATCTAGCTTTTTGCTGACTGATACTCAAAATGCATGATGAGTTATGAGATGCTGATTAATACAAGAGATTTCCATATTAGAACTAATTGTGGAATGGCAAAAGAAATTTCAGTTATTTCTTTTTAAAAACATTTTAATTTCAATTAGTTCCTTAACATCAACTGTAATATTGTTATTTCATAGAAATAAAGGATAATACTGTTTTGTGAATAGAAAAGTTTAGTTATATGTTTATAACAGGAATTTTTTACTTTATCACCAAGGTAATTGAAGAGCTGGACTTGAAGTGTATTTTTGTATTAATATTTGGACTATAGAAATGTAACTATCGTTCTCATTTCTGAGGTTTTACTATAACTGGTTGGTATTCTCATAGGGCACTGATTTCCTATTTTTCATTTGCATGAACTGAATGTTTACTGCTGAATTATTTGATGAGGTTTCAGAAACTTTTATTCCAGGTTGGCCACTGTTTTGATTTCGGCAAAGTTGCCATGAGGACTACTTACTATGATGAAAAAGTAAAATACTCAGAATGGTGTTCCAAATGAGTATTGTATGCATATATAAGGGATATCATTAAATTTATCACTGCTTTAAAGCATGAGAGGGATTTGAACAAAAACGTTGACTAAGTGACTGTAGATATTGAACTTTGCAACTTTTTTGGACACAGAAAAATATTCTTTCCTTCTAATTAAAATTACTGATTAAAATTTCATAACGTGAGGTATTTGGACATTAAAATGATTTAAAATACTTTGAAAAATACTAAAAGTTTTGTTCTAGGCTTTATTGAATGAATATATGTAGTAAAATAGTAAAAATAAATTGTTGGTGTTTATGTGGAATTTCATTTCATCTCTACATAACTCTAAATAACAAAAGATTCCTCTGCCAAGTCTAAGAGGTACAGGTTTGGACATTTACTTTTGGCCGTTGTCTTTCTGATTTTTATACTTCTTCATGTGTCTCATGTATTAGAATAGCTGCTGCTTCCCAGTAAAATGCTCACTGGGAGTTAATTTGTCGTTTTTCTTAGAAGAAAGCTCATTTTCAGACTCAAAGCATGTTTCAGGTGATCTCTTCTGACAGAATTAGAACTTTGGAAATCTGAAGTGTTAATTCAGATCACTGGTGTTTGAAGTCTGCTTTTTCAGTGGAAGCCATTTTTCAATGAAAACACTTATTTTCACCATTGTGAACTAAAGAAGTGATAAATAGTACTATAAAATTTTTAGAAATTATGAGTATTACATAAGAATAACAATTCTAGTGAGAAATGAGCATAGGATTGTACAGTTTCATTCATACTGTGGTGATACTTAAGACACCAGTTTTGCTAAGTTAAAAACACAGTTTGAAACCACTCATCTAAACTGTGTTATCTTTCACTTGGGGGTTTTAAAGTGATGTGTCTGAGAAATAACTGTAATATAACAGTGTCTGTTTTCCCTTAAAGTAGCCCAGTTGATGTAATAGCTTCCCAATCATTGGCCTTTTTGTGGAAATTATTTTGAATGTTATTTTTAGAATACAGAATTTCTTAGAAAAGTATTTCATGTAAGCAAAAGATACTCTTATTTCATACCATTGATACAGATTATCTTTCTTTGTAGAATTACTCCATGTCTGTATATCTTGTGCGACAGCTCACTTCAGCCATGTTATTGCAGAGATTAAAAATGAAAGGTATAAGAAACCCTGATCATTCCAGAGCACTAAGTAAGTAATGTTTGTAAGACTGAGCATATGAGATGCTTTAATGGGGAAAAAAAGAAAAGCATCACATATACATCAATATAGGACTAACTTAGAAACTATAATTAGAAACAATTTTGAGTTAAAAATAAGAATGCAGCCCTATAAATTGAAAAAAAAAAATCCTTTTCTTAGAAACTACTCCCAAGAGGATCAGTTTTATTCGCATTTGATTTTTAATCTTTTCATGAAAACTTCGGTAAACTTCACTGTGATGGCAATTTTGATGGTAACATTGACTTGAGAATAGGATTGCAAGTCTTTAAATTGCAATGTATAATAGAGTGGACATTTTAAAAAATTCTACTGAATGTTTGTTACTGTTTTTGTTTGCTTTTTTAAGAAAGGAAGGAAGCAGGAAGGAAGGCAAGTAGGCAGGCAGGCAGGAATAGAGAGGAGAAAGAAGCACGTATTTATTTATTTAGTTGTTCATTTTGTTTGTTGCCTCTGGCTCTAGGTAGTGAACCTGGATCCTTGGGCTTTATGTGGTCTATACTGCAGCTGCAGACTTAACACCTGAGTCACCAAGGATGTACCTCTACTTAATTTTTTTGCAAAAAAAATGTTGTTAATCTTTCAACAGTAACATTGCCTTTTGAGATATTTTATGATTTTTCTTTCCTAAGTTTTGTACCTTTAGTCTTAAACATCTGTTTTGAGACTCTTACCTGCACTTTTACTTTAAAGAAGAAAATTAAAAGATTCAGTGAAACAGGATCTAGAATTTGCAAGTTCATAGTTCTTTAACCTTTGAAGTTTGTGTTTTCAGTACATTAATAGTAAACACTTTATTTTATGGTTTTTGAAGTTTCTTGACCTATTCGAAGTGTTTGGAAGTGTTAAATAAGATGCTATTTCTGTAATTCAATATATTTGTCATAATTAATTAAAAATGTTAATTATTATTTTTCCCTTCTTTTCAAAGTTAAAGAAAAACTTACTGCAGATCCTGATAGTGAAATCGCTACAACAAGCCTTCGGGTGTCCTTGATGTGCCCTGTAAGTAAAAGCAGCCCAGAGTTCTAGGGCCTTTCAGTTTTTTTCAATTACTGATTTTCTTATGAAAGTGTAAGAGTCAATGATCTATTATGATAGAATTCTGAACTCGTTTGTTTTCCCATTCTGAATCTTTATAATTAAGCTCTAAAAATAAAAAGAATGCAGCCTACTTCAGGCAATGACAAAGCCAGGAGAGACCTAAAAGATTATTGTATCAAAGAGGGAAGAGGGCTTTAGGTTCCGAATATATGTCACAGTTAGTGCTGTAGATTGTTCATGGTTAATATTAAACATATTGAGAATTGGCTCTTTTTTTATCAGAATATAAAGTGTTGAAAAGTAGCAGTGAATTACTAGGACCTAATAGATGCAAATTGACGGTTCCCATTTAATGAGTTAGTGTGAGATATCTTAATCTGTATGTAATGCATTTTTATTTATTTTATATTTGCATCTGGGGAGAAATCCTGCAAAAAAAATTATTTCTGCTGTTTCTTAAAAACAAAAGGTTAAAAAGTTAGACGAAGCTTCACCCAGATGGAGGAGCATTTGGGTCAGCCGCTCTCAGAGGAATGCGGGCTGCCTACCCTGGGGTTCAAGTCCCATGTCTGAGCGCGGGGGTGGGGTGGGGTGGAGGGATGAGGGGGAATCACCAGTGTAAACAGCTAAATAAAAATGAATAAATAAAATGCTGCTTCTTCCTCTGCCCGCCTGCCTTTTTACCTGCATTCAATCCTGCCTGCATCTTTAAAAAAGTTAGATTAAGGTAGCATTTCATAGAAATTTAAGGAAGTTTGTGAATCTTTAAAGTAAAAAATAATTGGAATTATTTTGCATATATTGTATTATTGCAAATATATATTGCAATTATACCTACGTATGATGCATACAATTCTCATTCTTTTTAGCAACTATGAAATTGATATATTTATTTACATTTTTTAATTATGTTTAGTGACTTTTTCTTCCTGGCATTTAGTAATAAAGTGATTAAAATTATTTATTTTTTTTATACAAGAAGGGATGTAAGTTTGCAAAATGATTTTGGTACTAGGCCTAGTTAAGCACACCTGCATTATGTATCTTAACCAACATAGTGCTTTTTTTATCTTAATACCCAAGGAGTAGAAAATACTCTCATAGCAATAGCTTATTACCACAGAGATTCTCATTAAGATTAGTGGGAAAATTCAAGATGGGAGTGATTGAAACCGGCAAAACACCTAATATAGTTTGGTAGTACCTGGTTACCTTCATCTCTGATTTTGCATTTACAAATAATATCCCCTAAATCTTTTAATTTGCCTAACACAGAACCTAAACTCTATAGAAACTTTTATGGAAGAAGGTTGCCTCAGAACGTTATTCACATTTAAGGGGTGAATCATCGTAAATCACCCTGGAAAGTGAGGATTGCAGATGCTACTTCTGAAGCTTTTTTTTTTTTTTTTAATTATTACTAACAATTTTTATTTGAAAAGGAATATAATTACATGAAATTGGGATTGTTTAGAAATTGGGCATCAGTCGTTTTCAAACCCAGAGGGAAGGTCTGTAGTCCCAGGAGGGCAGGACATTCATTTCCGCGAGGTGGTGGCCGAAGCTCTCTTGGAAGGCGCGTGTTCACACCCAGGACCTGCTCTGTTTACAAGTCGTGTGCAAGCCTTGATGAATGAATTCCCCTGAGTGTTACCGCATTACCTTTTCCATCACTTTTATGCTAAGATTGATACTAAATAGAAACAAAATTTTTTATTTTGTTGGTCAAAAACAGTTGGCTGTTGACAGTTTTTGCATTTTGCTTTAAAGGAAGGTGCAGGCAGGAATGAAGCTGAGCCGACAGACAGGAATAGAGAGGAAGAAGCATTTTAATTTTATTTCCATTGTAATTGTTGTCAAAATGCTGGTTGTTTTTCTCCTGCCGGGGACTTGGACCCATGGGTATGTATGTAGCCTGTGTCCTTTGGAGGTGATTGACCTAACCGCTGCTCCACCAGGGTGCGCCCGTTTACAATTTCTTACTCAGCAAACGTGAATTGCTGTCTGTGTTCTGTACACAGTCACTATGTAGAAAGAGAACTCATGTCACTTGTATTTTTGGTATGTCAAACTATTCTCAGGATGAAAATGCTTCTACACAATTTAAGTGTAGTACACTGTTATTTTCTCTTAAGTCTTAATTTCTTGAAACCTGTTTCTTTTCTCTCCTTTTTCTTTAAATACTGTCCATTTTGCATGAGAACAATCAAACTTAAAATAGTCAAACATACTGATGAATTCTCAGACTTTGAAAAATAGTGAAATGGTGTATCAGTGGATAGGATTTCGTCTATGAAAATAGGGACAGTTCTTTCAAATATGTCATTTTCAATGTAATTGACAGTTTTAAGAAAATTAACATTTAAAGACATGAAATGACAGATCACAGTTTTTGATGCCCTCGTAGCCATTTAAATGTTCGTCACTAGAGTACTAGTTAAATGATACTGATATTCATCTCATATGTTTTTTCATATCAGTTATGATTTTTCATATGGTAGCTCTATATACTGATGCATATGAAACGGTCTCCAAGTTATATTGTGACAGAAGGTGCAGAATTGTGTGTATTGCCACCACTTATGAGAAAATGATTTTAAAAACACACACTTTATTATGTGTAAAACATCTATAAAAGGACATGCAAGAGATGATTGATAGTGGTTCCCTCTAAATAGAGGAACAGATGATCAGAAGGAGACATGTTTTCATTGTATAGGTATTTTTTTCTTCCTGTGACTTTCAACATGTTACCCATTTTCAAAAATTGAAGTGATCTTTTAAAAATTTTAAGGCAGTTACTACAAATAAAACATCATGAACTAAGTGGAATGTTTCTTTTTCATTTTGATCATTTTGTATTACTTCTCCAGCTTTTATGACTGACTCTTACTCTTTTTGAGGCTTTATTTCTCCTGTCTGAAATGGTTTCCCATGTTTTATTCCCCTGTCCTGTAGTTAGGGAAAATGAGGTTGACAATCCCGTGCCGTGCAGTGACTTGTACACATCTGCAGTGTTTTGATGCTGCTCTTTATCTGCAAATGAATGAGAAGAAACCTACTTGGATTTGTCCTGTGTGTGACAAAAAAGCTGCCTATGAAAGCCTAATATTAGATGGGTAAGTATATCCCAGTATAGCTCTTCGTTATGTCTCTGCTTGTTACAGCCTCATAAGTTCTACTCTAGCAGAAACTCCAGATGTTTGTGCTTTCTGTTTTATACACAGTTGCATTGAATCTTATTTTTAAGTTATGCATAATGGCTTTTTATCTTTACATCATGATGTGTGTTGGGGACAAGAGGGCATGTAGTTTCCTTTTTTTACTTTTGCTTTTGATCATTGTTTCCTAAGAAAGAGGGAAAAAGTTCACTTAGTGGTGCCATTTTGTTCACCTAGAACTTCTTTAAAGAACACCTAGGGTCTATGCCTAAACAGAGCAAGTGGTAGCGTAGATAGAATTGTGTTACACAGACAGTAGTTCACAACTGGAATTTATGTCCAGGTTTTTTTGACTTGGAAGCCAAAAATCTTTAAGTGTTACTTCTCATATAATATTGCAATGTCTGGCGCACCCTGGTGGCATAGTGGTTAAAACCAGGTGCTGTCCACAAACATCCCAAGCTCTCCCCGCTTCAAGACCCAGGGCCAGGGAAATAACTAATGATGAGCAACTGAATAAAATAAAGTGCATCTTCCTCCTCTCTTCCTGCCTTCTTGCCTGCTTGCTTTCATTTCTGCCTGCACCTTTCCTTTACAAAAATAAATTACTTACGTCAGAATTTAGAAAATATTATGAATTATCAATAAGTGAGTTGTCGGTTTTTTCAAGTGACAGTGAAAGCATTGTAAGTATATACACACACACACGTACACACACCCCATATTTTGCTACGTACAATGCATACCCACGTTTTTGGCCCAAACTATTAGGGAAAAAACTCGTTTTAACTTCTTTTAATTCAAATTTTTGTTTATATTTAGATGCTTGTTTTTGTATTATAAAGAAAGTTTAGCATTTACTTTTTAACATTATTTTATGTTATGTAACATTATGTTACATATATTTTATTTTATGTAACAAATGACAAAACACAAGAACAGAGACGAGGGACAAGGAACTTCTTTCCCTTTGGCTCCACAATCTGATGGCACTCTGGGAAGAGGTCCACAGTGTCTCGGCAGCTCTGTGGCCGTGCTCTTTAGCGTATTTGATAATTGTCAGCCTAAAGCTTGCAGTGTCAGTACTTTTGTAAAAATACCAGCTAGATGACTAGCTTCTGACTATAAAGTGTATGAAGAGAGATGTGCTGTTCATCCAATGATAATAAAATCAGCACCACCTATTTTATTGTATTCCAGGGTATTATTTTGCATACGGACATTGTTATTAATTTGTAGATTTACACTTTTAACTCAAACATATAAAATAATTAAAAACATTTATATATATGTGTATGTAGATAGACATAGAATTAGCATTACCCATGTATTACGCACATCTTTATTTTTCCCTCACAGACTCGGGCAAAAAAAAGTATGCATTATACATTATACACAGCAAAATACAGTGTGTGTGTGTGTGTGTGTGTGTGTGTGTGTGTATATGTGTGTGTATACGTATGCATGTGTGTATGCAGTGCTATAAGATTTAGAAAATACAAAAGGGCTGCAGCCGCTAGCTCAAGTCGCTAGCTCAAGTGACTTATGTACATTGCTCACACCAAGCTCAAGAAACCAATGGGCTCAGCCTCTGCTGGCCAAAGGCCAAGGTTCAAACCAAGGCCTAGGCTGTTTAACTCTGGGACCAACTCAGGTACCCAGATGGTGGAGGGTCACGTCTCTTAATGTGGGGATGGAAGGACTTGTGTGACCCCCGAGTTGCTCTTTGCATAAACCTTGTATCCTGTGTTCTTTGTACAAATAAACCTGTAACAATCTGGAGGGAGGGGAAAGCAGCTTTATTGAAGAATAATTTACATAAAATTTGCCTATTTTAAGTACACACTTCAAAGAGTTTTGACAGCTGTGTACTTACTGCCTATGACCAGCCCAATAATAAAAATGCCAAATAGTTTAGTCATCACCCTGGAAAGTTCCCTCAGGCCCCAACCTCCATCTCTAGTCCCTGGTGCTCACTGACTTGTTATGCCATTATAGTTTAGTCTCTTCTGGAATGTCATAGAAATGGAATTATTATACTATGTAGCCTATTGTGGCCTTTAGTAATATTTTTGAGTTTCCTCTAAAAGAGTATCTGTATCAGTAGTTTCTTTTTATTGCTGTGAAGTATTTCATTCTATGGGGATTTTGCAAGCTGTTTGTTAATTCTTTTAATGAGTATTTTGATTATTTTCTGTTTTGGTATATTATATACAACGCTGCTCTGAAAAGATTGAATTCATTCTTACACAATGATTTGTATGTACATAGGATTTTAACTCAAGATACATGGTGAGAAATTCCTAGTTTTTTGAAGATAATTTGTACAGCATTTTTTAAGTTTTAAAAGAATATTACACAAACACACATTTCTGGTGTATACCTACTTGTATGTAGAGTGAAAAAAGTGATATGGTTACTATTTTCAGCATTCCTTTTTTTTAAGAGTGTGTTTTTTGTTTTTTTGTTTTTTTTTCCCCCAGAACTATTGGAGAGTAAGTTGCATACTTCAGGTCTTTTTTTGTCCATTAACATTTTAGGGTGTGTTACCTAAATACCGATTTTCCCTACTGTGGGTATGCTATTAATCATTTAAATGTCTTTTCTATTGTATATACTGTTTGTTTCTTTTTCTATATTCGTTTGTCTTGTGGTTTGGCCATTTTAAAAGCATTTCCTCTAAGGTCAGGAACAAGATAAGGCTGTCCACTTTCACTGTTGCTATTTAGCATTGTGTTGGAGGTCTTAGCCAGAGCTATTAGACAAGAAAAAGAAATAATTCCAAATTGGAAAGGAGGAAGTAAAACTATCATTATTTGTGGATGACATGACTATATGTATTTAAAACCCTAAAAACTATCAAAAAAAACTACTAGAACTAATCAACAAGTAAAGTGAAAGGCTACAAAATTAATGCACAAAAATTCATTGCATTTTTATACACAAACTACATCAGGAAAAAAATGAAATCAAGGAAGCTATCCCATTTAAAATAGAAGTAAAAGGAATCAAATATCATGGAGTATATGTCATGAAGAAGGTGAAAGACCTCTACAAAGAAAGTTTTAAGTCTTTCTTAAAAGAAATAGATACAAAGAGATGGAATGACATCCTCTGCTCATGGCTGGGAAGAATTAACATTGTTAAAATGGCCATTTTATCTAAAGCAGTATAAAGTTTTAATGCAATCTCCGTTAAAATCCATAGGCGTATTTCAAGGATGTCGAACAAAAACATCTTAAAATTTTGTATGAACAGCAAAAGACCCCAAATAGCCAAAGTAATTATATGAAAAAAGATAAAATCTGGAGACATCAGCTATCCTACAGAGCGATAGTGATCAAAACTGTACGGTACTGGAATTACTTAATAGAGGCACACAGATCAGTAAAATAGAAGAATTGAGTCATTGGCAATTCTTGTTTACATATAGTAAGCTGAGTTGCTACAAAGGAGCCAAAAGCATGCAATGGAGAAAGGAAGGTCTTCAACAAATGGCGCTGGGAAAATGGGACAGCCGCATGCAAAAGAATGAAGCTGGACCCCTCTCTAACCCCATTCACAACAATTAACTCAAGATGGACCAGATGCTTGGACGTAAGATTGGAAACCATAGAATTCTTAGAAGACAGCACAGGAAGGACATTCCGTCACATCAGCTTTACAGAGGTCTCTGGGGATGCAGTTCCCGCATCCAGGGAAACAAAAACAAGTGGGATTATATCAAACTGAAAAGCTTCACAGTGAAAGAAAACATCACAAAACAAAAAGACAACCTACTAGCTGTGAGAAGATACTTGCATTCAGTATTTTGACGAGGGCTTAATAGCCAAAATATAAAAAGAGCAAACAACCCATAAAGCTCAGTAAGAGAAGCAATCCAGTCAAAAAACGAGCAGAAGAATTGGACATTTTTCCAGAGAAGACGTGCAGGTGGCCAATAGGCACATGAAAAGATGTTCCTACTGGCTGGCAATTAGGGAAATGTAAATCAAGACAGCAGTGAGATACCACCTTATCCCTGCGAGATCGGCTTTCCAAAAGTGTGAAAACAGCATGTTTTGGCAAGGATGTGGAGGAAAGGGAGCGCTTTCACACAGTTGGTGGGATTCCAGATGGGTGCAGCCCTTGTGGAGCAGAGTGTGGAGCTTCCTCAAACAGTTGAAGATGGAAATCCCGAATGATCCCACCACCCACGTCTGGGTATGTACCCAAAAGATACAGACCACTAATTTACAGAGATTTGTCCACCCCCGTTTACTGCAGCCCTTTTCGCAATACTTCAGAATTGGAAACTACCTCGTTGCCCAGTATCAGATGAATGAAGAAAGATGTGGTTCATATACACAATGGACTGCTTACTCCATAGCCCTTAGAAGAGAGCTGTGTAAGGAAAATTGTGAATGGGAAAGAAACTCGGGGGTAGGGAATAGGTAGAATTAAGATAGGCTCACCTTCCCCTACCACCTTGATTGTTAGTGGTCTAACCAACATTTATTGAGTAATTTGCTATGGACTTGAGATATTACGTTGATCATCTAAAACATTTTTATATATACGAGTGTTAATTTCTGAACTGATTTTTGCTTAATTTATCAAGCTTAATGGACCAGTCCACAACTTTCAGTTAATGTATTTCTGTTATGCGTTAATATCTCTTTGGTCATATGTTTCAGAATTTTTGCTGCTGGTGTAATTTGTTCTGCCATACTCAACTGAATAAAAACATTCCCACATTTAAAAGAGCAATACTGTTTGGATTTTGATTGGAATTATGTTTCTACTATATTAACAGGAAATAAATAGTGTAACAGCTCATAAAGGAAGCAATTTTTCCCTTTGTATTAATTATTAGTTTTACTAAGCTTTAAGAATTGCCTATTTGTGGTATCCCTGGTGTAGTAGTGGTTGGGCCTGCTCCCTCTGGCCGAACATAGTCCACATGTATTCCAGGGAACCGGATTCTTGTCCCGTGGCTGGGGTGGCACAACCAAGATGTACAACTAATATAAAATGATAAATAAATAAATGCTTCTTCCCTCTCTCTCTTCTACCTGTCTGCCTAGTCACCTTCATTCCTGCTTGCATCTTTTCCTTACCAAGAAAAAAATTGCCTCTGTATAAAGTGAACAGTATAAATATATATTTATATACATATGTGTGTGTGTGAAATAATAATGATAATCAAAATAATATACCTAACCTACTCAGAGATTTCTTATTTCTCTAATCTTTCTCCTTCCTTGTGCTCTCAGGTAAACATTGATATGCTTTCTGTTTGTATATCTTAGTTTTGATTTTTTTAGCATTTTGTATGAGTGGAATCATTCCTGTCTAACTCATTTTACTCAGCACACTTACTTTGAGTTTCATCTTTGTTGTGTGTACCTATAGTTCATTTTTCATTGTCAACTAGCATTGCTTTGTATTAACTACCACTTTTATGATTTCACTTCTAGATGGGCTGTTTCTGGTTTGGGTCTATTGAAAATAAAGTTAAAATGAACACTCATTTCCAAAACTTTGTGTGGGTTAGTGTTTTCACTTTTCTTGGCTAAATACCTAGGATTGTAATATCTGGACGCATACTAGGTATATGTTTTACTTTAATAAACTACCATACTGTTTTTAAAATTGTACTCTTTTGTATGCCCACTAGCAGTATATGAGGGGTGTAGTAGTTCCATATTCTCGCTAGCATTTGGTCTGGTTAGTCTTTTTCATTTTAGACATTCTGGTGTTATATATTGGTATCGTTATGGATTTGATTGTATTGACATTTTCTGTGTGTTTATTCATCATCTGTGTATTTTCTTTGGGGGAAAGATTGTTCAAACGTTTGCTTCCCCCCCACCCCCTTTTTTTTGTCATAATTAGAGTCTTTCAACTTGCTTCAACTTTTTTTTTTTTTAGATTTTATTGAAGGAACACTGGATTATTATAGGTTTAAGGGGTGTGCATCATCGTAAATCAACCTCTGTGTAAATGCATTAAATTTACCACCAGCAATTGAATTATCTTCTTCACCATCTGATTGACCCCGTCTACCCAAGTTGTCCACTTGCTTCCTCTTTCCCTTTTGCTAACCACTGATGTGATTCGGTGGGCTAAATGTCTTGTTTTTGTTTGACTTCCTCTTTTCATATTGAGTTTGTTAGTTCTTTTTTCAGTCTGGATTTCTAATAGACATGATTTGCAAATGTTTTCTGCTCTTTTATCTCTTTAATCTTTTAACAGTGTCTTGAAAAATAGAAATTCTTACTTTGAAGGAAGGCCAATGTATCAAGTTTTTTTTCAATGGATTGTGCTTTTTGTATAATATTAAGATATTTTCTCCTAACCCAAGGTCACAAAGGTTTTCTTTCTCCTTTTAATTTATTTTTAAATTAAGTTCAATTTTTTTTAGAGAAGGAAGAAGCACTGTTTTATTTATTTGTTCATCTTGGTGATTCCCCTCAGCCTTGGGTCTTGAACCTGGGTTATTGGGATGTATGTGGACTGTATCCAGTGGCTTTATCCACTAGGCCACCAAGACACACCGGGAACCACTCTGTTCATTTTTATTTAGTAGTTCACATTGGTTGTTTCTCCCTGGACCTGGTACTCGATCCCAGGTCTGTGTTGCCTTGCACCCCTTTGGAGGTGATTGACCCAACTCCACTAGGGTAAGCCATATTTTCTCTATGCTTTCTTTAGGAGATTTACAATTTTATTTTAGGTTTAGGTCTGTTTATAGCAGGTAAATTTTTTGTATATGGTAAGAATTAAGGTTTCATCATACTTGTTGGAAAGATTTTTTTTCTCATTGAATTGCCTTTGAACCATTTAAAAAAATTAATTGGCCAAATATGTATAGATTTATCTCTTAATTGTATTCTCTACCTTTTTTTTTTTGTCAATTCTTAAGTCAATACTATGTGCTCTGGAATTCAGCGTAATGTGGGTCTTCCAATTTTGTTCTTTATTATTTCTCGGTTATTTGGTTCTTGTAAAGCTTTTGCATTTTATATAGATTTTTGAATTGGCTTATCAATCAGAAGAAAATTGTTGGGATTTTGATTTTGTAGTGTTGAATGTGTAGATCAATAAAGGGTGACAACAATATTGAGTCTTCTGATCCATGAACATACGTCTCTAGATAACTAGATCTCAGTAATAATTTGTAGTTTTTTAGATCCTCTGTCGAATTTGTCCCTAAATATTTCATATCTTTAATGTAGTTTTTCTAAGAATTCTAATTGTTCCTTGTATATAGAAATACAGTTGGAAGTGTATCTTGAAACTTTATTAAACTCACTAAACTTCTAGTAGCTTTATATAGATTATATTTACTATTATATATTTACATTATATGTAATATATATTATATAAACAGTAATATTTATGAATAAAGGCCATTTTACTTCTTCTATCTAATGCATTTTGCTTTGTCTTGCCATCTGGTGTTGATTAGTCTGCTAATAGGATGACTTACATTGATTTGTTTCTGAATATTTAACTATGCATTCTGGGGAATAAATCTCTTGGTCATTATTTGTTGTCCTTTTATTTATTATTGGGTTTGTTTTTGTTAAATTAATGAAGGGTGTTGGCCTATTTTTTTTTGTAATCGTTCTCTGGTTTTAGTATTGGAGTAATTCTGGTCTTACACAATGAACTGGGAAGTGATATTAATATGTCTCCTGAAATATTTGATACAATTCCCGACTGAAGATGTTTGGGCCTCAGATTTTTATTTATTTATTTATTTTGGTGGTAAAGTTTTTAGCTACAACCATCAATTTCTTTTTGACAAACACTGGATGAGCTCACCTATATTTAGAATACATAGAAATAGTGCGAATAAAATTAAAATTAGCTTTTGAGCTATGATGGCAGGGAAAGGAGGTGTGGGTTGGGTTCATGTGGTAAAGGGGTTTTATCATTTTTGTTTGTTTGTTTCTGTTTTTTTGTTATGTTTTATTGATCAAAACAAAAAATATGTAGTATACATTGTTCTTGGATTATCAATTTTTGGTGAGCTTAAGTATGACTAGAAGTTTGTCAGTTTTATTAATTTTGAAGAATTAGGTTTTTGGTTTCATTGATTATTCTGTTTTTCTTTTATTTCCCTTTTTGAACTTCCATTTTTAATTGTTTTTCTTTTTTTAGTTTCATTATGTAGGTAGAAGCTGAGGCTGTTAATTGGAGTTTCCTAATCTAAGAAGATTAATACTATAAATTTGCCTCTTAGTACTGCTTTGACTCTGTTCCACAAATTTTATTATGTTATTTTCATTCCATTCAGACTGCTTCTTAATTTGTTTTTACTTTTAAGTGTTGTGTTAGAGGTTGTTCCTTACTGACAGTCCTCCTAGGAGACTCCAAGTATTTATTGCTGGCTAGCCACTGGTTTCTTAGATGCCGTTCAGTAAGTTGCTTAACTCTTATGTTGTTTGCTGTAGATCAGAAGTCTAGGTGGAAAAGTTGTTGTAAAATGTTAAGTATTGAAATACCTAAACAGTGTCAGATAGCACTGCTTTTGTCCCCAAGGTGCTATGTGCTATTTTGTTATTTCATCTTTGTACAAAGACATTGATTGCATTTATGTACTTCTTAATTGATTTATAGGCTTTTTATGGAAATTCTCAATGACTGTTCTGATGTGGATGAGATCAAATTCCAAGAAGATGGTTCTTGGTGTCCGATGAGACCGAAGAAAGAAGCTATGAAAGTTTCCAGCCAACCGTGTACAAAAATAGAAAGTACGTGCAGAATGGCAGGAGAGAACCAGACAGTGCGACTGCATCATCGTCTGCATTAGCCGTAGCTACTGGAACTCCTTTTGGAGCTCAGTTAGCTCTCTTACCTTTTCATCCTCTGTTACATACCTAATTTTTCTCAAATGACTTTTATTCTTAAGTAATCTGCTTAAGTTTATACCATTTAATAACAACCTTTCATAGTATTTTTTTTTCATGTGTAAAACAAATGAAGCAGTCACCTAAAATCATTTTAATATGTTGTTTGTGTTTGTCATAAGATGAAAAGTTAGAACTTTTCTATGGACAGGTTTTAAGAATTGATTTTAGAGTAGCTGTACTTGAGAACCCCAAATATAAGTGTGATTAGAGATCATATCATCCACTTATGGAATATGGGAAAAGTGGTCACAGATTAGTTTCTTATAAAAAGTAAACAGGCACGTCCTGGTGGAGTAGCACTAAGGTCAATTGCCTTTGAAAGAATGCAGGCCACATACCCCTGGGTTTGAGTCCCGGGTCCAGGGAAAACAACCAGTGTGAACATCAAATAAAAATAAAATGCTCTTTCCTCCTCTGTCTTCCTGCCTGTTAGCCTACTCACCTTCATTCCTGGCTGCACCTTTCCTTTAAAAAAAAGAAAAGTGAACAGATATTTCTTATTTCTTCTTGGGAAGAAATTTGACCATTGCCTTGGTTACCTAGAATATACAGTCAGCCTTCAGCTCCTTGTACCTGTCTCCACTGAGTGGGGAGTAAGGGCAGTCTGAGCAATTGAAACCCAGAGGTGGCAAGTTTCTTTGTGTCTGACAGTGTCTACTTCCTGCATTTGACTTTTGTGCTGACTATGTTTGATGTTCTAACAGTGTAACGAATAATAGGTGTTCAGAGTAAGAAGAGAGGAAGTAAAGAATTCATGTCCACATTAATCATTTTCCCTTTGAGGAAAATAATGATTCAGTTGATAGGTTGTTGCTGCTTTTCCATTATCAGCTCCCATTTATTCTCTACTAAAAAGATTAGAAGATATATTACACTTTTCTATGAACTGGTTAGTTATATATTTGTAGTGGCCAGAAAAAGAACCTAGGGGATTAGTAGGTAATTGATAAGAAAAGCTGTAAATATATTTTCATTTTGTCAAGGTGAAAATTTCATCAAGTTCTCACAGTGAGGAGCCTGTACATTCTTTGACATGAACACAATTGCTTTGATAGAATGGAAATAACAGGTTCTGACTTAACACTGCCTCCTGTCTTTGAGAACATACAGCCAGTAAAACCTTGTGCTTTTGTCCATGGCCAGAGACCAGTCCCCTAATTCCACGTTTATCTAGGGAGTGATCACTTACCTGGGGAGGTAGTGTGAGCAGCAGGATCTGTGCAAAATCCTTTGATAGCACTGGGAGGTAATTCGGACCATCATGTCTGAAGGAAGCCTCAACCCACTTGTCTCTCCAGGTGAGCAGTCATTTTAAAGATGTCGAGTTAGGGAACTGGTCTCTCTGGTTAGTAATTTTACCGACTGCATTGTCTTGAACATATTGCACAATAAGACTCCTACAGCTAGAATTTGTATTATATCTTTGATATTTTTTCCTTCTCTTTCCTACGTGCAGGTTCTGCTGTCCTCAGTAAGCCTTGTTCAGTGACTGTAGCCAATGAAGCAAGCAAGAAGAAAGTGGATGTTATTGACCTAACAATAGAGAGCTCTTCTGATGAAGAAGAAGAGCCTCCTGCCAAAAGGAAATGCATCTTTATGTCTGAAACACAAAGCAGCCCAACCAAAGGGTTTGTTAATTTATAGTTCACTTTTGTTTATTACACTTAGAACTAACCATTCTTGGAAGGTGTTTGTAAATGTCTCTGAGAGTTGCATAACCATAGAAGGCCATTTTAATTTGCTTTTGTTCAGTTGAATTATATTCAGTGAGCACATTTATGGGAAGGCAAATTTTGATGAATACTCCCCTCTTTGGGATGAGAGAGTTGAGAGCATCTGTGTTTTAAATATTTCATATCTGATTCTTGTCATTTTCTTGAACCTATTTGTCAGGAGTAAATTGGCATCACAGATGAACATGACGAAGTAGTGATATAATGGAATATAGAATTGGGAATTTGACAAGTGTGAATTCTAATTTTGACAGCTTCTATCTGGGATGACATGCTTGTTTGAGCCCCCTTTTTCTGTTCTATAAAATGGGTTAAATAATGCCTACCTCATATGATTATTTTCAGATTTAAATAAGATAGTGAAAGAGCTTAGCCTTAGTTTCAGACACTTAATTTCTCAGTTAAGAAAGATTGCCTTTCTTTCTCACCCTCTCCAGGACAAAATATAGGCAAGTAAATGCATTCTAACATATTTTGATTTTCTGGTAAAAGCCATACTGACCTATGTTTAATGACAGGTCTGAGTATTAAGCAATAGATACTTGTTATAGAAAGATTTGTAACTTATAAGAAAATAGCAGAGTTCTCTTGGCATCCTTTGAACACATTTCTTCAGACTAGGGTGTGTCAGTCTCATCTCTTTGGCCTCTTGGTGCCCTTATTTTTTTCCTAATGACTTTATTGGTATATAATTTACACACTATAAAATTTATCTGTACTAAGTATTCAGTTGCACAATTCAATGAATCTAGTGAATTTATAGAGTTGTACAGTCACCATTCCGTTTTGGAAAATATCTTAACAGTAAACTTCTCTCATGTTCATTTGTTAATAATCCCTGTTTACACCACGAATCTAGGTAGCCATTGCTCTCTCCTCTCTGAATGCTTCGCTTCTAGACAGTCTATAGAAAGGGGTTGTCTCCTTGGTGTACTTTCGCAACATCTTTTTCCAGTTTCGAAATGAAGAGAATTGAACCTTTTGTCTTGCCTACTTTACTGTTAAAATACTTACATTCCAAAGATGATTCACACATCAATAAGGGTATATATTTTCTTTTCACCCATTTAATCAGGATGAAAAAAATTGTAGTGGAAGAGAACAAAAAAAAAAGAAAGAAAGGAAAAGATTTTGTGTGAGTTTCTTTCCGGGGTATTGAGCTTTATTTTTCCTTTCAGATAATTTGGTTGACATTTCTAGACTTGATAAATAGTAAGTTAAACATAATTTTGAAATGTTCACTGGAGAACCAGGGAGATAAGTACCTAGAGGTAATATTTCCATATTTTACTCTCTAATGATATCCTTTAAAATATGCTGGAAAAAAATATATAGTTAGATGGATTCATGCCAGGTTCAGAGGGTAGTGCATACAGGTGTTGATGCATTAATTGATTTGGTCTTGGAAGGTATCTCTAATGGCATGCTGTCAGGGTCTTCCCTCTGTCTGTTCTTTGGTACATTTTTATCAATACTAATATTTTATCAAAAATGGAGGAATTGCATGTATCTTGGGTGACAAAATCTGAAATGAACTCAATATTCAGAGGAATAGATAGTTCACACTTGTGATAAGCTGCTATAGAGAGAGATTTAAGTGTCCTTATCCAGATTAAAAAGAAAACAAAAACTAGCATTGTAAATATAAGGTGGAAATTTGTAACTATATCAGCAACACATGAAAATTTTGGTTTAAAATTATAAATTACATTACCGAGCTCATTCCATAAGTCAATATACCTTTAAACTTCCAAACTGGATTTACACATTAGCAGCCATACAGAAAAGCCTTATTGAAACAGACACATAGAAAGATAAATTTGAATTCAATATTGGGAAATAATCTAATTACATAGTAAAGTGGTACCCATTATCACTGAGTTGGGTTTATCCAGGAATGCTTTAATATTAGGAAATACATTAATAGAATGGATAACAATATAGTCATCTTATAGACCTAGAAAGGCATACAGTAGATGAATAGCCATTCTGATAGAATGTCTTTGAAATGTTAGAATTCACCACTTAAGCTAATTTGTTCTTAGGCAACATTAATAAAAGCTACCGGGTGTCCAGGGTGCAGATCCATGTTGAGTTTGTTTCATTTTAGGCTGGACGTCTCTTGCTTGGATTGTTCAGTTAGTTGCTGATCCTCAAGAAGGGAACTAACAGACGAGTGTAGCCATAGGAACTGAATAGGGTGGTGAATAATAGAAACTTTAACATGATGGACCTGTGAGTCTAAGGATGGAAGCAGTTAAGCCAAGAGAAAGGAATGGTGATAATTACCTGTTTCTTAAAAGGGAGCTCATTGATTAACTGAGTTAAGTTTATTCTTTGTTAGAACATTTGGCAGACCTAAGTCTATTGGTGAAGGACACATGTTAAAACTTTTCATTGGAGCTTTTTTAATACTAACAAAGTTGATGTTTTGTGATAAAATTCCATTTTCTATGTCTAGAGTAGGTGCCACCTGTCACAGTACCATAGAGTAGACTCGTGCTGCGGTTACATCATATCTGCAGTTCAAACTCTTAGACTCTTAAGTGTTCGTGGCTTTGTTTCTCATCATCCTTTTTATGTCCTCTCTTGTGACTCAGAGGTATAGGACTTACCGGTCAATGAGAATGAGTAGAGAATGAGAAGCTAGGAAAACTTACTTTGTTACAATCCAGAAATTATGTGAGCAATTATTTTTAAGAATTATTTTAGTAAAAACTAGTTAATAAACAGTATTGCGAAGCATCAAGAAGAAAAAGACGTTCCATCCGGAGATAACCACTTTGGTAGTAATCCCCAACCCATTTTTTGCATACCTTAGTAGTCTTTAGAATGTACTACTATAATACTGACCTACCAGAAAAGCATCTTTATCTAAAACTTTTAGAGAACCTCTACTACTTTTCTTCCTTAAAAAAATAATTTTAACTATTAATCCTCTGCCACCTTCCCTGAAAATCAAATGATTGCTTTGTCTTTAATAAGGATGGGTAGTATAAAGAGGGGAAATAAAAATTGGGGTAAATATGTGTGTCAGTAGAAATAGTAGCAAAATCTTCAAATACTTGTGCGATCATAAAGTAAGAATACACACTGAATTTTAGGTTAATGAATACAAATTCAAGTTATTGAATTATTAACTCATTTTCAGATATCAAAGTCTGGCCAATATGGGGAATTAAATTATCCAGTTCATAGTCTGGAATGCCAGTATTTGCTTTGTAGCAGCATGCCAGCAATTTATTTATGTGCTCTGACATTAGGGATGAAACTATAAAATTTTTAAATGTGTAAGTGCAAATGCAGAATTAGACCTATGCCTTTGTGTGTATGAGGAACTCGTAACAAAGATTAAAAGCTTTTTCCATATTTTTAATTCTTTATAACATCACATTTATATATCTATAATTCTATCATATGTAGTAATTTGCATCTCCATAGTCCCTGTTATTCCATATTTATTAATGCATTTGCGTTTTCCATAGGCATTAGAATCATTTAACCTTTCTGAACTGGTTCTTGTGGAGATTCTGATAGCAACAAAAATCTTCCACCCTTTTAGTCATTTGCAGTTTGTTAAAACCACTAGTTCTACCCATTCTGTGTATATCTTAAGTTTGTGTTAAAGGTGCAAACCTCAGATAACACAAATTAACCTTCACTAAATGTTTAATTTTTTATGTTTGCTGAGATTTGTGATGTTGATTTAAAAACTTGTACTCCTATTGGATTGACGTTTTCACATTGTGACAGTCAACATTTTATATTACGGAAACAGGGATAGTTATTTAGTTATTTGAAGTTTCGTATTGTAAGAACAAAACATGAAGTTAGATGTTACTATGGATAGTGTGTTGGGACATTGACCTGACTTTTCTACAGCTGCAAGAAAAGGAGCCAGAGAGGAAAATGAGTTATTATTTCCTGTGTATCTGATTAGTTGAAGCCAAAAGAAAATCCAGTACACATCAAACGTAGCAGGTGGTGTGGGGTAGGGAGGAGGAGGGAAGCTAGCATAGTATTTTTCTTATAGCAAATGATGTTTTCTTTCGGTGTTAGAGAAAAAGTGATAGATTGACTTTACTTATAAGCAGGGACTTTTTAAAAAATGAATGAAATTGTATATCTGTGTGTGTGTGTGTGTGTGTGTGTGTGTGTGTGTGTGTTTTCAAAGCTTCCTTTATAGATTTAAAAGAAATTAAGATATTAATACTGTGAGGCCCCTTCCTTAGCACTAATTACCAGTTTCTTCGTCTTATCCCTGTTCCTCCTCCCCGTTTGATAACACATTCCTGCGTGAAAGAGGAAATCTGTGTAATTTGAAAACATTTGTGGTGATATCCTTTTCTTCCACTTCTGTCCCTGTGAGGACCACTCTTCAACTCTCCAGAATACGATGAACATTAATGAAACAATTATTACTCTCATCACAAGCTCTCTTTCCTATTCCAGAGTCATAAAGTGTCCTTATTTATGTCAAATCCTGGGAATCCTCTTTTAGTTCAAAATTTCTTTATAGATAAAATTACTAATATCCACATGTATGTTATACATACATTAATAAAAGCATGTATACAGAGTATTACTTACTGGTGGACGGAAGTCTTATGCATCCTCCAGCACTGTTAATTATAATTTTCCGCAACTTGCTCGTGTGTCACGGCTGCTGAAAGCCAGCACACCTTCCTGTTAAGATGAAGACTGTATGAGAGAGGAGATTGTAGTGCTGGGGAGTGAGCAGCTGCCTTCTAGTTATATGGAAACTTAGTGAACTTGAGACTGAGAATACCCCAGGGTGCAGCCCTTCTTTCCTGTGAACTAACAGCCAGATTGTTTGTAATTTCCCATGCTATTTAAAACAGGGTTCTCATGTATCAGCCATCTTCTGTAAGGGTGCCCAGTGTGACTTCGGTTGATCCTGCTGCTATTCCGCCTTCATTAACAGACTACTCAGTACCATTCCACCATACGCCAATATCAAGTATGTCATCAGATTTGCCAGGTATGTGAAGAGTTTTTTGTTTTGTTTTGTTTATCAAGCTTTATTATGTTTAATCTTACTCTCTGGAGCAAATCATTAAAAAATGTTTAAATAGGAGTGCTAAGGAAACTTGAAGGTTTTATGTAAAGCTGGTGTCTGTTTAATACATGATAATTGACTCATTGTTTTAACTCTAGAGCACTCTAGAGTCTGATCATGGGAAATATAGTTAGGATAATAGGATGATTTTATAGAATTTATTCTCATGCAGAGTTTGTACTCAGGTGTTTTCTTGGTTTGCTTATTATAGAAGCTTCACAGATCAGGGAGAGCGTTTTTTCATACTCTTCTTGGTAGCCCATCTCTTCTTGGTAGCCCATCAGTTGTCGTGGGTTTAGCATCGCACACCAGCTTCACCCTGTGAGCGCTTCCCTCATGACGAGAGACGCTAGCAGCTGTCCCCCTAGCGTGGTGCTTGAGTTTAGGAAGATCTTTTTATGCATATTAACTCAGCTTTTATAAAGTTGAAGACTACTTGAATCATTTAGTAGTAAGACTTACATAACCGAAGCCTTATTATCAGATTTAAACCACCACCCCTTCTCTTCCTTCTCTCCATAGCCATTGTTTTTGCAAATTTTTTTTTTTTTCAAATTTGAGCCACTTAGAACCAGTGCTTCTTAAATTCATGCTTTCCTTTTTCTCTCTGAGGAGCCCTTTTAGAATGTATTTCCTTCCTTCCTCTTGTTATTTTCTATATTTATGAAGTCAGTTTTGACTTACGATTTATTATTCTTATCTTTTAAGTGATGTCTTTATTTTAAGGACTGTGTATTCTTTTGGGTAAAGTTTGTGTTGTTGAAACAGTTGATATTGTGTAATTTTGCCACTTGATATTTGTTCAGATTATTTGAATACAACTTAATGGAAATGACTAAGATAAAAATAGCATCCCTTGAAAAATTTTTAAATAGCTTTTGCTTCTTAAATGTTTTATTCCATATGTACTGAGGAATTCCTATTTTAAAAATTATTTGTAAAGCCTGCTAGCACCAATTATTGTGTATTGCATACAGAGCTTGGCGTTACAGCAAAGGCACGCTTTGTGTGGGGTCAGACAAAGATGGAAACTCGAGAAATTCTTAATTCCTTAACTCATGTTTTTCTTTAAACTTGACTAGTTTTAACTGAAGTTGAAGGATATTCACCAGTTATATGTATGTCTGTTGTAATCAAGCATTCCGGAGGATTTGTTCTTGAAGATCATGAATTGGAAATTATTCCTGAAAAAAAGAATATTCTGTTAACTAAAATGACCCTGGCCATTTGGCAGTAGAATAGTAACAGTTCAGAAATCACTGACTCTGTTAGTTTTCAAATTATGTGAGTCTGGATGAATTTTTAATTTGGGAGCATTTACATTATTTCAAAACTTGGTTACAGAAACTATTTACTTTATAAAATGTGCAGATTGGAGAAAAAGATGCGTAATACATGTTATCTGTGTATTCCATGAAATACATTTTAGGCTGGTGTTAAGGTACTAAAACTAATATCCAGGTGTGATATTTATCCAGTATAAACTAATCTGGTGATATCTAGTTATTAAATGTTGAAATTCTTTCTTAGAAGTTGCTAAATGGAATAGAATAGAACCTATTGTACTTTAGAAAAATTGATAGATTGATCTTATACTATGAATTATGTTAGCAGTTACTAGATTTAAATAGTTTAGTTTTTTCTTTGGTTTATTGTTAATTTGCTCTTTTGTCATTATTAATTATTTTGGGTTTTGTTTTTGTGCATACTTTTTATGTAATTAGTCATATAGTTTTGCTATTTAAAATTTAATTTATAATAAAATATTAAATAGAATACCAAGAGTGGAGAGATTACAAAGTTTTAATACATTTCTTAACATTCCTTTTAAAACATCATAAACATGAATCTTCTGAATCTGCAGGAGAACAAAGAAGAAATGATATTAATAATGAACTGCAACTTGGAACATCTTCTGATACTACAACAATGAATACAAAATAAAACAAATAATTTGTATTTATGGAATGGAAAGCAGCTTGATTATTCAAGTGAAAATATGATTGCCTTATTATTGCTAGTGCCATGTGTCAGGTGCGAATGGTCCTCAAAAGTTGTCACTTGATCATTTTGCCACTTGATATTTGTTCAGATTATTTGAATAAAATTTAATGGAAAAGAATAGACTAAAAATAGTAT
The DNA here is from genome assembly GCA_004363575.1 of Solenodon paradoxus. Taxonomy (NCBI): domain Eukaryota; kingdom Metazoa; phylum Chordata; class Mammalia; order Eulipotyphla; family Solenodontidae; genus Solenodon; species Solenodon paradoxus. Next base: position 451,569 of record RJWH01000982.1, read on the forward strand.
CCATCCAAAAAACTTTTAAATACCTTTTGCTTCTTAAATGTTTGCTCCATATGTACTTTGAGAATTGGTATTTAAAAAAAATTGTTTGTAAACTCAGCACCAATTATAATTTGAAAGTGTTAAACATTGACATGTTTAATTATGTAGCAATCATGTTTTGTTAAAAGTTCATGGCTCAAGTAAGCAAATATGTTGTTACTAATAAGAAAAAAAATCCAAATGAGTCAGTTCCACATTAAGAAGCATTTAAAATATTTTTTAAAAAAATCACAATTTTATCAAGTGTTAATGAAACAAAAACATTTGGAATGTACTAGCAGAATTTTTTTAACACTACTTACTTTTTAGTTAAAAATAATTCAGCATTTTCAGTTGTGAAATACTCGGGAGGGCATTGAGACATATCAATACTAGTGCATTTGCAATTGAAATTTATGGTTAAAGAAGAAAACAGCATTTTGCTAATCATATAAAACAAGGCCAAGGCAGTAACATTTTAGTTACTGTCCATGAAATTTTCTCTCATGTAATAGTCTAGTTAATGTAAAATTCAAGACTTTGATAATAGCCTAAAGTTTTATAGTAGAAGAAATAGCTTCTGAAATACTGTATCAATTTTCAGAGTTTGTGTTTGACAAAAATGGTTTCAGTGAGAAATATTTAAATTAAAATCCTATTGGATTTTTAACTGTATCATTCTAAAGAGACAGTCCAGAGTTTCAACTAAAATTTTAGAAAAATTTCCAGGTACTATGGCATTGTTCAATTACCCCTGGATGAGGTGTCAAAGGATCAAGATCAAGTAAATTTCTTAAATCTTTTGTCAATAGACTATACAACTACTGGCACATGTAAAATGATAATCATCAAAGAGAATTATAATATGGTTAAAGAGCTGGGAATCGAAACAATGAAAATACGAAGAGTCTTTGTACCTTGGTTGCAGTGTCCGGTGCTAGAATTGCAAAAACAGTTTGAAAAATATATCAAGCGTGTGTATTTGTTTAAATTGTGAAGTTATGTAATGGGAATAAAGATCAGAAAATGAGTATTTTGAGTTATTGGCTTCAGCACACAATATTGCAACAAAGATCAATATTTTCTTTATTTTTAGCTATATAAAATAAATCTGGCTATTCAGATTGAGCTATTGAGCAAGCATTAAAAGGGATTGATTATATACACTATGAAAAGCAGAAGCTATTGTAAAAAGAAAAAGGTTACATATTATTTGAAGTAAAATAACATACATTTAACAAATTTAAGCCAGTGAAGTGACAGGCCAGTAAAAGTATCTTCATGACTTAGCCAGCGCAGATTTCCCTGCAGTCAAGTGGAGTGTCCTATGAGGCTTTCATAAGCCTAAGTGGCGTAAGAAACAGTTATTGTTACTTTATATAGGATTTTTTTTAGTGTTTCCAAAAATAGCCTACCAGATCAAGCCAAATAACTCAAAATAGCCTTTTACATCTAGTAAAAGGAGGAGTGGGTTCCTGGGCTTGAAGGTTGGCAGGGCCAGTCTGCTGCTCTCATTGTGTCTGTAACAGTTTATTGCAAAACATCACTGTTTTTGCTTTTCCCCTGTTGTCTAAGAGTAAAATCCTCTTCAGGTTTCTTTTGGTTAGCAAAAGGAATTATTAACATAAGTATAAGTTTTTCATAAAAGCCAAGTTTTTTTGTGACAGAATGTGAACTTTTGAAAAATGGTATCTGTAATGGAGAGCTTGAATATGTAAAGTTCTAGGGAAGTATTAAAAGGGCTAAACAAATTTTGAATTACTGTTCAGCAAAAGCAGAGAGAGGTTTTACTGAATAATATTAATGTGAAGAGAAACTCTGAGATGTGTCACCAACAGTCAGTTTGCTGGTGAAATGATTGGAAAAATTGATGTTGATTCCCTTTGTCCACTGTTGTGCTTAAGTCACTGATCACATATCTAGTGACAGGCATATGCAATGAAAACTTGACAGTTTCTTAAAGTGCTTTAGAAATTAAATGATTTCTTTCTCATTCTTGGTTCTACACCCTACATCATTTGATAAGCATTTTTGTCATATAATTAGAGATGACAAGGAAATAAACACAAATTTTTGAGTTATAAATTACTCATAATTATTACTAAATAGTTTAAATATCATCCCCACTGATATTCTCATTTTTGGCTACCGTATTATATTAGACTTTCACTCAGTATTTTTATTATATTTGAGGTGACATTTCATGTCAGCATATGAAAATTCTTAGAAGCTGATAGAAATTGGCCTGAGTCACGTCTACCTAGTATGATTTTCTTTAGTGTTTTCAAATTTAGTCGGAGATCTAGGGGAACTGACTTGAAGCTTATTGCCTAACTTTTCAGATTTGAAACTTAGTATTTGTTAAAACTTTAGTACTTCAAAGTGGTATTGCTAAAGAAAGCACCGGAGAATCCCAGACCTTTGGTTTAAAAAAACTCCATTGACTTTATAGCCCAGTGGGACATTGGTAGATTCAGCTAATGTTCTGTGAGCAGCAGCTACTGAGTGATGGCTTTGTGCCGAGCGTTAACTGTGCTCTTCTCTTGATGTGGGAACAGGAACAGAGAGCAAGCCATGAACTGGACATCTGTTTAAGAAGTAATGTTCTAAATGAAGCTAATGTAGTGTATTTCTAAAAAATAAATGTGAAGTATCTTTTAAGAGCCTAAGTATGCTTTGTTATTGTTTTTGTTTTTCAAATCGTATTGAGCTCATTTTTCTTATTTCTCCTGCTAAGCGACGGTAGGGGAAAAGTTGCTTCAATGAGTACTTTTCTGGAACGTTTTGCACTGCAGCCTTTAAAGTAGTGGTTTTCATAGTTTTATTTTCAGAGCTTGTGCTCATTTGGGGGTTTGTGCACTTTAAATATGAGGATCCATGTTATAAAACTTCCCTGTAGCAGAATGGGAAGCACTTACCCTGAATGTTCTATGACTATGATAAATACAAAATGTTTTGGGGAAATAATTCTTGTCTCCAAAATATGAGAAAACTATTAACGAAGCATTTTTGTTTTAGGTTTGGATTTTCTTTCCCTTATTCCAGTTGATCCCCAGGTATGTATCCTGAATTTAAGCAACTAATTTGTATTTGATTGTTGGTTATGTCATACTAACTAAAAATGACCAGTTGCATAAAATCAGGACAGTCAACTCAGTTATATAAGTTGATGGAAAGGAAGTGTTATATAAAAATCTCACAATTTTGGGGAGAGGAATAAAGTTGCTGTTTCCCAATTGATGATATTTTGGCCTTAATACCTGAATTTTTAATTAAATTTTACTTAGTTTCGTAATCATTTGGCATTTGAGTGGTTAGGATGAAGGAAAGCTGTGCTAGATGACTAGGAGTTAAAATTTTCAGAGATAATTTGTAAAACACCCTGAACAGAAAATAGCTGAAGCTGATGAGCAGACAGGAATCATCAGCTTGATTGATTGATTCTGCCTTGTTTTACAACGCAATCAGATTAAGACCTTGGTGATACCCCAATCTACAGTTGCTGTAAACCAGTCATTCCTGTTTCCTCTGTCAGAGGGAGGAAGGATGCTTTAATATCCGAGTCCTGACCTGAAGCCCTTGCAGTTAGCATGAACTGCAGTTAGCAAGTTTATCACAGAGTTAAGAGTAGAAGAGAAAAAGACATGTGAAAAGTGTAAGCAGAAAGATGGACAGAGATGCTTTGAGAGAGGTGTTCAAAGTATGGAAGAATAGAATGGGAACCATGGACCACTCACTGTTTTATAGGTTAGTCAGAATCAGCTGACCTCAGGTCTTAAATCAGCCTCTTGTTTCAGAGCTCTGTATCTGATCACATAGTGTAGGAAATTTGGGCCCAAAATGATATACAGAAGGAGATTTATTCTTCTCACTCCGAGGCAACTTTGTTGCATCAGTTGATTCTATAGAATAAAAATAACTATATTTTCTAGGAAATGTATTCTTCTGGCTTAAAGTATTACTGATTTTTATGTAAACCATCCTTTAAAAAATAAAATGGAACCTAGAGATTTTGATTTCAGAGTGCTCTTTGGCTCACTTAGGGACAGGATCAAGTTGTACTTGCAGTTTTCCTTAGAAACCTTCAATTTATTCTATTCTACCTCTGTATTCCCCATTAATCCCTTTTATCCTTGTGCAGATATGTCTCCATATAAAGGCTACAGAGTTAGAGGTAAAATGACTGCATCCTCGAGTATTTAAGAATTCAAGGCATAGAACCTATTGATAGTATGACTACCTAGCATTCATTTTATGAACAGTCACAACCTGCCTGAGAGGTAGCAAAAATGTACGTTTCTGGGGCTTTTTTCCCCCAGTTTTATTGGAAAGTTGGAAATTGATTTGATTTAGAGAAGTTTAAATACCTGGCAGTCAACTTTGTTTAAACTCCTCTCCCCAAACATTATCTTCTGAGCCTCTGTGCATGGCATTCATTTTATTGATGAACCTTTTTCAGAAGGTAGCCTGAATTTTAGCTGTTCTATTGATAGGCAGCTGCAGGCTATTGTTCCCATTTTATGGGCCTGAAAATCATGTAGTTTAAACAACTTCAATTTTAAATGACTGTTCTGTAATTTAGTTTCTCTAACGATGAGCTGAATAACAAATAATTGATAATATTCATCAGATATTCTTGCTCATCTTTCACACAGTCAATCTAAAGACAAACTTAGGGCATCTCTGCTTGCGTTGTATGATACATACTGGACCTCACTTCTCCACACATATTTGATGGTTATATAAAGTTTTGGGGTCTTTTCTCTGCTTTTTGGTCAGTGTTAGCATATTAAACTCAAGTTTGGCTCCTTTGGGAATCAGTAACCAAGGTGGGACGTTAACTTGAATAAACTTTTGAAGGGTTCTATCAAGCAAGCGTCACAAGGAAGATTAGATGTTCTTTAAGATTTATTCCAAAATTTTGTGACTGAAGTAATTTTCTGTTCTGGGTTTCCTGTGGTAGTTTGCTGCTATGTAGTCTCTGCTGTAAAGCAGCTGCTATTCTAATGATGTAGGAATTGTTATGTGTGTATAAAGGAGTCAGTGCCACCATTTGGCTATTTGGTTTTAACATTATTCCTGAAAGATCTGATTGATACCATTCTTTGGAAGAATTATTGAATTTTATATTAGCATTTCTGCTTCATACCACTAAAAATATTTTAAGTAGCCTTTCACTGTGATTTTAGCCTAGTTAAATACAGGTAGTGAGCAAATTTTTGAGATTATGTATGAGTCATTATTATGTGGCCATTTTTAATATTATATAACTTCAGTTTTTGTTGACATTTTTGTACTTGCACATACATATGCGGTCAACAAATTCTACATGTCTTTAGAGATTTGAGAATATGCTGCTTTTTCTAAGTAATGTGATTAAATTGCTCATTCAATGCCACTTCGATCCATAGATACGAAGTTTTGAGAAATTAAAAACTCCCATTGGGATTTAAATATGTAGTTGTCATTTGTGTTATCTAACAATTTCTAGTCTCTATTGAAAATCAATATAAGCCTCTTCTCATCAGCGTCATTGTTTGTTTCAAGCAGTACTGTCCTCCTATGTTTTTGGATAGTCTCACCTCACCCTTAACAGCAAGCAGTACGTCAGTCACCACCACCAGCCCCCATGAAAGCAGTACTCATGTTAGTTCATCCAGCAGCAGGAGTGAGACAGGGGTCATAACCAGCAGTGGAAGTAACATTCCTGACATCATCTCATTGGACTAAAGGATTCACTCGATTCTAGGAAGCATTCGTCAGAACTGTTCTTTCTCGGATCTCTGGTCCGTGGAAACAGTTTTTTTGGTCTAACAGTCTTTTGCTATTTATTGAAACATCAAATGGATTTTTTTGCTTTCTGAGAGTTGAACACAGATGACTGCAGCAAGAACCAATGACATGCAAGGATTTTCTTACTCATGCTGTACTCTGAGCATCAGATACACTCGGCCATAACTGGAGAGATGGATCTTGAGAGATGGATTTCAATTTCATGTTGCTGGATGGATTCTACAAGTCAGTGGAAAATTTTTTTGTTGTAATAAACAGCAATAAAATTATGTACATATTCAAGTAAACTTTTGTATTAAAAAAGATGTAATCAGTGATTCTGAAATGACAGCAACTTCTGTTTAACCTGATGTGAAGGAAAAATATTAGGAATGAAGTTCTGTTTGCTGAATAAGTCCCAGCCACAGAGATTTGTTCTATTTCATTGAAGTAACAAAGTCTCGATAAACGGCCAAAGCTTGGGTTTTGCTTTTTCTTCCTGCAGCTTCACTTTTTCTGATCCCATTAAAAACAACCAACCTTTGTGTTACACATTTTCCCTGGTTGTCATTTACATTTTGACATTGTTTGCTAATGAATGTGGAGTGAGAGTCTGAGATTTGGCCCTTCTCTATTAGTGATTATGTTGAAGAATCCCGTGTCCATTCTGCGCAGAAATGTAAGCTGGTTGTGTTATGGTTTGTTCTCATTCTTGAGATTGCTGTGTATTTGGGGCTTGCTTTCTCAAAAAAATTCTGTGCAGCCATTGAATGGAACCCTTTGAGGACGGCGTGGCTGGAATGTTCATGAGGACATCGTTCTTCACAGGGTCCCAAACTGTTGAGAGCGTGGAGGCAGAGGACAAGGAATAGCAGTTCAGTTTCTTCCTGAGAACTGACTTAGTTTATAGCATGTATGCAAGTCTTTCTTGGGACATTTGCAGATTTAAAAACATTGACAACATATGTTTTAGATCTCTGATCATATTTCTCACTAATGTAATTTAAGTCTCAGCAATGCTTTTCTGAGTTAAAGAAAAAGACAGCAAGAGAGGGGGACAGAATCAGATTTTTTCTTTTTTGAAAGGAAATCTTTCCTAAAGCCACAACAGACAACAGAGATTTAGAAATGTTTGAATTTAAGTAAGGGTGGATTGGGGAGGGCAGACCCGAAGGCCCACTTTGAAAACCACCCTCTTGTAGTGTGAATGTTTGTAAAAATCTTCAGGAAACTGAGTTACTCCTCTAGCAGAATATTCTCATCCAAAGTTTTATATTTTCCTGTGCTTCATTTGGCTCCCTAAATGTTTTTTTTTGAGTTCTCAAAGAGTTAATTCTTCCTAATGTTTAACTTTAAGATGTATCTACTTAAAAAATAAAAAACAAAATCATTGACTCATCATTGACTAAACAAAATCAAGGACTAATTGATTTCTCAAACTGAAGTGCCCAGATTAGGATTCTCCCCATTTCACTTGGAACAGGGACGCGTTACTTCAGGGTTGAGGGTTGATGTGCAGTGCCAGGGGTCTGATTTGTCACAGCTTGGTTTTTTTCACATTTCAAGTTTTCATGACCTCTGTGCTCCTTTTGTACAGATTTGATTTTTTACGATTTTCTACATCATCTGTTCTTTGGCTACATCATCTTCTTATTTAATGTATTATCCCTTTTGGAGATCTGCTTACTATGAAAGACTTGGAAAACAAACCTGAATGTTCTCGCTACGTAGTCGCACCGTAGCTGCCAGCTCACCTTCTGAAGTGGTTAGATTCCCAGTCCTTGCAGTCCTTTGGTCCAGATCTGGAAATTCTTCCTAGTAAAATTTTATGTTGCTGCTCTCAATACAGTGCAATTTCTGTTAACTTTGTAATCACATAAAGTAACCTAATGTATGTGGCATACTTTGTTAATAAAGAAATTATGTATATTTGTTACAATTTTGTTACCCTTTAGATTCTGAGACCCCACCTCACTAATTTAACCAACAGAGTTTTATAAGATAAATGCCAGTGTTGATAGAAATAAGCTTATTTACTTGGTTCTTCTAACTGATGACTGCTTTTATAGTTGTGCTTTGTTTCCTTTTCACTATCTGTGAACAGTTTTTGTGTTCATTTTTGGTGCTTTAACTGAAATTATGTATCAGTTTGTAATTGATCTCATACAGGCAACTAACATAAAAAATACACTTTGAAGTTTATAATCTTAATATTGAGGCTTACTGTGTATCTTTAAAGGTGAGTACTTTTTCTGCCTTTGACCTTATGATAGCAGCCATGATCACTGAGTAATATTTTACCAAGAATCTGACTTTGAGAAGTAATTGTACTAGCCCAGATGTTGGCTTAACTAACATAATGGTGTCTCAGAGGACGTTATCTTAGCTTGGTAGGTCATTTTAGATGTTAGCCAACCAGTGATTACGTGGAGTGTCATGTTTGAAAACTGCAGTTACTCGTCCTGTATAAGCACGAAGCACCTCTCTTTTTACCTGTATTCACATAGAAATGTCAAGGGCTTTTCTTGCTTTGGTAACTCCTGATAATGTACTGGTGCTGCTTTATAGTTTCGCACCTAAGATCTGCTGACATTCACTGACTTTCAGGTCCTTTGAGATTTTATTTCCATTTCTGCCCAGAAAGTATAAATACGTGGCATCTCTCGATAGGATCATTATAAAGTCCAAATAAAACAGCAGAGGTAAATTAAAGTTATGTGGCATTGACCTGATACCGTGTTTCAGCAACACTAGAAAGAAAATAACCACGATTGGGTGAAAATACCAGGATTGCGAATATAAATGAGTTGATCCAAGCTCATGGGATCACACAGGGTTTCCTAGGTTAACTCTTGAGGAATTTGAAGAGAAGTAAAATGTTGAATTTTAGGGGAAGTGGTGTTCAACAGAAACCATTCTAGTTTTGAGATGCAGACCTTTGACAGTTCTGCCGTCAAGCCAGTCGTGGACACTTGTCATTTTAGTAACTAAGTTACTTCTTTTCCTCTCCCAGTAAAATTTGCACTAGTTATATATTTTTTCCTTTTAAGTAAAGTCAATTTTTACAAAGCATTAGCTTAATTCTCAAGTGTGCCTTCCATTTCTCTCTATCCTCCAGCTGGTAAAAAAAGCATGTAACTGTTTTGTTACTACTAACACATATTTTTTAGCAAATTTTTTTCTATTTTTTTTCCATCTTACTTGGGTCTGATGTACTTGGTGTCTGGATCCATGTGCTGTGGGTGCTTGGAGTTGTCATTTAGATGGGTGATAGTGGATCCACCTGACTCATCATCTTTCCTGCTACAGTTCTGCGTGAATATGGTGAGACTTGTGGAAAAGAATTAAGAATTTCTCTGCTCTTTTAAGAACCTGTAAAATTCCTGGTTTGTAAGTTTCTTTCGTTTATTGTTAGGAGCAATTCTCCAGTTCCTAGCAGAAACGAATAAAGTTATATAAAAATGCCCATTCTTTTATGTTTGCTGATTCAGTAATGGTTTTCTCTGTTTTTATCATTAATACATGCTTATTGTGGAAAGTTTAACCCCTACGGAAAATATAAAGAGAAATATATTTTTTCATGTTTCTTGCTATTCTCTTCACTATTTGCATGTTTTTGTGTTGTTTCATCCTCATATTAATTTGTATCTTGCTTTTCAATCTACAGGCCTTTTTCCATGTCAACCTTTATTTATTGTGTGATATTCCATCATATGGGTGTGCCATGAGTCATAGTACCTTTCTCCATTGGACACTTTGATTGTAACTCCTAATGTTACAGTGAATGTCTTTGTACATAAATTTCTCCTTAGGATAAATTTCTAGAGGTGAACTTTCGGGATATAAAGTATGAACACTTTGTACTTCTTGACTTTTCCAAGTGATTCTACTAATTTGTGCTGCAGCCATTTAGTTTGAGAAGAATTGTCTAACCATGTTTCTAAGAATATGCACCGTTTATCTCTGCAGGCATCTGCATAGACACCCTTTTACCCTCCTGATCCTGGTGAGCTGGACTAACTGATTTGGAGGTAAATGGCAGAGATTTTCCTGGGCTGTCTCAATTTTAAATATATTTATCTGACATGTTCCAGAAACAGCTACATATGGCTAGCCAAATGATTTTTCATAGTTTTACTTGCACTGTGAAGTAGCTTATTGTCAGACTGTATTTTCCTTTTTGAAAAACAAATCTTGACACTTTTTTCAAGAAAATCATCTGTGAGGCCAGCCCTTAAGGGCCAGCTCTCCTCTTCCTTCTTCCTGTATACCCCCATTTTGACCTTTTTGAGTGAGTGCCCCCCAAGCCAGTAGCAACTTCTGAGCCAAAGGTAGTCCAGCCCAAAGTGGAAAAGTGGAAAGGTTAATAAATAAGACCGCAGAAGCAGGAAGACCACAGAAGCAGGCTGGCATCTTGATGGTATAAGGGCAACTGTGGGAAAAAACAACAGACCACATGTTCAAGGTGTATTGTTTCTTGATTGGAATGCCCATTCATTGTTTCCCAAGCTGCTTTTTACTTCTGAATGGTTTTTATTTATTTTCAGAGGAGAGGTACGGGCAGGAATGATGGCAAGTAGGCAAGCAGGCAGGGAGAGAAGGGAAAAAAGCGTTTTATTTTATTTTTATTTAGTTCATATTGGTGTGTCTGCCACCCCCCGCCCCTTACACACACACCCCTAAGATGTGATCCCAGGTCCTTGGGATGTATGTGGACTGCCCTTGGCCACCAGGACCACCATAGCTTAGCTCTTTTTTTAAGTTAAATATGTTGTCACAAAAGTAAGAATCTTACTTCAGCCTTTATGAAACCAACAAATATTTGTATGTTTTGTAAATGTATGTAGGATAGAGCAATAAAAGGATTTGTGTTGAATATGAAGCCATTTTAGTGGAAGAGACGATTTAGTGAATGGATAGAAATAAGAGCTAAGTCCATTCCTCAAGTCTGAGTGACCAGGATAATGGTGCTGTTGACAGGGACTGGAGGCAGAGTGCAGATTATTCATTTAGGGGAGACAAAGGTGAGCCTGAGTTAGGCATGAGATTTCAGAAAGGAAACTCATAAAGCTCATCCTTGTTTTCCTGCAGTCTTTAAAGTGTGAACTCTTTTTCCATTTTCACCTTCACTTGTCTCTGTATTCAAGTTACTTCCAATTGTCCATCTCTTCTTCCTAAACCATGCTTGGCACTGTCTCAGCTTTGTCTTTGGATTTTTCTCTTCACTTTTGCCAAAGCAGTTTGTCATCTGAAGTCCCGCTCCACCCTATAGTTCTCGCCAGTGTGGGCTCTTCATATTTTATGCATCTCTAAATGTGGCAGATGCTGCCATTCCTCTCTGTTACACTTTCTAACTTTCTCTGATGAGAGGAGTGACAAAAATCTGTCCCATTGTTGCCCATGCCAAGAGGTTATATTGTGAGCTGCTTCTTTTATCAGATAGTTGCTGAAGACTTCGCTTCCTGACACACAGGGTTCCTTGCCATGTCTGATTTTGTCATTCTCCGTATCTTCACCATGTGTGGATGGTCTGTCCATTCTTACTTATGAGATATTTGATTATCTCAGGTCCAGCATATTTTTCCCATTGAAACTCCCACCATTTCACCCCTTCTGTTGTGTCTCTACTTGTCCAACTTAGTCCACTGCATTATCACAGCCTTGACCATAGCCTCAGACCCCTCCCTCAGAGTTCTGCTCATCAGACCTTTGACTTGGCCTTGGATGATTCTTTTGCCCATCTTCAAATGTTATTTAAACCACACCCTTCTTAGCAGATGACCTTGCTTCCTGATTCAGTCAAAAGATTCAGTACATCTCCACCTATGCCCACCTTCATCTTTTATTCCAGTCTCAGAAGATGAGGTAAGCCTAGGCCACTTCAGTCACATGGACCTTTGGCCTACAGTCTCAGTCCAAGTATTTGAGGTCTTATTACATTTAAGGCAAGTCAGCCACAGGGAACATAAAACAGGTAAGATGTGCCTTCAGCAAGGTTGTGCTCCAGTGGAATGTACAGATGAATGAAATGGGGACATCATAACATGGTGGTAAATAGCAAAGGGCAGGGTGCCGTGAAGGCATGTAGTTTGGCAACTGACTGACTTCATGGAAGTAACGTAACAAATAGGAACATGAGAATTGATTGGAAGTTTATCAATTAGAGGAGTGAAAATGTTCAAGAATAACTGGAAATTTGCTGGGGAATATTGAGAGGTATGTAAGAAATTAAGGGCCTCAAGGTAGTGAGAAAAGTACGGAGTTCTTGATCATTAATAGTAAGAGCATTGTTGAATTTGATATGAATATCTCCATTTTACAAGTGGGGAAGCATTCTGAGGGTCATGTAGCTTGTAAGTGGGGAGTCAGGCTTCAAAGCTAACTTTTAACTTCGTTATTCTTTCTAAAAAATAAGCGTTTCTTATCCTTAGCACATCACTGTGTATATCGTATATAGCACTTACAAAACCTGTGTTTATGTGTTGGTTCACTGTATTTTACTAGATTGTAAGCTCCAGGAGGACAGGAGTGATACCATTTTTCCCTTGCATCCCTAAGTGTAATGTGTATGGTATATAGTGGGTACTCAATAAATATTTGTGAATGAAGAATGATAGATAACTTTGTATTTGACTTACGTGGGCAGTGGAAAAAATACCTGAGCACCAAGAGAGGGAAAGGAAGGTACATGTTTGGTAGCAGCAGAAAGTGCTGGGAAATTAGAAGGGCGCCAATGAATCTAGTGATCTAGAGTCCAAAATCTTACAGGGTCAAGGTCTTGGAATGGAGGATTGGTAGGGTTCACAGAAAGGGTAATAATATGTGAGTAGGTGTGTTAAACCTGGGAGCCTAAGTGACGCATTGTGGACCAGCCTACGATACGTATTTACCCGGCTGGGGAACTGCTGCTCGTCTTATACATGGGGCACCACGTCGCCAAATCATATACAGCACTGAGTACATAGTATGCTTGTAGCTGTAAACATTCTAATGTTGCTCAGACTCAGAATTAACCTTGACCCGAGTTATTGTCAGATTTAGTACTTTGGAGAAAGACTCAGTTAATCTGGTATCTTTGAAAGTCATGCCATATACAAGTTACAGGTCTTCCCTCCAACATATGGGTAGTACTGGAACCATGAAGGGGTAAGAGCTCATCCAGGGAAGTTGAAGTCTCAGACGTGCCTTAGAAAAAGAACACAAAAGGGAGATGGAGAAGGAGCTGCTGAGATAGACGAGAAATCAGAAGTATCACAGGCAAAAGAACATTTCAAGAAAAGAGTGGTCAGTGGAGTTAAAGCCCCGATACAAAAATTAAATACGCGTTTGAAAAAAACTTTGGTTTCAGAACTGCCTCATTTGATTGAAGCTGCACTTGATTACAAGGTATTTTTATGTAAGTAAATTAGAACTGTTAATTAGAACCAATTGGGTCCAACCACATGATTATAAGGTAACCCATTAAAATGGGGGAGGAGTGAATATACAAAAACTGAAGAATTATGCAATCTGTATCTTCCTTTGGTTTTCTTAGTCAGGCGGTATCAGTTCCCCAAGAGAAATGTCCGTGAAATGACGGTAAATCTAGATTGCAGTGAGATGAGAATTATAAAGAAATGAAATGGGCAGCTATGATAACTAAAAAAATGGCTGTGATTGGCATGCCCTATTGGAGTAGTGGTTGGGTCTGCCACCTCCTGCCAAGCGTGCACATACATCCCAAGGTTCCGGGTTCACAACTAAGGACCACGGGGAGCAACCAAGATGAACAACTAAGTGAAAGTTCCTCATCTGTCTCTCTTCCTGCTTGCCTGCCTAGTCACCTTCATTCTTGCCTGCACCTTTCCTTAAAATGTATGTTATGTATGTATGTATGTATGTATGTATGTATGTATGTATTGAAGGGTAGACTATAAAACTGATTGAGGGCAACTTTTTAATGGAGAAACTTGAGTCTCATGTATGAGTGCTAATTGGATAGTGGGATGGAGATGTAAAAATTCAGGGAATGCTGGAGAGGTTGGTAGAACAAGAAATTGAGCAGGGCATGGGGGGAAGTTGGGACGTGTCATTGGATGGCAGAATTGAAAGTTTTTATCTAGTATCTTCGCTTTCATGTCTTTGAGAACCAAGTCGTGATCAGTTTCGGAAGTGGAGGGGGCGAGGTTGGAAGTATGATGATCATGTACTTTGACACAGCAGTCCTAGACAATGGGAAAGACAGTGGACTAGGAAAGAACAGTAGAAAGTTGGGTACCATGGACTTAGTGACATCCAGCTATCTGGGGGACTTTTCTTCATCAGTGCTTTTCTGTAAAGCCTCATTCAAAGTTGGATATTGGCAAATGGATGCAACAGAAGAATGGCAGAGAAACTTGAGGATGCTGGCAAGTAGTTGATGTGATGGAATCTCAGTAGCCATCACACTCCTGAACCTTGTTGCTGGGCAGAGGTGGGAGGATTGACTCTCCTCTCAGCTGGACCATCCTGATGGGGCAGTGGGGTGACTTACTGCTCCCCCGGGGCCTTCACTGAAGGGGAGAGAGAGTGGCCTCCTTCCTACTGTGCAGTTTTGGAAGTTCTGGCTCCCTAGTAGGCCTTCTCTGATGCTGACGGCACAAATAGACGGCTGCCTTTTACCACCAGCTGGGTGTAGCCTGGGTACCTTACATGGTCTCCATGGACGCTGGCTGATGATGGTGCCCCAACCCTGGATCCTCTAACCTTCTCTGACCCCCAACTAGTGTGGAGGTTCCAGAAGGGCCACCTAGTTACCCCTGGGTTGGAAAAGAAGTCTAGGCTTTCCTCTCAGTCTTTACTGGTGAGTAGCATTGGGTTCTGATATTCTTCCTGTAGTATTTGATGTGATTCTTGTCTAAAATACTATAAAACAAATAACCCAACCATCCCCCAAACTAAAAAGTGGTGGGGTGTTTCTTCAATAATAAGGCCATGTAGCAAATGTTGGCTAATAGAAATCCCTAAGGAAAGGCAAGATGGAGAGGATGTCAAGGAACTGGGAGAGCAGGATGAGTACTGCGATCACGAAAATTGTGACAGGAGTAGTGCTTGAAAGGCGAGTTCCTGAGCCCCGGGCTCGCTGCAGGGCTGGTGACTGCAGCCAGAGGGTGGCATAGTCTTGACGGTAGGAATGGAAGGTGTCCAGAAAGGTGGAAGGGAGAGTGTGGGAGAGAAAATAGCCACTAAGAAGGTTGAAGGGTAAGCAGGGTCCTTGGGGGAGAGTCAGGTTTCTGCTAGGTCAGGTCACCACAAGGAGGGAATTTCAAGAAACGAGGGTAGTGTAGGAGATTTTGCTGCTGCCGCTGTGCCCTGTGTGCAGAAGGCAAGTGGGAGGATTTGGACCGAGAAAAGAGTTTTGTCATGTCATTTTTCATACAGGTTGAAATATAATTTGTCAGATTATAACTAATATTCTGTGGTGGGGTGAGTAAGTTCCCCCAAGATGTCAAAGGTAGTTTGAGTCTGAAGAACAAAGCAGGCAGGTTCGTGAGATACAATGGTAATTTATTCGGGTAGTTTATAGACAGTGGTCCTTTATACCAGAGCTGGTGAACGGGGCTCTGATTGGAGCAACACCCAGACCACCCTCAAAAACAGGCATCATTTTTTTCTGAAGATAATTTATACCCCTTCCTGGTATGTGGTGTTCTTACCTACCTAAGATTTGTGCAAGAGCACTTTCGTGATGACAGCCACCTTAGTTGTCATACTGTGGGAGTGTAGTGTAGAGATGAATGGGCTAAAAGCTTCAGGAACTGGTGCTGATTAATTGATTGGCAGAAAGCAAACACTCGCTGGCTTAAGATGTCACTATTCAAGATGGAGTCACTTTAGTTCATTGATCTAAATTTTTTCTTTTTAATGCTAACATGCTATTTTTATTTCAAATTAGAATTGTTCATTGCTGGTATATAAGAAAGCTATTGACTGTTCATTAACCTTCAACCAATAATCATTTATTAGTTCTAGGAGGTTTTTTTGTCTGTTTTTGGAATTTCCATACAGTTTTGTCATCTGTAAACAAAGACAGTTTTATTTCTTCCCAGACTCTATGGCTTTTATGATTTTATTGCATTACCTAGGACTTACCCAGGATGATGTTGAATGCAGGTGGTGAGAGGTGACATCCTTGCCTTATTCCTGATTTTCACAGAAAGTTTCATGTTACTCACCCCTAAGTGTCATGTGATCTGTATGTTTTTAGTAAATGTTCTTCATCGACTTGAGGAAGTTCCTTTCTATTCCTAGTTTGCTGAAGGATCGTAAATGAGGGTTGGACTAAGTTAAATGCATTTTCTGTATCGATATAATCCTGTGGTTTTTCTTTTTAGCCTATTAATTAATTGGTTGCATTAATTGCTTTTTAAATGTTGAACTAGCCTTGGATGCCTCAATAAATCCCATTTGTTTGTGGTATATAATTCTCTTTATTAATTGTGGGACTTGATTTGCTAATACTTTGTCAAGAATTTGTGAATGTATGTTCATGAGAGATTGATCAGTAGTTTTCTTGTAATGACTGTGTTATTTGGATATAAATGTAATGCTGGCCTCATAGAAGGAGTTAGGAGAAGGAGTTAGGGAGTTAGCTTCTGTTTGGTAGAAGAATCTGTAGAGAATTGGTATCATTTCTTAACTGATAGAATTCATCAGTGATTGTCTGGTTATGGTGTGCTTTCTGTTTTGAAAGGTTAATAATTTTATTTAGTAGTTAATATATTCTTTAGTAGATATAGGCCTATTTGTATTATGTTTCTCTGAACTGTGGTAGTATATGTCTTTCATACCGGTTATCAAACTTTGCATGGAGTTGTTCAGTAGTGCTTCTTTACTCTCCATGGGGCTTGTAGTGATCAACCCTCTTTCATTTCTGTTACTAGTTGTTTGTGTCATTTCTTAACTAACCTGTCTACTGGTTCATGAATTTTACTGACTTTTTTGTTCGTTTCGTTGGCTTTTCTACTGTTTTACATTTCATTTGTTTCTTTAATTTTTATTATTTCTTTTCTTCTATTTACTTTGTATTTAATTTGTTTTTTTTTCTAATTTACTAACATGAAAGCTTAGATTATTGATTTTAGGTATGTTTTATAAGCATTTAGTGGCATAAGTTCCCTCTTAAGTTTTGATTTTACTGCATCCCACAAATTTTGATAAAAGCTGTGTTTTTATTTTCAGATAGAGTTCTCTTGAAATTCTTTGAGTCACACTTCTTTGAAGACTGTGGTTTTATCAAGATTGTCTTTGCTTTTCTGCAATTTGAATGTACTATGCCTAGGTATAGGTTTTTGTTTTAGTATGTGTGTATATGTGTGTGTGTGTGTTTGTGTGTGTGGTCTTTTTAAATGTATTTATCTTAGTGTTCGCAGAGCATCCTGAATAAGTGGTGTGGTATCTGTCACTAAATCAGGGAAATTCTTTTGATTATTTTTTCAAATCTTTCTCTTTCTCTGCTTCCTGGTATTCCCATCATATGTGTGTTATACCTTTTGAGTTGTCATACAGTACTTGGGAATTATGTTTGTTTGAGTTTTTCATTTTCTTTACATTTCAGTTTTGGAAAGTTTCAACACACAGTATATTCGTCCTTCTGTATTTAAGAAGCATATACAGTTTCATTAATCTTTAAGTACAGCTTGATTAATTATCTGATAATTTCTTTCATTTACTACATTTTCACCCCTTAATGTTCATTTTGTGTCTATTTTTTTGTTTATTCTAAATTTCTAAGTGATTTTTTAAACAAATGGGATAAAGTTGTAATAACTGTTTTACTGCCTTTTTCTGTGAATTCAAACTTCTGCATCTCTTCTGGTTTGATTTTGACTGGTTGGCATTTCTCCTCATGATAGGTCACATTTTCTTGCCTCTTTCTTGCCTGGTAATCTTTGCTTCCATGCCAGACCCTGCAAATTTTGCCCTGTCTGGTGCAGGATATATTGTAATTCCTGTGAATGTAGTTGAGCATTGTTCTGGGATGCAGTATGTTACTTGGAAATATCTGATACTTTGAGGTTTAGATTTTAGGATTCATTAAGCAGCCTCAGAACAGTGCTCTCCAGGGCTATTCCCCACTGCTGGGCAAGACAAGACCTTCCTGTTTATTAAACTTATCCAGTGGCCCATGACCTACCAGGTTTTACACAGTGACTCAGTGAGGAAAGGTACCTTGTTCCCGGTACTCTTTTGAACAGCTCTTTCCCCAACCTTATAATTTCTCACATGCATCTGTTGAAACCCACTGCGATGCATTCCTGAGGGGTGGGGTGGGAGATCCCTTCTCTGTTTTAGCTCCATGTTTCTGGATCTTTGTCCTGAAAATCCTCACCTCTTCGTCTCTGAACTTTCGGCTCCATTTCCTTAACCTGGGCTCTGCCACCTCTGTGTGGGTTCACTCCGTGCCACGGTTTGGGAAATGTCACAGCAGAAGACAGAGGTCCCCGGACTCATCTCATTGCCTTCCCACCTTAGGGTCACTCTTGTGTTGCCTGATGGCCAGTGTCGGAGAAGCAGGTGTGTCATTTATTTTGTGAATATTTTGATTATTGCAGGTGGAAGGATAAATTCAGCCCTTTCTTGGGCAGAAAGGAAGTCACTAATATATTTCTTTAATAATTCATAGCATTCTCGTGATTAAAAGTTTGTGACAGGACTGAGATATAACAGTCTCTAATTTTATTTCATTCAAACCAGTCATAAAAATTTCACATTCCTAACAATGTTAGGAGATATTATATATTGTTTAAGTTTGGCTTTCGGCTTGAAAAATGCTCTCCTTGGTAATATTCTTCTGAAAAGCAAATTCATCATAATTAAGATTGTCAGAGTAGTGACACATTTACCAACAGTGGATTTTGTGATTATATGGGTATGCTTTTAGCTTAACTGCAGATTGTTAATATAAAATTTAAATAAGGCAACCCTCCCGTTAGGAAATTGATTTCTCTGCCAGAAAATCAAATGGAGCGCCACTACACAGAAGAATAAGTGACTTGTTCCCTCCATTTATATATGTTTCACATACTTTTCACTGTTTTCTTGTGTTTGCCTCAGTTGGTTGTAGTGTGTATCAAAATATATCCAGTTCCTGCAGAGAGTGGGAGGCGCTTCTACTTGGGTACTTTCTATTCTAATATCTACTTCAACAAGTATTTCTAATATCTGGTTGTTTTTTTTTTTTTTTAAATGCTGGTTACGACCCACTACAACTGATTACCTGACACGTTAAATTAGGGACATGTCTGGTTCTGCAGTTATGAGCTGCACTTAGACAATTTCTTTCCTTTTTAAAGAGAGGAAGGAAGGGAGAGGAAGAAGAAGTATGCAGTGAAGGGAGGGAAGATGGAAAGAAGGAAGGAAGAAAGGAAAGAATGAGGCATCTTTATTTAATCAGTTGTTTTTAATTTGGTTTTTCACCCCAGCCCCAGGTCTTGAATCCATCTTTGGCATTTATGTGGTCTGCGTGCCAGCATCTTAGTCACCTAAGCCACAAGGGTGCACCGTCCTGCTCTTAGATACTTTGTCTCTTCTAACATCTGTTTCAAGCAATATTTCTAATATATATTACACATATTCCTATGTGTATATGTGTGTGTGTATATATATATTATATATATTATATACATCTATATATTATATTATTTTTCAAATGCCAATTATGACTCCCTGCATTTGTTTCCTGGCGTGTTAAACTGCATCAACCAGCAATTTGAAAAGCACTGCCTGACAAGAGCAGTGGTGCCCACTGCTGGGGTTCAACAGCTAAAACATCCCAGGAATCTAGATTTTTAAAAAAGATTTTAAGAAAAGGCTGAAAGCGTTGATTAGTTAACTAAAAATCAAGACATTCCCAAAAGAAATTGAGTGAAAGTGGAGTCCAGAGAGCAAAGCAGAGCACAGCTGCAGCGGCGTTCAGCTCAAGGTTACTTCAGCCTGGTGAACTTGACCAGTTTTCACAGGTCCTCGTGAACCAGGTCGCAAGCACATCTCAGAGTCTCCCCCAGTTATTCAATATGTGCTCTCTCTCCATAGAACCAGAGGACAGTGCCCTTAGTATGATGATGGGGTAGAAATAACGGCACTGTGCCAGGGAACCTTCGCACTAGCTAAGGGGGAAGTGGCTGCTGAAGTCACAAGACTTCACACCGGCTTGCAGCTGGAATGTGTAGTAATAGCAGTTTGACAACAATTCACAACAATTCAGGGTCCACCCAGAATGGTGGGTCCCCAGGCTGTGACCTGGCAGATATAAATTCAAGTTCTCTGGAAGAACCTACGTTCACTCCAGATTGTAAAGGACTTACACACGTGATTCCAAGGGAAAGTCGCTCAGAGAAAAAGCTACAGTTTACAACGCCCGGAGACAAAGACTTGGGGAACAGAGACACACAGAACAGACCTGTGAACACTTCTGATAATGAAAGTATCAGAGACACTATAATGAACCTTCTCCAAATGTTTAATGAAAGTCAACATGGAACGATAGATGCAGAAAAGTACATCCAACCAAATACTAAAAAGTCACCAAAGAAAACTTGTAGAAATGAAAATAAAACAATTGAAACAAAAAACTGTGGGCAGGTTTAACCAAATTAAACACAACTCTGAACATTTATGAAGTAGGTAAGTGCTTTGCAAATTTGTAATATGTATGCATATTACCTGGGGGTGATATTAAAAGGCAGATTCTGATTCAAGTTTCTCCTATTAGCCGAAAGTTGAACATTCCTATTTGGTATGATTCGGTAGGTTATTTTGGAGTCTATTGCATTAATTTATACGGGAAAAAATATAACTACTGGGGAACCCTGTTTTATAGAGGTAGATGGGGGTCTATATTCTGCACTTCTGAGAAGCTGGGAAGTGAGGATTCTCCTGGTTTAAGGACTGTAGTTGTGGTTTTAATAGTTGTACTGCTTTTGTTTGTTCGCGTTGCTAGGTGCTTTTCAGGACATTGCGGTCACACCTGTCTGTCCATTCACATCGCACCACGAGTTCCTAGTGCCTTCACGGCTGCCTTGTTAACTCTGTCCTTCCTTTGTCGTCCCCTCCCCCGTCCCGGAGCCACCACTTGGTGTCTCGTGTATTTTATTGAAATTTGTCTTTTTATTTCTTTTGTTTCTTTATATTCCACATATGAGTGAAACCATCCTGTATTTTTTTTTCTGGCTTCTTTCCATTCAGATTGTTGTAAAGGACACGTTTCACCTTCCTTTTAGCAGCTGCACAGAGTTCACTGAGTATCTAGACCACAGCTTCTTTATCGAGTCATCGGGTGATGGGCATTTAGGTCGTTTCCGTGTCCTGGATATTGTGAGCTGTGCTGCTGTGAACATGTGAGGGCAGACGTTTTTCCTGATGAGAGTTTTTGCGTTCTCTGAGTACATCCCTAAAAGTGGGGATTGCTGTATCAAATGGTAGATCCATCTTCATCTTTCTGAGGAATCTCCATACTGTTTTCCAGAGAGGGTGCCTTGATCTACATTCCCACTAGGACTTTCTTACTCCCTTCTTCAACACTTGTTGTTTCTAGTCTTTTTGATACAGGCCATTCTCACTGGTGAGGTGATAGCTCCTGGTTTTTATTTGCGTTTCTCTGATGGTGTCTATAGGCCATCCACATGTCTTCTCTAGTAGGATGTCTGTGAGCTCTTCTGCCCATTTTTTGAGTGGGTGGCTTGCTATTTTGTTGTTGATGTGTATATGCTCCATGTATGTTAGAGATTAAATTACTTCCTGCTGTATGTTATGCAGGTATCGTCTCCCGTTCAGTGGGTTGGCTGCCTTTTTGATTTAGTGGTGGTATCTTTTGCTGTACAGAAACTTTTTAGGACCACACTTTGAATTGCAAGGAATTTCAGAGTAAATAATTAGCTAAAATGCTGCTCAAATGTAGTAAGATGGAAAATATAAAAGGAGAGGTTATGAGACATGAATGATACGGAATGAGAAAATCTAATATATTTCTAATTATGGTTTCAAAAGAAGAGAAATAATGGGAACAAGACAATATAATTCAAAGAGATCATGACAGAACATTTCAGAACGGATGAAATATCCCACAGATGCAGGATGGTAATACATTCCAAGCAGAAGTAAGAAATTTATACATTGACATATCAGAGTGAGACTTCTAAACATAAAGAGAAAACCATTAACATTAAAGTGGAAATAAATATCTTCAAAGGCTTGGCAGTCAAACCTGACAGGTTATTTTTTCATCAGTGACAATACAAGCCTCAAACAGACACTTCACTGTACACGACAAGAAAAAAAACAGGACTCCGTTCTAAGTGAAAATATCTTTCAAATATGAAGGTAAGATGAAGATATTTTCACTTAAACAAAAATATGGTGCACCCTGGGGGAGCAGCACAGTCACCTCCAGAAGAATGCAGGCCACATACCCCAGGTTCAAGTCCTAGTTCCAGGAGGAACAACTAGTATCAGCAGCTAAATTTAAGAAAAGAAAATGTGTCTTCCTCTTCTCTCTGCCTACTCACTTGCATACCTACTTTCACTTTAAAAAAAAAAAAAAGTATATATTTGCCACCTCTAGACTCTCCCTCAATGAAGATATGAATCAGATAGGTTAGAAGGAAGAAATCCCACTTGAGCTCAGATGTGAGACAGAATAAAGAGCACAGGAAGTGACTGGTTAGCAAATGTTGACTTCACATTTCCTTGTGGGGCTTTATGAGTGGGGGAGGCAGTGAAGGGGCTTTCTGCTATTGAAGGTGAAGATGCCAACGTCTCCTAATTTGCATGTTGTCATTATTGGAACAACTGCTGGAAAAAAAAAATGGAGATGGAGTGACCAGCTTCCAAGCTGGTGGGGTGCAAAAACAGTAAATGACAGAAATAAACGATAGAAACAGCAAGCAAGACTGAAATTGGGGACTAAATGGAAAACAAAAAATGAAATAGTTATGAATCCATAAATCTCAAGAATTGCATTAAATGAAGGTGAATTTAAATACTCCAGTTTAAATGACAACATTGATCAATTTCAAAGAAAAAATGTTTACAAGAGACATCTGAAACTCAAAAAGTGCAGATGTTGAACATAAAAACATACAGAAAATGTACACAAGGCAAGTTCTATTCCAGAGAATTTTGATGTAGAATTAATATCAGAAGAACCATTAAATTATTAGATAAAACAAGTTAAAAGTTACATGCACCTAGTAACATAGTCAAAATATAGAATGCAGAAAATGTCAGGAAAAAAAATGCATGGAGAGACACACTAGTGACTTAAAACATTAAGTCCACTGAACGCAGCCCACATGCATCCCAAGGAGCTGGGTTCGCCACTCAGGACTGGGTGAAAACAACCGAGATGAACAACTAAATAAAAACAAATACGTGCTTTTTCCTTATCTCTTTCTGCCTGCCTGCCTCTACTCACCTTGACTTCTATCTGCACCTTTCCTTTAAATTAAAAAAGAAATGCACAGAGAAAGAAAACTAGTCATTGCAGGAAATAGTAACACCACTTTGTAAAGGATACAACAAGTATATTTATTAAAAACAAAAAAAAAGATACTGATCCTGTTATTCCATTTCTGGGTATTTACGCCCCCGCCCCCAACACAAAAATATTCATTGAAAGAGATATATGCCCCACCCTGTGTTCATTGCCGCCCAGTGATAGATGAATGGGTAAAGAAGATGTGATATATAATGCAATGGAATACTATTCAGCTCTTAAAAACATGAAATCCTGCCACTTGCAACAACATGGATGAACCTACTGGGAATATGTTTAATGAGAAGTCAGAATACATAATTTTACTCTTATGTGGTACATAGAGAAACCAAACAAATGAAGCAAATCAAATAGTCTTTAGAATCAAATGAGTGGTTACCATAAGGGAAGGGGGTGGGGATGAACAAAAAAAGCTGGGGGGGGGGCTCAATTATATGGTAAACAATAGACTTGAATTGTTAGTGGTGAACTTAAAGTATGCTGATTTACAGTGATGTGTACCTTAAACCTATATGTTATGATGTAATGTTCCTTCAATAAGAATAGCAATAAAAATCCAAATGTACAGAATTAAACATTAACAACTTGATGTATGAACATACATAGACTATCACATTAAACTGCCTCAAAGATGTGTAGTAGAAAAGTTAGTCCCGCTGGGGTAGTGTTGGGCACAGTCCACATACATCCCAGGGTCCTGGGTTTGTGTCCCAGGACAGGAGGGAGCAACCAAGCTGAACAACTAAAGTGCGGCTTCCTTTCTTTCTTCCTGCCTCTGCTTGCCTTCATTCCTCTCTGTACCTTCCCTTAAAAAGAAAAAGAAGAAATCTAGGCTGAAAATGGCTGAGACAAACATCTATATTAGAATAAGACTAACATAATTCAGAAAAAAATAGTAGAAATGAAAGAAAAATGCAACAAAGGTCAATATGTTTTCAACCTGCTTCTCCTTGCTAACAGCCTTCAGATCCCAAGTCGTTCCTGCTGCCAGAGCAGGAGTTAGTTCCCTAAGTGTGTACTTTGCAAATTTGTCAGAAATGCTTATTTTTGGTTCCAAAGGCCTGAGACCCTGGGAGCGAGGGACACCATTCCGGGGCCCCCATGCTTTGTGCACATCGATCTGTGTTTTAAGGCGTCTCTGGAGGACCTGAGAACCACTGGTCAGACTGAAGTTTGTGTCAGAATCCCTGGGGGGAATTACTTGGTAGATCTGGGTAGGATTTCTGGCACTTTCCCAGGCTCTGTGAACGCACTGTTCTGGAGGCTGCTGCTTTGGAGGCTGTTTTTAAAAATGCCCGATCGAGTGGCTGGATCAAGCTGGATTGCGTTGTGGGCTTGACTATCTTAAATTATCCACGTGTTTCTGACGTGCAGCCAAGGTTAATGGGCCCACTTCTCCAGGAAAACCTCCCCAGTAATCCTTGTCCTCCCAGACTCTGGAAGCTTGTCGTCTGGTTCTGGTCCCCTGTGCTCCCTCCTGACGCAGTTGACGCAGTTGCCCGGCCGCCGGGACGGACAGCGGTGTAGTATCTGACTCACCGGGAGGTAAACGCACAGGCAAGCGCCTTGTCTCCTTTGCTCTTCTCTCTTAACACTTGAGAGGCACTCAGTAAATATTCGTTGAATAGTTAATCATGAAATACCTTTGGCTCTTGGTACTCACCGGCTGGGGACAGTGTTCGTCCGCGCCAGCAGTCCGGGAGACTCAGACTGGAAGCTGAGTCTGATGCGTCTCTAGAAGCGGCGCCGCCGGCCGGACCTAAGGGGTGTGGCCTCCGGGGCTGACCGCCTGCCTTCTCGGAATTGACTGCTGGGGTCTCGGCAAAGTGACGTTCGCTGTATTTCACTTCCCTCGTGTAAAATGAGGGTAATAAGTAATTTCTTCCTGGGTTTGTCATTCTTGAGGATTAAAACACTATTAGGACAAGAGCCAGCACTTAGCAAGTACTATTATTATTATTCCACTTTCTTTTGCTTTTATGGAGTGGTCAGAAATGATCTGAGTTCTAATACTAAGTCTCAGGTTAGATTGAATGACTCATTTGCCAAGCCCTGCCTAAGCTCAAATATTAACATTTCCCCCTTAGGAGACTCATGAGTACAACCTCAGTGAAGAAACAAGTAGGGAAGTAGTGCAAGTTGATAAAGTGATTGAACGGGGACATCGAAGCATTTGCCAGCAGGAGCTCGGACATTTCAGTCATTTTGAATTCCTAGTTTAAAGTCAACTTGGTTTTAAGCTGAATGCTCTCTAGTAAGTTTTATAACAATGTATTTTGCACGTATTAAAGGTATTGCATTTTACATATTTTGTGACTCGTATTGAGGTTGCCTAATGAAGTTTTTAATAACGTCACAATACCCCTAATTTCTTTCTTTGAAGCTCTGCTCCTTAGAGTTTACAGGTAAACATGTTATAAACTCAAAAGAGGTAAATTATTACAAGATATGGCCCCACGCCCCACCCTTAACTGTGTTCCATAATCCCACGAGGAAGGCATAGCATAAGTCTTCTCTGATTTTCCAAAGGGAAACCAAGCTACAAACTCTTCACCAAAGTTCAAACAGGACTCCAAACTAATTTCCAGCTCATCAGGCCCTCAGTCTCCAGGAGAAGCCGTAACCTTCATAGAGAAGGCTTGGGAGACAGTTTCAAAAGACAGTGTAATTCACCCACTTCATCCCAATGCACAAGCTCTAACCCAGTCAGTCGCTGGAGAGCTTTCAGGACTAACCCATGACTGGCCCCCCACGTGGGCTGCAAGGACAGGCCCTGAGCTCATTCACTCCGCCAAGCTGCCCTCCGAGGTCAGTTCTGTTGTCTCCCTTACAAGACAGAGAAAGAAGAAAATGAGGTAAAATGACTTGCCCAGAGTCACGTAGCTAGTTGGTGAGGAAAACGAAGCTTGAACTCAGGACTCCTCCTTTCAGTGTGTGCTCTCAGCCTCTTGTCAAACGGCTAAATCTTTTTCTTCTGCCTTTTCTCACTTGGTTCTCAAAACAACCTTTTGTTGTTTTTTAATTTTTGTTGATTGTTTTGGTAGTATCTTTCTTCGTCTTATGTTTTCTTGAGGTAGTATTGTTGGTAACCTAGTTTCAGTTTCAAGCGTCCAGCTGTGTGTGTGCACGCACATACCTGCAACACACTACACATGTCCCCCCGCCATCGTGAATAGTGCGCCAGTGAGCATAGGGATGCGTGGATATTTTTGAATTCATTCAAAACAACCTTTGAGGTAAATGACATTTCACCATTTTTCATGAAAGAACTGAAATGCTGAGAGGGAGACTTACCCCACACCTCACAGCGAGTAAGTGGTGATCGCCAGCGACTACTATTCGAGTACCGCTGCAGGTGATACGTTCTACTTTTCACAGTTCCTATTAGAGCACATTTATAACTGCATGCGTTGCGTTATCTGCACATTTTGCAACTATGTATGACCAGCTGAACCCTGGGGCAGAACCCTGGAGCTTAAGCTTCTTCGCTGTCTTGGGAAAGCCATTGCTACTGATACCCTGCCCTGTACTCAGCATAGTGCTGAGTTTTTGTGGTAGAACCTGAGAAACCAGCTTCTAGCATGTATGTGGGCCTGTTAGGGAAATAAAATATAAAGCTGTAAAAATAGGGAACACAGACGTGATCTCAAAATTGGCTTTCGGGCTGTAAGGACTTAGCAGATTCCTAGTCAGTGTGGTCTAATAGAACAAAGAACCACAGACAGGTGCTTCCAGGCCACAGAGATCCATTTCCCAGCGCTCTGCTCTGGAGGCTGGAAGTCTGACGTCAGGGTGTCAGCATGTCAGGTGCTGGTGAGGGCCCTCTTTCAGTTGTAAGTTGCTGACTTCTTACATCCTCACAGGGTGAAAAGAGAAAGCTCTGGTTTCTTTTCCCCCTCCTCAGGGCACTAACCCTACTCATGAGGGCTCCACCCTCATGACCTAATTACCTCCCAAAGGCCCCGCCCCTCAGTACCATCACATTGGGGATTTACATTTTCCATGTGTCAACATGCAGGGAGTGTGGAATAGGCATTCAGTCCATAGCAGGATGCCTGAAACTTTCTCCTTGAGACCCCTCACCCCTGGAGTCCAAATCTTCAGACTTAGCTCTGACGCAGGATCACTTAGGATCAGAGGCAAATTGGGGAATAACTGATAAAGTGACAAATCAGGAAGCTCCTTATTACCAAAAGAATACATTTTGTAAAATTCAAATCTAAATTCCTCTCATTTAGCATATGTGGTACCCGCCCCTGCCCTGTCCCCCCCAAGGAAAGGTACAGGCAGGAATGAAGGCGAGTAGACAGGCAGGAAGAGAGAGAAGGGAGAAGCACTTTATTTTTCATTTTGTTGTTCACACTGGATGTTCCCCCAGGCCTGGGACTCGAACCCAAGGGTATGTAGCTTGTGTCCTTCAGAGCGATTGACCTAACTACTGCTGCACCAGGGCATGCCATGGTAACTTTTTTGTTAACCAAAACTTTAATAAAAAGATCAACACCTAGAAATTCAAAATATAATTGAACACAGTTTTATTTGTATTCGATGAGTAAATTAAACTATGAATACTAAAGACTACTGTTAGGATAAAGCTAACTGAAAAACATGAATGAACTAATGAATAAAAATAAGTGTGAAGTGCTTCTATTTTGAAATAAATAGATTTAAACTAATAAAACATTAATACAAAGTGTGGCAAATTACAACATATTGCAAAGTGGTTTAAAAATAAGGTTTTTCTTACCCAAAGGACACAAAACCATTTATTGTGGAAATTTATGCACCCCCATGTTTTTTGCAGCCGTATTCACAATAGCTAAGAACTGGAAATTACCTCAGTGCCTAACATCAGATGAATGGATGAAGAAGATGTAATATGTATATACAATGGAACACTATACAGCTCTTAGGAGAGATGAAACCCTGTCATTTGAATCAACATGGATGGAACTAGAAGGGATGATGCTAAGTGAAACAAGTCAAAAGAAGAAAGATATCAGATGACCATAGGTGGAACGTGAACGGACAAAACAAAACAGATGAAACATAACCAACCCTTGGACACTTAAAACAGAACTGAGGTCACCAATAGGGAATGGGATAGGGGTGTGGGGGGCAAATAGTAGCGGAGCTTACTGGACAATGGTGAAGAACACTTGGTGATTTGGTGGATGGCAGAATGTGTTGAAATATATATGAGAAATAGGGAACCTATGCATTATTTTAATGTGTAAAATAAAAATAATTTAAAAAATTTGAAAAAAACAAACAAACAAAAACCCAAAAAAACAAAAACAAAAACGTTTTTCCCAGTGTGTCCTAGTGGAGTAGCAGATAAGTCCACCACCTCTGGCTGCGCATAGTCCACTTGCATCCCCAGGACCCGGGCTCAAGTGCCAGGCTTGAGGTGAACAAGGAAGAGGAACAACTAAATAGATAAAAATAAATAAAAGGCTGCTTCTTCCTCTGTCTGCCTGCTTGCTACTTCTCTTCACTCCTGCCTGCACTTCTCCTTTAAAAAAAAAAGAAAAAGGGACTTTGGCTTGTCATCTCTTATTTCATCACTGAGCATCATCAGAGAAGAGTTTACCAAAGTTTATGGAAAGATACCTTCTGATTTAAGGAGGCCATTCACAACCTTAGTTACAGAGCTGAAACACCTGGAGAGTGTTAAAAATCCTTGATGCCCAAGCCACACCCCAGAATCCGGGGCTGGGAGCCAACAGAGGGGTAGCAGGACACGCCAATCCTGAAATCCCTTTATCCGCTGATGTTACTGGACATTCCTATAGTGTTGGGCTGTTAGGATGAGTGCAGTTCCATTTTGACACAGACACGTCCTTCTGCTTCCCGCTTGGATGAGCATCTGGGCCTTGACCTGGGTGGAGGTTAGGCAGGGCCTCTGGCCTCTGAAGACTGCGTCACTGCCCAGAAACAGCTGGCCCCATGGTGGGAGGGACGTGGAGCCTGAGGCAGGAGGGCCAGAGTGGGCTTTTTGGTGAAAGAGGCTTAATGAAGCAGGAACTTGGCCTGCTGTCCAGCTGCCCCAAATTATCTGAATTTAGAAAGGAACATACGACTACACTGTGTTTTATTTTAGCTCAGGCCAACCTAAAATCATGGGTAGAAGGAGAAAAAGACCCCATTCAGAGCCTAACTCCTTTACAAAGTTGGGAGAGCTCTCATTTGTCTCCTTGCCAAGGATCATTACATAATCAGAGCAGCTGTTTTGCTTTGATCTTATAAGCCATCTTCGTGTTTTGTGGAAATTGCTGTGTATGGTCTATTTCTGTGCATTCTCTTCTGTTCTATTAGTGATCTGTCCGTCCAAGTATCACTGCCATGCTGTAGTCATTACTAGGGCTTTACAGTGTTTTCTACTGTGTAGTCAAGCTATTTCCCTCGTATTTTGCTTCTTTTTCAGATTTGGAATTAAACATTCAATCAGAGAGACACTTTAAATAAAGAGGTAGATGAAGGTTGAAAAGTATATCATGTAGAAACACTAACAAAAAAGCTAATATTAATGTATGCTGATATTACTACTACTAAAGTAGATGAAGAGAATTACTGCTAGAGATGAACAGGGACATCTTATACTATTAAAAAGTCTATTCTTCAAGAATGTATGGCATTCTTAAGTACATATGCATGTGATAAGTTCAAAATAAATGAAGCAAAAGTTGACCTAACTTAACATGGTTGGTGATTTTAACACACTCCACCCTTAAATGAATATAAAAAACTAAGACTATATAAAATGTGGGCAACAATATTGAGACAATTTACATTTATAGAACTGCCTAACAACTGCAGAGTATGCAGGGTTGGCTTTTAAAATACCATTTACAATAACATCAGAAAAAACAAACTAGGAATAAAATTATCAGAAGATATGGAACGCCTCTGTACTGAAAGTTACAAAATATTACTGAGAAAGTTAGACATGAGTAAGAGGAGAAGTACTCTATAATCACAGGCTGGAAGACTGAATATAGTTCACATTTCGTATTGTGGAGATGACAATTATAATCATAATTCCATAAGAAATTGATTAGTTGATTCTAAGATGAATAAGAAGTTTGAAAATGCCTAAACTAAGTAAAGCAATGTTGAAGATTGAGGTTGAGGATTTGTGGTGTTAAATCTTAAGATCTTCTATAGGTGAGCCCTGGTGGAGCAGTGGTTAGGACAGTCGCCTCCAAAGGAGCAAGCCACATACCCCTGATTTTGAGTCCTGGGCCCAGGGGGAAATGACCAGTGTGAAAAACTAAATAAAAATAAAAGAAAGATGCTTCCTTCTCTCTTTTCTTGCCTACCTGCCTACTCGCCTTCATTCCTGCATTCAAAAAAAAAAAACAAAAAACCCCAAACTATAGAGTGCAATAAGACAAAATGTTATTGGCAAATGAATAATGAAATGAATGGATTAATGGAATGAAATGTCAGATCCAGGAGTGAACCTATAGTATACTTTGATATTAAACAAAAGCGCTAATGCAGTTCAGTGGGGAAAGGAATATCTCGTCAATAATTGGTATTGTAACAAGTGAGTGTCTTTATAGAACAGAAAGGAATCCTGAGCTCTACATCCCACCCTACACCATGACTTATTTGAAATGGATCATAAGTTTAAATACAAAAGTCGTAATAAAGCTTCTAGAAGCAAATCTTGAAGTGAAAACAGATTTCTTAGAACACAAAAATCCCTAACCACAAAAGAAGCGTGGGTAGATTCCAGTCCTTCATAATTAAAAAGTTCTCCTTGACAAAAGACAGTGTTCAGAAGTAAAACACAAATCGCATTCCAAAGAAAATATTCACAAGTTACATATATTTGACAAAAGATATGTATCCAGAATATATTTAAAAAACCTACAAATCCATAATAAAAGACAACAGCATTGTGAAAAATTCTCACAAGCTTTTCACAAAGGAATATGTAAAAAAGGCTAATAAACATTTAAAAAGCTATCCATTTCTCTTCCTTTTCCTCCTACACCTCTAATCACAGGTATAGATGAGTGTGTGTTGGGGTTGGGGGTGGAGGAGGGTTATTCAGTGAATTAAGAAACAAAAACAATAGGGTATGTGTGTGTGCATACACTGTGTGTGAATGTATCTATAGGTATATAGATCTTTCCATCCATCCATCCATCCATCCATCCATCCATCTCCATTGTGGGGGTTGGCAAATCCAAAGCCTGCAGGGAAAGGTGGCAATTTGGAGACTCAGGGAAGAGCTGGTGCTGCAGGGCAAGTCCAAAGGTCATCTGGGGAAGAATTCCTTCCTCCCCCAGGGAAGTCAGTCTCTTTCTCTCCCGACTTTCAGATCATTGGATGAGGCCCATCCGCATTATGAAGAGTAATCCATTTTATACAAGGTCTACTGATTTATTTATTAAAAATGTTCCTGAAAGCGGATTTAGAACATGCTGTTTCGCTGCACAGCAGTGCACTTTGACACCCGCATGCGCCACATCAGAACGACCGTCAAAAGTCTCATTCGTTCCTCACCGCACCGTGGGCCACCTGGACCCGTGCGTGTATATTTTCCACTTAGTTTCCACATTCTTTGGATAAATACCCAGAATTGGAATCACATGGTATTTGAGGAATCTCCAGTCTGTTTCCTCCCATAGCCGCTGCACCAGTTTGCATTCCCGACAGTGCACCAGGGTTCCTCTCTGTCCGAATCCTTGCCAACACTTGGTGTTTCTTGTCATTTTGTTAATAGCCGTTCTTAGGTTTGATGTATTATCTCATTGTGGTTTGGACTGCATTTCCCTAGTATGTGATAATGAGCATCTTTTCATGTGCTTGTTGACTCTGTCCTTTTTTGAGAAATGTCTTCTCAGACCTCCTGCCCATTTTTAATTGGGTAGTTTTATGTTGTTGAGTTGTGTATATATGTTGGCTATTAACCTCTTGTTGGATGTCTGATTGCGAATACCTTCTCTCAAGTAGTAGGTTGCTTTTTCATTTTGATGATGGTGTCTTTCTCTATGCCGAAGCTTTTTAGTTGGATGTAGTCCCACCCTTTGGTTACTTTTGCTCTTGTTTTTTTGTTTTTGGTGTAGAATCCACAAAGACACGACTAAAGTCAATATCTAGTAGCTTACCGCCTTTGTGTTTTTCTTTGTATGTTATGGTTTCAGGTCAAAATATACTCATTAAATTTTTTTTTTGACATTTTATTAAAGGAACATTGCATTGTAATATTTTATAGGCTTAAGGGGGTGCATCGTTATAAATCAACACAAGCTCTACTCATTTAAATGCTATCTCATTTAAAAAATACTGTTATGGAAACATCTAGAATAGTGTTTGACCAAATAATCTGAGTACTTGGCCTTGTCAAGTTGACACATAAAATTAACCATCATACTCCATTGACATTACCTGAATACAATTTCCCTAGATATGCCCATTGGTGAAGAAGAGAAAGTTTCCTGTTCTCAGCAATCAGTCTGGCCAGGAAGGGAAGCTTGCACACAGCGGAGGCTCAGTGCGCATCCCCGCAGGCGGCATGTGGGCATGGCGTCAGGTAAGGCTACTCGGAAGGTGGTCATTGAACTGAGTCTTCAAGGCTGATTGCTGTATTCTGAGCTTCCAGAACAGTGGTTGGCACATAGTAGATGTTCAACAAGTATTTGTGAATGAAATCTGAAGCTATAGAAAGAGAGAGTGGAGCAGTGGTGAGTGACCCTTACGTGTTTGACTGCGGCGTTACATGCAATGGATTTTAAACAGTCCATGAGATCAGTGTTGAGAAGTCCGTTCGCAGTGTGGAGAACAGATGTAGCCAGTGACAGGGGTGTCTAGAAGAACAGTTCAGATCTGCTGCTGTAGACCAGACATGACATAAATAGGCAGCTAAGACACTGGCAACCCTCCTTGGTGAGGTGGGGAGAAGAGAGAGACTTAGAAGGCAGGACTGAACAGTGGAGAGCGGTCTGGCATGGACCCAGCAGGAGAATGGCCCTCTCACACCTTTACTTGACAGATGAGGGGTCTCGACCAGAGAGGGGAAGCCGCTTGCCCATGGTCACAAAGCATGGCGGCAGCACATGTCGAACCAAAACTGAGCTCCTCCCTCGAGTCTCCTTCATATCACGTGGCCTCTTTTCTCTGGCTCTCCAAAGCAAGTTCATCCTCAGGAAAGTTCCAGCGTCACCCACCCTCTGCAGCACCACCTCTGGTTGCAGAGGAAGGACATGGGGCTCCGGGTGAAGCCTGTGGGCCTGGAGATGGAGGCAGAGGGTCCCCAGGGCTGCTCTGGGCAGTCCTTACCCTGGGCAGCTGCCTGCGCCGCACCGTGCTGACGCTGACCCTGAGTGGTGGGTGTTATTTTAAGTTCTTCACGTTGGAGGGAGGAAGTGACTGAGGAGAATGTGAAAATGAGTAGCTATTGCAGGATGTGTGTGATAAATGAAACAGGGAACATGCAGACGAAGAGGCACATCTGTTATTTTTGCTCCTTTTTATAGCTGCCTCCGAATCAGGCTGTTCACACTAAGTAGGACCCCTTGGTTGCTGTGTGATTTCCTGGCCCAAGCCCTCATTAGCCCCAAGGGGAGCAGAGGAGGATGGAGGTCCCGGGGACTCAGAGAGCCAGTGGGAGCCCTCAGAGAGCACGTCCCACCCCCAGGCCCTCCAAGCACGGTGGGCAGCCAGGCTTGTGCAGGGGGTGGGATTCAGGGGGCTTAGAATGCCTGCTCTTCTTCGCATCCCCTCCCCTGTGGAAGAGTGGGGTGGCCTCTTCTGTTAGCCCCTAAACCCAGACAGCTGCACCCAGGCTTCTCACCAGCAGCCAGCAGGCAAAGGGGATATTGGCGTGTTGGACACCATCCTTCTAATGTGGGGAATGGCATTCTGTCTTTTGAGTCATTTTTCCTTCCTCTTGAAGGTGGTCGATGCCTGGTGCCCATGTGCCAGTGCGGTGGGGTGAGGGGGTTGGGACCAAGAGATTCAGAGCTTTCTTGGGGGCTGGGGGACTGCTCTTTATTCCAAGGCCCATCACTGCTGTGAGGAAGGTGAGAAGGGCTGCTGGGGGTACCCCTCGGCTTGCCCAGGGCCTCTGATCTCCCCTCGGTGCCTCCAGCAGGGGAAGCATTGAAGGCTCTGGTTAGAGCTCACCAGGGCAGCAGAGTGAAGATAAAACTGCGAGTGTTTGCGCGCTGGCTCTCACCAGCTTGTTTCTGTGTGCTCAGCCCTGGGCTCGGTGCCACTGGGTGCTATTCAGGGGAGAGAGAAGGTCGCCTCTCGCCAGAGCAGTGGGCACCCCTGCGTGGTGCCGAGCCGCTTCCGTGGCATGAAAAGCACAACCCATGACAGATGAGAGGGAGGGCGAAGCAAGACCTTCTACTGGGAACACGGGTGGGAAGAGTGTTTCAGCCAAGTGATAGAATGCTTGGAATAACTGCCATGAGGCATGAAAAGAGAGGAAAACGGCCTCATCCAGGAGCCCTGGAAGCCAGGAGCCTGCAGACTGCCTGTTGGTTTGACTGTGTCATTACTTCCAATGGGGGTCGGGGGGCAGCCTGGAAGCAGAGGTGGATGGTGAGCAGCAGGGCCATCCTCCCCCTCCCCTCTTCTATGCCGACAGGAACTAAGCAGGCATGAGGATGGAAACATGGCCAGTTTCCAGCCTTTGGATGGGGAGGCTGCAGAATAGAAGGATGAGGAGCTTTTATCCTATTGTCCAAAAGAGGCTGAGGCTCTTTTGTCCTTCCCTCCTTTGCCTTCTTCCATCATGCTGTCTGGAATGCAGACACCATGGCCGGAGCTCAAGCAGCCATCCTGGGCTATGAGACAATGTGCTGCCCCTGGGGAACAGCATAGAAGAGGGCACATCCCTAGGCCTCCTCTCCTTGGCTTATTTTTTTGTCAGTCTTATATGTCTAATATAAGGAAAGACTTGACATCTTTATTTAGTTGTTCATTTTGGTTTTTCACTCCAGTCCCAGGTCTCAAACCCTCAAAACCTCGGGCTTTACCGGGTTTGTATGTAGAGTCTCCACTACCTGAGCCATGAGGGCATTCCCCTCCTTTCCTTTCCTTTCCTTTTTAAAGGAAAGGTACAGGCAGGAATGAAGGCAAATAGGCAGGCAGAAGAGAGAGAAGGGAGCATTTTTGTTTATTTTATTTAGCTGTTCATCTTGGCTGTTCCCTGAGCCTGGGAGGTAAACTTGGGTCCTTAGGATGCATGTGGACCCTGCTCAGCTGGAGGCGGCAGACTCAACCGCTACTCCATCCTTCTGATTCCAAATATGAACATCTTGGAAGAGGGGAGTTTTCCTCTGAACCTCACCCACTCGTGCCCACAGCCGGCCGCACGCATCACAGGTCATTGTCTAACTATGTTGGTAATGGCATGAATCTCCCAGCTTTGTGGACGTGGCCCGGGCTGCCATCCTTAGCTCACTGCCCTCCTCAGCCCCCACCAGGCGCCGGGTGCATGGCTCCGGGCCTGCTGCTGCCTGGCCCCGCCTGTTCCGCATCTGTCTGCTGGCAGAGGGACCCACGCACTGCCTGTTCTGCTGCAGGTGTTATGAGGCCCCCCTGGACCCCAGTCCTGCCAAGGGAGTGGTGTGTATGAACATCTGTCTAGGAAATCTACTGGATGCAGGGACCACCGAGGATGACAGCGAGTCTGTTCGGTAACCAGGCATCCCCGGGCCAGGCAAACCTCTGGGAAGCACAAGGGTTGGGTTTGGGTTGGGTCTGATTCCCTCCGAGGCTCAGCACCTCCCTGCCTGGGGTGGGTCATGCGTGACCTGCCTCAGAGCCCTGGGTCCAGTCTTCCCTGTGTGACACTAGACAAGCCCTTTCACCTCTGTGAGCATCATGGTGTCAACCTGTGACCAGGAAATAAGTGTTTAAAATGCCCCAGCAGAAGTGTAAGAATGAAATGCAGTGACGGTCATACAAGCCACCACTGTATGGAGCCTGTCCCGGGGCCACGGGGGGCGGGGGGCCCAAGGACCAAGGTTTTCGTCCGGCACTGTGCCTGGGTAGGCTCAGAGGTGCTTCGTCTCCTGCTGGCTTCCAGCTCTTGAGCAGAGGACCAGAGCTTACAGCTTGGTAAGTCTGGCTCCAAACTTCCTGCTGCTTCTCCTGAGCCAGAAGGCAGCACGGCTGCAAAAGCCCCTGTGAGAGCTGGGAGGCCTGGGGGAGAGGTGAGCAGACGAGGAGACAGGGATGGGGCAGAGCTGGAGGGGGTACGAGTCCAGGTGGGCCCTGGCGCTGGGGAGCAGACCAGGCGGGCCCCAGAGCCTGGTGGTTTCCATCTTCCTTTTGTTTCTTTCTGGTGGGTGCCTGGGTGTCTTCACCGGGTGACAATCCGTGGAGCTGTGCACAGGATGCGTGCCCTGTTCTGTACATATGTTACACTGTTTTTTTTAAAGGTTAAAAGGAAACACAGGAACTTCATAGCATACAGTGAGCCCAAATGTATTTTTAAAGTTCATTCTCACTGTTACTTATGCAGCTCTCGTCTGCATCTATTCAAAGCACGTTAAAAGCCACGTTTAAGAACGTGCAGGCATCCAGGTACAGTTCTGAGTCTGGGTCAACGTGCAGATCCTAGGACTGACCTTCGGGGGACTGCTGACACCTCCTGTGGCTGACTAGCTCCTAAGATGTAACCCCTGATGCTCACCGGTCTTCCTTCTCCTGTCCAGCTAGAAGACCAGTTTCTTCAGTCACCCCTTCTCAACAATCTCCAGGTTGACTACATGGCTCAGCTTAGCCAATCAGAGGTGAGCAGAAGTGTTATGTAAGACTTTGGAGAACGTCCGTGAAAGAGGAAACACCCACCTTCTCTGTCTGTTCCTCCATCTTATTAACTGAACATTGGATGTGATGGCTGGCGCTCTAGTGTTTACCTTAGAACATGAGGACAAGGGCTACATCCCTGGACCATTAGAGTAATGAGACAAAAGGAGTCTGAGTCTTCAGAGACATTTTTGAATGGAGCCATCGCCCTAGCCTTGGATTGCTTACCTCTGAAAAAAACTATGTACCTTTTTTATTTTTTTTAGGAAAGGTACAGGTAGAAATTAAGGCAAGTAATCAGGCAGGAAGAGAGAGGAGAGGAGGAAGAGCATTTTATTAATTTTATTTAGTTGTTCACCTTGGTTGTTTTCTCAGACCCTGGGTCTTAAACTGGGGACACTAGGATCTATGAACTACGCCCAGTGGATTAAAACACTAGGCCACTAGGATACATCAAAAAATGTTATATTTCTTATCTTTTGGGGTACTTCTGTCCCTCAGAGCTGACCAGGTTCTAGTACAAACACCTATGGGAGACATGACGGTCTTTCCTTGTCTTCCTTGGGCCTTATAGTTAACCCGGGATCCGATGGGACCCCACCCCTTCATTGGCCCCCAAATGGGAAGCCAAGAGGTCACTTGACATCCTGAAAAATGCCATTAACCACTTCAAATGATTAAGCCCTTGATGAGCCCGGGTGATGTATCAGTTTGGTCAGCTGCCTTTAGCCCAGAGTGCAGTCCACATGCACCCCAGGGACCGGGGTTCATGTCCCGGGACCCGGGTGAGCAGCTAACATGAACAACTAGGTGAAATAGAGCGCTTCCTCCTCCTCTCTCTTCCTTCCTCCTGTGCGTCTTTGTTCCTGCCTGCACCTTTCCTTTAGAAAAAGAAAAGAAAGCTATCAGGTCCCTCCTGTAGAAAAGCTGAATGGATAACCCAAGAGGCATGACTTTAGGTGACTGGGAAGTCACCCAACTACTGAAATTCCATCTTTCTGGATTAATTCATAAGATAAAACAGCTATGAGAATTCCTACTCAAATGCAAACAGTTGCAGATAGAGACACGCTACGATATCACCTCTCACATGAGCATGAAGCCATTTATCTTAGAAGCAGAGACCGGGGTAGAGAATTTTGGAGATGACTGGGCAGTTGGGGGTCTGGTTTTCTGAGCACTTCAGAGGCCCTTGCATTCAGATGGTGCCTCGGGGCTGCCTTGCAGGCCCAGAACCAGACCCGAGGGAGGACGAGGACACGGCTCCCTTTTACTTTGAAGCCAGTCTTCGTGTACTAGAAACTGTCTTAAAAGCTACAGCCCCTTTTATTTTAGAGGCTGGAAGCCCAGGTTACCACTGGATTAGTCATGGTCTCCCCACTGCCGCATGTGTCCTTGGGCTGGTGTCGCGTGTCTCAGCAAAGGGCCAGACTGCAGCGGGCAGGCGCTGTGGGGGCGAAGAGGCAGAGCCTGTCGGTCTGCGCTTGGTGGTGAGCGCGCTCCAGCCCCTGCGGCCATCCCACCGCCCTCACACCGTGATGGAAGCCCGCCCTTTGTGAGCTCTCCCGCTATCTGAGGTCAGAGTGCATCGGCCGTTGTCCAAGAGCTTCACAGTTTACAAAGTGTTTACGCTTTTACATTTAATCCTCACAGACTCCTACTTTGAAGAAGAGATGTGTTTTCCAGGTACATGTGAGGACAGTAGTGGTGAGAGAAGGACGCATCTTTCCTGAGCTCACAGGACTGTGGCCTAAAGCCTGTGCCCCCCCAACTTCCCACCCCGACCCCGTCACCCACCCGGTCCTGCAGCATCCACAGTGTCCACCGTCAGCCACTTTCTCCAGCCCCTCACAGTCTATGCCCAACGCCTAGGTGTGCAGACTGCAAACACAGTCTGTTTCTACTGCAGAGCCGGGCGGCCTGCTGCCTGGCACCTTTCTCTCACCGAGCTGGTGACTACAATCATGGGTGCGCCTGTGTGTGTGTGTGTGTGTGTGTGTGTGTGTGTGTGTGTGTGTGTGTGTATGTATGTGTTTGGGGGATGGGCAGGAGACGGGCCATGGGTGATGCTGTCCTGGATCCGGTTCTGAAACAACACCTCTGTGGAGATGTCCCTCTCTAGCTTCTCTGCCGTCAGCACCACCGGATCACAGCAAGCGCCCCAGTGAAAGGAGGAACAAGCACTGTTCTCGCCGGTGGAGGACACGGGCTGGTTCTCCAGCATCCATGCCATCCTCATCAGTGTAGCAGCAGTGTGATTTGAGGCACCAACTTCCAGCCTGGGAAGGATGTTTGGAGACCAGTCAACCGTGATGACACCATCTCCTGGGCAGTGATGGGTTGAGGGACCCAGGCAAAGCCAACCAGTGCCCGCCATCCCTCTGGGGATGATCATAGGTCCCAGGGGGGAGGAATCTGTCTGTCTCTTTCTCCCACTACTGTCCACTCACTGCTGGTAGCCGTCAGAGGACCACGAGGACACTCCTCGTTGCAAGAGGCCTCTGCCACAGATGGTCAAGCAGAGGGCGGGAAGAACCTGGGTCCCAGGAGTGCTGGTGGGGGTTGTGGCGCCCACCTGCCTCCAGTTCTCCCAAATTGGGGGAGGCACATGCCTGCCTGGCTCCTGCTACTTAGTCACATCCTCCACTGACTATCAGGCACAGACTTTACTGTCCCCCGAAGTCAGGTGCAGTCTCACCGCCGGGCGCTCAGGGGGTCCTGGGGAGCAGGGGCATGTATTGATGGGACAGCCGATCAAGGTCGCAGGTCGTGTTGTGCACACAGGTCATCCTGCACTTCCGGGATAAAGGGCTGCGCTACCAGGTTAATGATGAATAACGGGCTCACCTGTTGTCATTTCCGGCCCTGCAGATCTAGTCTGAAGCAGAGCGCTGCTTTTATAGTGACTCCTTGGGTCCCGGGTAGGGCTTTAGCCTGGGCTCTCAGTATCCCAGAGCACAGGTCGGCTCAGCAAACTCGAGCCAGCGAGCCAGCTCTGGCCACACTCATCTCTCCTTGCGTTCTGTACACGTGCTCGCTCCCAGCAACAGAGTCGCGTGTAACAGACTGGTCTCCAAAGCCTGGCCTTTCCAGAACAGGTTTGTGGACCCCTGCTGTCTGCTCCACCTGAAGTCTGGCCGTCTGGGCAAACACCGTAAGGCTAGCTGTCATATCCATGGCTACTCTGGTGGGCAGTGGTCTGCTTTCAGGGTGTTCAGGTGGAAAACAGCCAGCTTGGTTTTTGTATAGAAGTATTGACAAGTTTGGATGGCAAGAAATTTCCTTTCAAACGAATCCTGTTTCCACGAACAAACAGTATCACATCAGGCCCAGAAAACCACCTCCACCAGCTTGCAGTGCAAACATCTGAGGATATGGTTAAGGTGATGGCCTCTGTGGGTTTCTTTCAGGGTTGAGCTCAGGTCTAATGGGACATTGCCTGTCTTACAGGAGCAGCTGACGCGTCTGTCAAGTTTCTCTTCATCAGGAATGCGGGGAGAGAAATGAAAGCTAGTAGAGCCTTTCCCAAGAGCAGAGCTTAAAGGGAGAGGAAGAGAATGTCACTGCACTAGGGACTTGTGGAGCAGAGGGAGTCCCAGGAAATGGCAAAGAGTCTCAGGGACAAGTCTGCAGACTGTGGCCTGGGCCAGCCCTGACCCGTTTCACGATTTCCATGAGTTTCAAATGAAATGCATGATGAAATGCTTCACACGGACAGCTTTCTTAAAGCAGGAATCCTATGCTGCTACCCGACGCCTGCTCCCCTGGAAGGAGGCAGAGAACTCATTCTCAGTTAGTACAAGGAGAGCTCAGTGGGGAGGCGGTGCATCAGCAGCGGGGCGGTGCATCAGCAGCGGGGCGTGGGGGCTGCTGCAGCCTGGAGGGCTGACGCTGCCAGAGAAGAAGTGAGTTTTTCTCCCTCAAACTAGTCTACAATTGACTAGTCTACAATTCAAATCTCATCATCTCTCTCTCCTGCTTAAAATCTTACCATGTGTCCCTGGATAAAATCCCAACTCCCTGTCTCAGGCCCTGCCCACCCACCCAGTGTCAACTCTCCAGCCCAGAGGGCTCCAGCACACGTCTTTTACCCAGCTGGTCAGCCTGACCTGTCCCGATTCAGGTCAAAGGTGCCTTCTTGGGAAACTTCCCTGAACCTTCCATCCCCTGCCACCTCCACATGCTGCACCCCCAATTGGGATAGAGGCACATAGGCACTGTCTCTTTCTGCCATCCCTGCTGACAGAGAACTACTTTAAAGGCACAGACTACAAATCACTGACCCTCATTTCCCTGGCAGCTGCAGAATGCCTGGAGCTTTTAGAAGATAGGATGGTGGTTAAATGACACATACTTTTCTGTGGCTGTGGTATGAGGATAAGAAAACTCCCCTCCGCAGTGCTTACAAATGGATGATCATAATGGAACACTCATCCCCTTCCTCTTCTCAGGTGCCCAAGAAATATTTTGTGTTGTACTCTGGTGGAGTAGCTGTTAGGTCTGCTGCCTCCAGATGGGTATAGTCCACATATATACCAAGGACCTGGGTTTACATCCTGGCGGGGCCGGGGTGGGGAGCAGGGGAACAAGGAGGATAGACAAATAAAATAAATAAATGCTTCTTCTTCCTCTCTCTTCCTGCCTGTACCTTTAAAAAAAAAAAAAAATGAGAAAGAAGAAAAAAGATTTTCTTCCCCACCACACCTGGCCCTGTGTCTTGAACCCAGGCCCACAGTTTTCATAGCCTGCACCTTAGCTGCCTGAGCCCTCAGGGGGCTGGGGAAGTGATGTTAAATATTTCTAAGCAGCTATATTTATAGGGCTTTTTTTTTTTTTTTTTTTTTTGGTTGAAAGTCTAGCATTATACAAACCAACAACAGAACGGGTCCAGGGGCCTGCACTGGATTGGAAATAAAAAACATCCTCTTAGCTGAATTTGTCAGTGCTCTTTCTACAAAGGCAGAACCTGATATCCCCATGCTTTTAGCCCCAGACTTGGCCTTTAAGGTGAGCAAAGGTGATTCCAGGTCCATTTTGGCCACCACGTTATCTCAGTGTGCTCTGAGTGACCTTATTTTAAAGAGAGTAGCTGTTTCTGGCTACCTGTAGGAGCACCACACCTAGGGAGAACAGAACCTTCTAGATGCGTTGATTTGCATAAACCATTATCATCATCAGAATGTCATTCCTGTTGGTAACAGCTGGGTGTGGGGCGGGCGCAAATGCAGGACAGGAGACTGGGAGGCTGTGTTCAAACCGAAGGCAGCTGTTTCTCAGGCTGGAGGTGTGAAGGCCAAAAG
Organism: Solenodon paradoxus; assembly: GCA_004363575.1. Lineage (NCBI taxonomy): Eukaryota > Metazoa > Chordata > Mammalia > Eulipotyphla > Solenodontidae > Solenodon > Solenodon paradoxus. The sequence continues at coordinate 493,953 of RJWH01000982.1, forward strand.
GCAACTTCACTTCCATGTTCAAGGTTATTGCATGTCATTTTGAACACAAGTCATACTCTCTCGAGGAACCAAACGATGGGTTCCACTGTAGTTCTGTAGTAACAATTTATGGACAACAAGGCTGAGGAAGCAGAGTCCAAGTTCTGCGCTGACCATACACACCCTGATTCCCTGGACAATGAGACCATCACTGGGCATTTCTGCTCACCTGGTCACTAGACACCCTCATCACAAAGTGTCCCCAAACCGGGAGTCAGCTTGAAGTCTGCCTTGTTAGCACAAACAGAGAGAGGCACAAAACAGCTTGTACTTCTCACAGACTCCTTGAGCACATGGGGGGAATGTCACTTACGTAAGCTGGCAGGTTGCACTTGGAACTGTCTGATGTAAAACCCAGCTTTCTGAAACCAGTCGACACTTCAGAGGTCTTTTTTAGAAAAGGCTTTTCATTTGACATTGGAGACCATGCTCACGGCATGAGTAATGCCCATCAGTTATCAGTAATTTAGCAGATTGTGCCAGTGTTGACATTTGTTCTTGGCTTAATTGTGCATGAGTGTGTGTTTTAAACAATGATGCAGCTGTCCCCAATCCTAGCAATTAGGATATAAAAATGGTGTTCACAGAATCTGGCAGAGTGATCACTTATCCCTATGTTTACTCTCTTGTTTGCGAGGCTTTCTAAGTGTTTGCTGCAATTCTCCATCAGAATGTAAATTCAGCTTGTGATGGAGCCTAGACCAGACTAACAGTGACAGGCGGAGCTGCAGACCTCCTGTTTCCAGATCTTCGGTGTCTGAGTCCACCACAGAGGCATGTGCTTGTGACTTCTTACAACAGCCTTCTGAGTTGATGTGAAGGGAGACTGAAAAGGCCATCAGGGCTAGAAGAGCAGTGTCAGCAGGGGTGCACTGGAATGCCACCCATCATCTGCAGAGTATCCAGTGACCCAAACGCAGCTGGCATAGAACCCTGCCACAAAGTGCTCACTGGGGCTAATGTCACTGGGGCTAATGTCAGCGCCAGGCTTTTTCACTGCAAACTCCTAGACGGGACCTCGTCATTGAGGCGAGTCAGCAGCCGGCACTTAACGTGTTGTTCTCCTGAGATTAGTTTAGCTCTTGACTCTACGGAATTCTTGCTATTGAATGAACTTCTTGCAAGTGTCAGCTCAGATGGGGACCGATGCCTTGTTAGGTCATGGCAACCCTGAATAAAATGCCAGGGGAAAAAAATTACTTACACTTAGGGAAGACTGTTTGACACTAGACACTAAGGCTGAACGTGTGCACATTCTATGACCAGCAATTTCACTTCTAGTTGTCAGGAACCAATAGACAGGCATGCATATGTCTACCAAAGACAAGCCCTGGAAGGTTGGCTGTGTAACTCCCCACATGTCCATCAACAGAAGGATGGATAAATAATTTGTACCTTAGCCCCAAAACAGAAAACCATACAGCAATAAGATCCAGCAGTAAGATGAGCAAACTCTATACGCCAGTATGTAGAAAGATCTCTGGCAAGGTGTTAGTTTAGTTTCCTATCTCTGTGACGCAATCACCACACACTTAGCTGCTGAAAAGAAGCAGACTTACCAGCTCAGAGCTGTGCAGGTCTGAAATCGGGGCGCCTAGAGCTGAGGATCTCAAGACTGAAGTGGTGACAGAGCAGCTGGAGCTTTGGATCCCCTTCCAACCTTCCAAACTGATTCAGGTCATTGACAGAATTCCAGATCTTTTTTTGTGGTTGGTGGGTGGAGTCTCCCATTTCTTGGCCACTGGTTGGCCTTAGCCTCTAGTCATTCTTGCATCCAGATGCTAATGATGACTCACCTTGGTGACCCCCTTTGTCTTCAAAGCCTCAATATTCCTCATGTCAACCTTCTCATCCTTCAAATATTTTTCACCAGGAAAAGCCACTTCCCTTTAAGGACTCAGATGCTCAGTCCCATTGAGAATAATCTCCCGATCTAAAAGCCAGCTGTCTTGGACCTTAATTCTGTCTGCAAAATTCCTTCAGAGAGACACTCGGATTAATATTCCATTGAAGAATGGGGAGAATGTGTGTACAATAGAAGGTGAGGAAACTTGGGGCCTATTTTAGGGTTTTGACTACCAGCAGCAGCAATATGGATGAGGAGCACAATCCATGCCGAGGGAATGAAATTGGACACAAAAGAATTTATAATGTATGATTCCAGTTGTATACATTGTAAGAACAGGAAGCACTGATCTGTGGGGTTAGAAGCCAAATAGTGATTCCTCTTGAGTCTGTAGTAACTGGAAAGGGACAGAAGGGGTCTCCTGGGGGGCTGATAATGTTTTTGTTTCTTGATCTGTGTGCTGATTACATGGATGAGTTCAGTTTGTGAAAATGCAGTAAGCCGTACATTTTTAGAATCATTTACATGCGTTGCTTTAAAAGACATTTGTTTTTCCAAGGAAATTTCCATCCAAAGACAACTATCTGAGTGGGTATCATGGGGAAAAGAAAGGAAGAGAGTGCCTTACTCAGAGTGATGTTGGTGGTCCCGTAGATTCTGTAGGTGAGAGCTGACTGGGTGAAAAATTGGTCCTCTGTCAACCTGTACCTGTCATTCCTCAAACAGGACCCACTACATAATTTGAGCCAGTGCACATGAAGTGTGGGGCTTCCTTATTCAAAACTGGAAGACAGCAAGAGGGGAACATTAAGCCAAGGGTCAAGGTGTCGGGTAACCGCACACCTCCCATTCTCATGAACCAGCACTGCTGGTTGAATGAGATGAGGAGCCAGTCTCTCATTCCAAAGCCTTCTTGCTAGGTGAGTTCCTAGAGCTTTACTCCTTCCCTATAAAACAGGTTAGCCAGAGACCAGGGGGACCCAATTCATTAGTGCTATATGCAAGAGCAAGCACTTCTTGATGCGTATAAAGCACCCAACAAGGACAGGGAGTATTATCATCATCATGGGCAGCCTAAATGTTTGTGTTATTTTTTCAATTGGCTAAAAAGCCTGTCTGTGATCTTGTGAATAAGATTTACCTGATACATAAACCTGCAATATATAGAACAGAATCCACTTCCTCCTCCACAGCCAATGACAGTTCCAAATTATTGGTGGAACCCTAAAATTAAAACCTGACCAGGGGTTCTTTGGGTCTTTCCAGTTCAGAGGGGTTAACTACCAAAGGCCAAGGTCAGAGTACTGGAGTCTAGGCACTTCTTCATCAAAGTTCTTTCTCTTGCTACGATTTGAGTTTGTCAGGTTTCGAGCTGGAGCCTTGACCTGACTCTCCAAGCCCGGGGAGTGGCTGGGGGGCCTAGGAAGGGGCGCCCCAGAATCTTCTAGCGAGAGCTCAGCGGGGAGCGCAGCGGGCACGTGACTCTCCCGGAGCGGGGAGACTCTGCGGTGTCAGGATGACAGAGCTGTCGCTGGTCGTACGACAGAGGGGGGCTTAAGGGAAAAGGTGCAAGAGCGTCTGGGTGGGGGGTGGGGTGGGTAGGATTTCTGAAGAGGCACTTTGGCATTGCTTTTCTGAGTCCATTTTCCCTGGCGTTCACCCTTGATGCACAAACCTTTCCAGCCTCAGTGGCTGACTAAAGCTTTTGGGGATCGTGGTGCCGGAAGGCGACCAGCTGCCTGACCTAAGATTTAGGAGTGGTTCCAAGGATGAGACAAGGTCCCTGTGTCTCTCGGTGACAACAAGGTCTTTGATGAAGAGCCGCGAGCTGCAGTGGGCGTGTGGTGGAGGTGCGGGGGAGGCCAGTGGCGGGGCAGAGCGCCCCTGGGTTTCCTCTCTGCGGGAGTTGGGCGTCCGGGACGCGGGCGGGTAGCCGGCAGGCCATCTGCATGCGGGAGCCGCGCGCGCTGTCCTTGAAGGGCTGCCCGGCTGACCTTGCTCTGCATTCTCCGGAGAAACCTCCGGGAGAGCGCTAGAACGCGGCCCGGGCGGTGACTCAGTGCCCAGCGCACCGCATGCAAATGCTCCCCTCCAGCAAACCCAGCACGGCAGCCGCCGCTTCCCTTTCCTGCTCCCTCTGCGCGCTTCAAGCCGGGCGTTTCGCGCTGCACCCCTCCCCCGCTCCACCGCCCACCCGTCCTTAGCCAGTCTGTCCGGACGTCGTATCCCCCACCTCCCCCTGCATAACTGAAGGCCAACCTTCGCGCTCCCTCGCTGCGGGCCCGGGGAGCGGACGCGGCCGGCGGGAGCTGGGCACCGCGCAGAGCGACCGCGATCCGGAGCCCGACCGGAGGGGGCGGTGCGCCGCGCTCTCGGGCTCGCGGGTGGACGGCGCCCGGGCCCCGCTCCCGATTGGCCGCCTCCCGGGCAGGAGGGGCCGCCCCGAGTTCGCAGCACCTGGCGTCGCCCCTCCGCAGGGACCTCGGCGGCTGCCGGGCACAGGCGCCCGGAGGTGAAGGCGCCGGCTGCGAAGGCCTGGGGCCGCGCCCGAGCTCCGCGGGGCCGACTCTGCCCTGCGCGCCGCCCGGGCACTGGCGACGCTCGGATGCCCTCTGCACCGGCTGCGCGAGCCAGAAACTTTGCCCCGCCAAGTCTCTCACCCGCCCGTCGGCGCAGGGAGGCACCTGGTCGGCCGCGCGCCCCCCGGGGCCCCGGAGCCTAGCGCGTGATTGCGGGGGGCCCCCGGCGCCAGGCGCCCGGCGCGCCCCGCGGTGCGCTAGCGGCCGCCAGGATGCGCTACGCAGACCCCTCGGCCAACCGGGATTTGTTGGGGAACCGAACTTTGCTCTTCATCTTCATCTGCGCCTTCGCCTTGGTGACCTTGCTGCAACAGATCTTGTACGGCAGGAACTACATCAAGAGGTACGAAAGTCCGCGCGCGGGTTGGGGCGCGCGGAGCCCGCGGGCGAGCCCCCAAGTGGCGACCGCAGCGTCTGCCTGTCCACCCGGAGTCAGTGACCGTGGGGTGGGCGCTGAGCTCCGAGCTCCGCCGCCGTAGGCTTGGGTTAGGGAGCGTCGAAGCGCGTCTCGTCCCAGCCCGAGATGAGCTTTTGCCCTCCGCCGGCCAAGGGCCCCGACAACTTTGTTCTGCTGTGGAAAACGGGGGACAGGTTGGCATTCCGAACTGCCACGCTGATGATAAATCCCTTTGAATGTCCCTAGCGGTCGCAGGGATCAGATTGGTGCCCCCCAAATATCTATAGTGTCAAAGCTTTGGCTTGGAAGGGCGGGTCCTGGGGGTAGAGGGCTCGAAACCCGATAGGATAGCCTCAAGGTTCCTGAACTTCTGTGGGGCACCCTGGGGAAAAAAAGCAGCGTCGGGTTAGGTGGGGGTGATGCAGCTGGGCCGGGACGATGCGACAAGGAGAGTGAATATTATAAGCTAGTAGCCACTAGATCGATAACACTCACAACCCGATCCCTCTGAAGTCGCCAGTTGTTATCCTCAGTGCAGAAGGTCACAGGTGCAGACCCGCAGGACTGCCCTCCCACCTGCCTGTCCGCGGCAAACTCTATTAGAGAAAGAGCGGGAGGAGGTGTCGCTCACACTCAGCCCTTGTCTTGGAAGATACACCAAAAAGGCCACCGTTTCCTTCCGTGGCTCTGCGGGCTGAGTGGAGAGGCTCGGGTTCCTGCCTGGTTTTAGGGGCTGGGGAGAGCGGGTGTCCTAGGATTCTCCCGTATCAGACCCTCTTTTGGAAAGAGCCAGCACTCCTTGCTGGCGGAGGTTGTCCCTTTGTCGCCAGGGTCTCTACTCTGCTTCCCCTCCCCCAGGCTGACTGCAAACAAAATGCCTCTTTAGCTATATAAACATCTTCTCCAAACTTCCAAATAAAACCGCAGCTGTTCTCTTTCCATCCTTCACTTTCCACAGCAGTCATTTGGGGCCCCAGGCTGGCCTTCACGGGGTCACAGGGAGGGTGAGCATCGAGGCAGCGTCCCCTGTTCATACTAGGAAGTCAAGCTGTTCCGCCCTTTCCCCGGGTGTCCCAGAGCTGGGGTGGGAGTGTGCGGTCTGGCTCCCAGGTGCTTGTTTCCTGCCAGCCACTGCCCCTGACCTTGCTAGAGAGTGCTTTTCCCTGTGGAAAGCAGCGAGGAGGTCTGCCTAGTGCTGACGGCTTTTAAAGGACATTTTAGAAAGTCTCCCAGCTTTCCTCTTTTCCTACAGCGCCCCCCACCCCCCAGGACATCTGCGCCCTAATGACCCGCTGCAGCCCTGCCAGCCTCCCCAGCCACATTCGCTCCCCAACAGAGGGTTCTGGGTTTCTATTCCTTGCTGGGGCCCCACAGGACCCCCAACTGCCTTGTCAGTAATCAGAGATTTGGGAGGCTATGGCAACTGTCAGCTCTATGATTGCTTACCCTGGGAGGCCCTCCCTGGTCTCGGATTGGATGGGTTAGCTGCTCTGAGACAGTGTCTGCTGTGATGCACCAGCAGCGCCCCATGCTCCCTTCCAGAGATCTGGTCCCCTAAATCTTACATGTCACCTCCCAGGCCTCACTCCAGGGACTGGTTAGTCCAAACAAGCAAGTAAGACTTGTGTCTGTCCACTCCTGCAGGCTGCCACGGGGTCTGTATAGAAGGTGATAATGTGGTCCTAGTGTTCAGGGGGCTTAAAGTCTAGTAGGGGAAACAAATGGTCACACAGGGGATCTCATTAGGAAGCAAATGTTAAATTTTCAGGGTGGGGCATCCTTGGGTGGGAGAAGTTAGGGAAGACTGACCAGAGGGGCTGGAACCTGAATGGGCCCTGAAAGGACAAGTGAGATTTGGACAGGCGGACTAGTGCCCCCCACCAGCGAAGAGGGCGGGGATAACGGTACAGGCAGGTGGCCCCGGTTTCGGTCACTCCCCCATGCCTGACCTTACCCGACTTGCAGCACTTGGCTTAAGGATTGGGGAGTTCTTCAGGTCCCTGACCCTGAGCCAGGTTGTGGCTGTCAAGTCCCATAGCTCCTACTCTTGTTTTCTACGTGAGTCATAACTGTAATGCACGGACCTGACGTGCTCACGGCTCTGTCTCCTGTCTAGAACACTCGACACTTGAGTGGACCTCAAGCAGAGGTCCGGGTCAGCCTGTATCAGAATCACCTGCCAGACCATCAAAATGCAGATTCGTGGGCTCCAGACTCAGACTCTCTGGGGTGGGATCTTAGAATTTCCCACAAGCTCTTGCTCTGCCCTTGATTGGGGTTCTCCATCCCCCGCAGTGTGCCTTCCCTCACCCACCCCAGCCTATATCGGGAGACAGTTTTGGTTGTCCCATTGGGGACAGGAGAGTTCCTCTGGCTTCAAGGGGGGAGAGGCCAGGGATGCTTTTAGAGACCCCGCAGTGCAGTCTGTCTCCCACCACGAAGAATTATCCAGCTCAAAATGCTGGATAATTATCCAGCCCAAAAGTGCAGAGAGGAGAAACCTGCTTCAGGTGGAAGCTCCATGAGGTTGTTTTCTTTGTTTTGTTCCCAACTGCACCCTGAGCTTCACAGGTGGTGCCTGGCATGTAGTGACTTCAGTGAAGTGCCTTGTGAGCTGGGAGGAGTGTTTGAACTTGGTCAGTTTGGCAATAAAGAGCCATATATGGCCTTTGAGTAGGGTGGTGTCATGATGAAAGCAGAAAGGCTGTCTGAGCCTTGTAAGAAAGGGTTAGAAGGTGATTGCCTGAACTGTTGGTCAGAAGTGAGGAGAATGGGTGCCGGAGCTGATGGACTTCAGAGCTCGGGGATTCCCGAGGGCCCCCATTTTTTGCTTTTGTGCTGAGAGGGTTTAATGGATTCAGCGAAGTCTCCGTTTTTGCCACCACACGGAGTGCTCAGGGGTACAGAGACTTAGGGACCAATGATACCAGAAGCACATGGGGAATGTGAGTTGATACAGTCTTTCTTTGGACCCCTGGCCTCTCCTTGTGTTGGACAGTGAGTACTTCATAGAAGGCCGCCGCCCCGGAAGCAGTCAGAACTCTGGGACCCATCTTGCAAACAGCTCCATTGGCAGGAGGGAAGAATGTGGAACAGAGCAGATGGCTCATTGTCTCTCCTGGATTAGGAGGAGAAGGCAAGAAGCAAAGGTGTGAAAAGCTTGCCCTTGATGTTCTTGGCTTTTCCATATCTGCTCTTGACGGAACACCAGGCAATGAGGACGATGGCGTGCAAGACAGACACAGCCCAGGGGCCCTGGGGAAGGCCCTCGAGGGCTTTTGGGAAGACAGAAAGGCACATATGCATGCAGTAGCTGCACTGCAGGTGAGCTCAGGGGTTGGATGTGTGGATGAGGTGGGAGCCATGGTGATCAAAGTCGCTTCAAGGGCATGGAGGCATTTGAAAGGGGTCCTTAAGGAAAGAGGAATGGTACTGTAGCACAAGCAGGAGGTGGAAGGAAGAGGGATGAAAGTAGCTTGGACAAGGGTGAAAAAAGTGCAGGACTGGCGTGCCCTGGTCGCCTAGCAGATTAGTCCGTTGTGCATAGTCCACATACACCCCAAGGACGGGGCTTCAAGACCCGGGCAGGGGAGGAGTAACAACTAAAATAAACAACTAAGTAAGATACATAAAATGGCTTCTTCCTCTCTCTCTTGCTGCCTGCCTGCCTTCATTCCTGTCTGCAGTGCTGAGAGAGAGAGAGAGAGAGAAGAGACAGAGAGAGAGAGAGAGAGAGAGAGAGAGAGAGAGAGAGAGAGAAGGGGAGAAA